>CAWUFW010008835.1:600000-844481 GCA_963921515.1 Calotriton arnoldi | reverse complement strand
GCATTCCCCGAGTGTTGGACTTGGCCCTTTTGGCAAGTTCACCCCTAAACTTTTTGCCTTTTCTGTGACCTGGTGTTGGTGGTTTTAGGCCTCTGGGCACTTTCGCACTGTGGTCCAGTGGAAAGTGCGTGCGCTCTCTGTGTACATTGGTGAGATCGGCCTGCCCTCCCATGGGAATGCATTGGGGATTCCCTGATCATTGTGTGTCAGTGGTAATTCATGGTATGGGAGGAGCAGAGTGGTCGAGTTTAGTATGTATGAATTTGTAATAATAAATGCTGCGCAATGGTGTGCGCAGATTTATTGTGGTTATTTTAGAAATGCCACTTTTTTGCTATGTGTCTGCCTGCCTGATGTGAATTGCATGTCTGGCTTGTGAGTGACAGGGGCTGGGAGGTGTGTGTGGCTCCAGGAGGGGCAGGGTGAGTCAGCACTAGGCTGAATAGGACATCTGTGCTGGGAGTAGTGGGAGGAGTAATCCCCTGACTCTGAATAGGACTGTGCCCAGCCTGTACAATGCTGGCTCCGCCCCCTGTGGTGTGTCTGATCACCTAGCCCCCACCTGACAAAGGGGAAGAGGAGCTTGGAAAACAAAGTGCTCCAAATCCCCCCTGAACCAGTTGCATCTGGTTCCCCCATGCCCTGTACTACAGACAAAGGAAAATGAAGTATAAATGTAGGGGCTGCGACCCCATGAAATTGTTCAGTTCTACGCTGGTGTGCTGTTCCTGACTTGCTGGGGGCTTGCTGCTGCTGGGGCCCAGGAGGAGCCGCCATGGGGGCTTTCCTCCCTGCTGGAGGACCTTGTGTGCTGGCCTCCCTGGGCCCAGCTGTGCCCCTGGACCTAGAGGAACATTTTGCGTGGACTTGTTCTTTTTCCAGGACCTCTTGCGCCCTGTGAGCGCTATATCCTGATTTTCCCCAGAAGGGAATGTGTGGGTTTTGCAGCGCTGAGCTGCTCGTCCTGTTGGAGGGAATCCCGGCGTGAGGGATTCCCCTGTGATGCTGATTGCGGGTGCCCACCCCGCTTTGCTTTATCTTATTGCGGGAGCCCACCCCGCGTTCCGAGTTACTGGCGGGTGCCCACCCCGCCTCGATGTTTATTTTAACTAAAGCGGGTGCCTACCCCACATGGTGCCGCAGAAGAAATCCTCTCCGGGCCACTCTCAGCGGGACCCGGAAGCCAGGCGATCTTGCTTGGTTGTGGGCGGGGCCTCCTACGGGAGGCCGGAAGTCTACGCGGGGCTCCCGGAAGACTGGGAGAGCCCCGCACGTCTGGAGAGAGAAGCCCCGGGTCCCAGGAGGGGGCCCGGGTGAAGTGAGGCGAGGTCTGGAGCCCAAGGAGGAGAAAGAGGCTATGGAGCCTCGCGGGCTCCCTCCGCTACTCTCCAAGCCTGCCCCCACCTGCCAGAAGGGGAGGCAGGCCCACAGAGATCACCGGCGACCGGAGGAGTCCTGCGCCAGAGCCCGGTGAGTTGGGGCTTCTCCGTTGTGTGTGCCAATCGAGGCACAGTGTACAGTGGCCATTTCATGAGCGGCCCCACCTGACAGAGGGCTGCTCCAACGAGGGGGCATAGTGTTGTTTGAGGGCCCAGAGGGGCCCGTGCTTGCCCCAGTTTGGCCATTGATTCCTTCTTAGAGTCCCTGAAGGGAGGGGCGCGTCGGGGCATATTGTCGATGCCCGCCCTCCGTGGTCACATTGTTGTTAGGGCCCCTGTGGGAGCCTAGAGGATCCAGGGGGGCCCGTGTGCCTAGAGGGTCCAGGGGGGCCCGTGTTCTCCTGCCTGAATATGTTTTCACAGTTGCCCCGCTTGCCAGTTGGCAACTGCACCAATGGGGGCAGTGCTTGATTTAGAGAGGCCCAGTAGGGCTGAAGAGGCACAGAGGTGCCAGGGCCCCCTCCTCTTTGTTTATTTCCAGCTGCGCCGCACCAGCGCGGGCAGCTGCAACGTTTTGGGCATATTTGTTCTCAGGGCACAGTCGGTGCCAGTGCCCCACATTTGAGTGTCACAGCTGCACGGCAATTAGCGTCAGCTGCAACGTTTAGGTCTGCGCAATTGCGCACTTGTGAATTCTGCTGCATTGGCAGCCGCCCTGACACTTTGGACATAGGGCATTTGAGCCCTCTGAAAAGGCCAGTTGACCAGGGGGGACTGTTAGGTTTGTAGGGCGCCAGGCCCTAATGTGATTTATGTGGTGCTAGGAAATGTGATTCATGTCCTGTGAGTTATGCACCATGATTTATGCCTCTACTGTGTTTATGTTTATGAGGTGATTTGCATATTGTGGTTTATGCTTGTGAGGTTATGCCCCTAATGTGAGTTATACTTAGGAGGTTATGGTCTAATATGTTTAGGCTTATGAGGTTGGCGCAGAATGTATTTCACGCCTAATGTGATACTGTGCATAATATGATTTATGTTGCAGGATAATGCTGAGTACAGTGTTTGCCAGTAATTACTGGTTGTGTTCTACGTTTGTTACATGTTCTACATTTACTATCTTTACTAAGTGATGGTTCTGACAGTGGCCCAATTGGCCCTGTCAGGTGCATATAATCCCCTGTAAATATTGCCTAGTGCCAGGTGGCACAGTGTATATTGTGTGATTACTATTCTAATGTGTTTTATGGTAATACAAAGGCTATTTTTGATATAACCTTGTGTGGAGTTCCTTTAGTAGTGTGCCTGGTATGTTGTTGCTATGTGTGTGTTGCGCAAACGCTTTACACATTGCCTTCGGGATAGGCCTGACTGCTCGCGCCAAGCTACCAATGGGGTGAGCAGGGGTTATCTTCGGCGTGTAACTCACTTGCCCTGACTAGAGTGGTGGTTTCTGCCTGGCTTAGGCGCAAGCCCTAGCCAACCAGAGATCCCATTTCTAACATTGGTTGTCAGCGGTGAGGATAGGACTTGCGTTGCGCAGTACCACAGCGATAACTGGTTGCACTACAAGCTCTGCATTTTAGATAGTCACATGTTTGGGGATTATTGTTTCTGAGTTTGTTTTAAGTATCATTTCGTTGAAATGTGTTTTATTGTTGCACTATGAGTTTCGGGGTCCTGCCAAGGACAGAAACCAGAGAATCTGGAGGAGTTTTGTACTGCCCTTGTGCAGACTGCTATTTCTGGGGTTGGACTGAAGCTAAAGGAGTTGTACTGCCCCTGTGCTGTCTGCTATTTCTAGGGTTGGCCTACAGTGGTAACTTAATTGGCATGGAGTAACTAGCTCGGGAGGGTAGATTATCCCCTAAGTGCAGTTTTAGTTTTCTGGAATCCCCAGTAAGGGTGGGATCCAGTGGTGGCAGCAATATGAAGTCCAGTGCAGGAAGTCCCATTCCCAGTTCCCAGAGTATGGTACCTGGTTCCCAGTTAAGAGGGCTACAGGTTGAGATTCAGGGGCAGTAAGATACTGTCTCACCAGTCTTGGGGGGGGAGTATGTGGATGAGTGTTGTGGTGCACTGGACGTTTGGGTGATTGGTTAGCACGGTAAATGGTGTTAAAGGGCTCTTCAATCTGTTTTGTCAGAGAGAACCTGCCCCGTAATTGTTTTCCGGAGTCGCGCCAACACCTGTTGGAGTGTGTGAGTTCTTTGATTCTAGGGAGCTTGCATTGGGGAGTGATCCTAGAGGAATGGTGCAGGCATCTCCCAACCCGTGCGGCGGAGATGGTTCAGAGTAGCCCAGCTAGGTGCCCTTATAGTGAGGAGGTTGTAGGGACTCACATCCTGTCTCGCAGGAGAAGGAGTGAGATTGGGCTGTGTCCCGAAGTGCCCGCACCTCAGTCTCCAGTACTGGATGGTTCTTAGAGGGAACACCAGGTAGGGAGCCTAGTCAGTCCTGTTGGACAGTTCTTCGAGGGGGATCTCCCCTTGTTAGGTGAGCTGGGAGTGTCTGTAATCAGGCCTCCATCAGTTCTAGTGTCTGGCAGTGCCACTCCTAAGTGGAGGGTGCAGAAGTCCAGATTGAGGGGTGAGAGGGGGAAAGAGTCCTCAGTGGGTCAGGGGCCAGCCAGAAGGGCTGAGTCACCAGTGATTGACCATGGTGACGCCACTTCTGTCCTGGGGCATCTTCTCGCACTGTCAGATGGACAGGAGGTCATGAGCTCTGCGCCAGGCAGACTGTCACACGACACATTAGTTATGTGTCACCCTCGGGGGGGTATATGTACTCCCCAGGAAGTCCTGGTTCGCCGGGCAATTGTCCAACCAAAGGGTACCGTCCCTGGGTTGGGGAGCCAGGTTCAGGTGTTTCCTGTCCTGGACAGAAGGGCAACTGTAATCAGTGTCCTGACCGGTTTGCCTTCTAGGGGTACCACTCCAGTTGGGAGGGTATAGGGCTCTGGAAGGGGGTGCAGAGGGAGGGAGTCCTCGCCTCTGACCCCGGTGCAGCCGGTGAGTTTAGATCCCAGGTGGTAGACCAGTTGATGGAGAGAGTTCCTGAACTGGTGGGAGAGTTGTGTTCTGGGGGTGCTTCTCCTGGGAGAGTGCGGAACGCCAGAAGAGAGGTAGGGTGAGGAGATGCTTCGCCCATGACCTCTGGTCAGCCTGAGGGTGCAGACCCTAGGTTGGAGGATCAGTGGCAGTTTGGAACTACACTGAGAGGAAGAGTGGAGGATGGCTATTATATGCCAGGGGTTACTGCCCCCCACTCTGTGGATTGGCAAGGACCAGTGGCATCTGGGTGGCCTAGGGCCTGGTCCTGGCCGTGGACAACTAGGAAGTACCAGTGGGGTAGCCTAGTTGGGCCTGAGAAGTTTTTTTACAGAGGGAACCACGTGGGTTCAGAGTGGCGTAGAACCGGAGGGTGTCCCTGCTGTTGCGGGCCCGCGTCCGTGTTCTATCGCCCAAAGCAGGGAAGCCCATCAAGGGAGTGATTGGTCTACCCTGCGTTTTGGCTGGAAGGGGTTGTGTTGGACTTGGCCCTTTTGGCAAGTTTACCCCTAAACTTTTTGCCTTTTCTGTGACCTGGTGTTGGTGGTTTTAGGACTCTGGGCACTTTCGCACTGTGGTCCAGTGGAAAGTGCGTGCGCTCTCTGTGTACATTGGTGAGATCGGCCTGCCCTCCCATAGGAATGCATTGGGGATTCCCTGATCAGTGTGTGTCAGTGGTAATTCATGGTATGGGAGGAGCAGAGTGGTCGAGTTTAGTATGTATGAATTTGTAATAATAAGTGCTGCGCAATGGTGTGCACAGATTTATTGTGGTTATTTTAGAAATGCCACTTTTAGAAGTTGGCATTTCTGTGTGCTATGTGTCTGCCTACCTGATGTGAATTGCATGTCTGGCTTGTGAGTGACAGGGGCTGGGGGGTGTGTGGCTCCAGGAGGGGCAGGGTGAGTCAGCACTAGGCTGAATGGGACATCTGTGCTGGGAGTAGTGGGAGGAGTAATACCCTGACTCTGAATAGGACTGTGCCCAGCCTGTACAATGCTGGCTCCGCCCCCTGTGGTGTGTCTGATCACCTAGCCCCCACCTGACAAAGGGGAAGAGGAGCTTGGAAAACAAAGTGCTCCAAATCCCCCCTGAACCAGTTGCATCTGGTTCCCCCATGCCGTGTACTAAAGACAAAGGAAAATGAAGTATAAATGTAGGGGCTGTGACCCCATGAAATTGTTCAGTTCTACGCTGGTGTGCTGTTCCTGACTTGCTGGGGGCTTGCTGCTGCTGGGGCCCAGGAGGAGCCGCCATGGGGCTTGCCTCCCTGCTGGAGGACCCTGTGTGCTGGCCTCCCTGGGCCCAGCTGTGCCCCTGGACCTAGAGGAACATTTTGCGTGGGCTTGTTTTTTTTCCAGGACCTCTTACGCCCTGTGAGCGCTATATCCTGATTTTCCCCAGAAGGGGAATGTGTGGGTTTTTGCAGCGTTGTTGGAGGGAATCCCGGCGTGAAGGATTCCCCGTGATGCTGATTGCGGGTGCCCACCCCGCTTTCGCTTTTATCTTATTGCGGGTGCCCACCACGCATTCTGAGTTACTGGCGGGTGCCCACCCCGCCTCGATGTTTATTTTAACTAAAGCGGGTGCCTACCCCGCATGGTGCCGCAGAAGAAATCCTCTCCGGGCCGCTCTCAGCGGGACCCGGAAGCCAGGCGATCTTGCCTGGTTGTGGGCGGGGCCTCCTACGGGAGGCCGGAAATCTGCGCGGGGCTCCCAGAAGCCTGGGAGAGCCCCGCACGTCTGGAGAGAGAAGTCCTGGGTCCCAGGAGGGGGCCCGGGTGAAGTGAGGCGAGGTCTGGAGCCCAAGGAGGAGCAAGAGGCTACGGAGCCTCGCGGGCTCCCTCCGCTACTCTCCAAGCCTGCCCCCACCTGCCAGAAGGGGGGGCAGGCCCATGTAGATCACCGGCGACCGGAGGAGTCCTGCGCCAGAGCCCGGTGAGTAGGGGCTTCTCCGTTGTGTGTGCCGACCGAGGCACAGTGTACAGTGGCCATTTCATGAGCGGCCCCACCTGACAGAGGGCCGCTCCAACGAGGGGGCATAGTGTTGTTTGAGGGCCCAGAGGGGCCCGTGCTCACCCCAGTTTGGCCATTGATTCCTTCTTAGAGTCCCTGAAGGGAGGGGCGCGTCAGGGCATATTGTCGATGCCCGCCCTCCGTGGCCACATTGTTGTTAGGGCCCCTGTGGGAGCCTAGAGGGTCCAGGGGGCCCCGTGTTCTCCTGCCTGAATATGTTTTCACAGTTGCCCCGCTTGCCAGTGGGCAACTGCACCAATGGGGGCAGTGCTTGATTTAGAGAGGCCCAGTGGGGCTGAAGAGGCACAGAGGTGCCAGGGCCCCCTCCTCTTTGTTTATTTCCAGCTGCGCCGCACCAGCGCGGGCAGCTGCAACGTTTTGGGCATATTTGTTCTCAGGGCACAGTTGGTGGCAGTGCCCCACATTTGAGTGTCACAGCTGCACGGCAATTAGCGTCAGCTGCAACGTTTAGGTCTCCGCATTGGCGCACTTGTGAATTCTGCTGCATTGGCAGCCGCCCTGACACTTTGGACATAGGGCATTTGAGCCCTCTGAAAAGGCCAGTTGGCCAGGGGGGACTGTTAGGTTTGTAGGGCGCCAGGCCCTAATGTGATTTATGTGGTGCTAGGAAATGTGATTTATGTCCTGTGAGTTATGCACCGTGATTTATGCCTCTACTGTGTTTATGTTTATGAGGTGATTTGCATATTGTGGTTTATGCTTGTGAGGTTATGCCCCTAATGTGAGTTATACTTAGGAGGTTATGGTCTAATATGTTTAGGCTTATGAGGTTGGCGCAGAATGTATTTCACGCCTAATGTGATACTGTGCATAATATGATTTATGTTGCAGGATAATGCTGAGTACAGTGTTTGCCAGTAATTACTGGTTGTGTTCTACGTTTGTTATATGTTCTACATTTACTATCTTTACTAAGTGATGGTTCTGACAGTGGCCCAATTGGCCCTGTCAGGTGTATATAATCCCCTGTAAATATTGCCTAGTGCCAGGTGGCACAGTGTATATTGTGTGATTACTATTCTAATGTGTTTTATGGTAATACAAAGGCAATTTTTGATATAACCTTGTGTGGAGCTCCTTTTGTAGTGTGCCTGGTATGTTGTTGCTGTGTGTGTGTTGCGCAAACCCTTTACACATTGCCTCCGGGATAGGCCTGACTGCTCGTGCCAAGCTACCAAGGGGGTGAGCAGGGGTTATCTTCGGCGTGTAACTCCATTGCCCTGACTAGAGTGGTGGTCTCTGCCTGGCTTTGGCGCAAGCCTTAGCCAACCAGAGATCCCATTTCTAACACAGAGTCACATTTGTGTTTCCAACATCAGCTTGTTTTCACTATGTGATCTCTTTCTGTGAGTTTTAACTTGTATGTGTGTATGACTGCTCACACTCATCAGATCCTACCCTGCCATGTTGGATGATGGCAACATGTGTTCTTTGTGGGTTTCCTTGGGTTTTTTTTTAGGTCTGGGACTGTGATAAAGATCCCAATGTGTCTGATACATTTCATGTCATGCACATGTACCTCATACTATGCAGTGTGAAAGACATTCACAAGGTTTGATGACTGGCCATGTGTAATGTGTTTGTACACCTTAGATCCCACCACCACCCCTGGGATTGTCATGGGTGCATGTGCAATATCACCAGTCAATGTGGGCTTAGCTGAGGCACATTGGTGCAGATCAAGGTGTGTTGTATTTAGAATGGCCAAATGTGAGTTGTCTCATGGCTAGGCCCCTACCTACATTGTGGCCTTACATTACAGGCCATGCCCAGTGAGTTGTGTTTGGGTATGTGTGATGGAAGTTGATCTGTCAAGACACATGACACAGTGCACACAGGTGAGTGTGCTCCACAGTATGGGCAATATCCAGATTTGTCCTCACAGAGGACCATCAGACAGGATACTGTCACCACAGTGTAGGGTCCATGAGGGTACTGCTGGAGTGGGTCTGTCTCTTGATGTGTTGGTTGTTGTCCCGCCCAGCTTGTTTCACATGTGTCTGTTGTGAACCCGCTCATCTAACAATGCCTGATTGCCCACAAACAGGAACCCAATGCAGGAGATACTTCTGGATTGTACTGAAAACGCATATGTCTCAGTGGAGTTCAGCCCCCCATCATGTGTGTTGTTGTAGCCTGGAGAAACTTACACACACACACACACATGTTGTGTTTGTTCTGCAGTGTGTGGCTGGCTGGTTGTGTTAGTGCATCTGCAGCCATGTATTTATATTGGTTTTGTGGGGCATTGAGTGGATGTTGTTTAGAGGTTTTTTATCTACTGGCCCTGGGACTCCTACATCGGCAGTCTGCACATTCATCATGGTCACTGCTTCCCATTGCTGCCACAGTATGGAATGTGATCTCCTAAATGCTGTGGTCTCCGAAGGATTCCTTTGTATGTGTGTCTGTTTGTGAACGAGTGTGTTTAGGCATTATGATGGTCACTTCTTACATTGTCCACTTGAACATTGGAGGCATTGTCAGCCCCCATGGGCGATGATTGTCTGCACATGGCTGAGGGTATTTTTGAAACCACAACAATGTTTCCCTCAACAGATCTATGTTTGTTTGGCACACAACCACTACTTTGTCACTACATGGCTTGTGGTTTTAGGACCAGGAATCCTACATGATAGTTTGCACATGCTGGTATTTTGAACCCCTCACTCACATTTTGTTCACTGCAGTGAGGTGGGGGTTAAACCCCATTTAACATATGTTCCTGACAATACATGAGGGTTTGAACCCCACACTCACCTTTTGTTCACTGCAGTGAGGGGGGGGGTTAAACCCCATTTCACAAATGTTCCTGACATTACATGAGGGTTTGAACCCCACACTCACCTTTTGGTCACTGCAGTGAGGGGGGTAAACCCCATTTCACAGATGTCCCTGACAATGCTGGGGGTTTGTACCCCACACTCACCTTTTCGTCACACCTGTGATGGGAGTTTCTGTTAGTTTTCCCTTTCAGTGTCACTGTTGCAAACAGTTTACACACAAAACACAATCTTGGCATGATAGCAGTGGGGTCGTGTTCGGCCTACAACCCCTATGGGTAGAGACTGCTGGTAGTGATAACCATCCACCCCCCTATGGGCTGGACAATGCTGGTAGTGATAGCCATCCACCCCCCTATGGCCTGGACAATGCTGGTAGTGGTAGCCATCCACCCCCCTATGGGCTGGACAATGCTTGGAGTGATAGCCATCCATCCCCCTATGGGTAGAGACTGCTGGTAGTGATAGCCATCCATCCCCCTGTGGGTAGTGACTGCTGGTAGTGCTAGCCATCCACCCCCTATTGGTAGAGACTGCTGGTAGTGATAGCCATCCATCCCCCTATGGGTAGAGACTGCTGGTAGTAATAGCCATCCACCCCCTATGGGCTGGACAATGCTGGGAGTGATAGGCATCCACCCCCCTATGGGTAGAGACTGCTGGTAGTGGTAGCCATCCATCCCCCTATGGGTAGGGACTGCTGTTAGTGATAGCCATCCACCCCCCTATGGGCTGGACAATGCTGGGAGTGATAGCCATCCATCCCCCTATTGGTAGAGACTGCTGGCAGTGATAGCCATCCATCCCCCTATGGGTAGGGACTGCTGTTAGTGATAGCCATCCACCCCCCTATGGGCTGGACAATGCTGGGAGTGATAGCCATCCATCCCCCTATGGGTAGAGACTGCTGGTAGTGATAGCCATCCATCCCCCTATGGGTAGAGACTGCTGGTAGTAATAGCCATCCACCCCCCTATGGGCTAGACAATGCTGGGAGTGATAGCCATCCATCCCCCTATGGGTAGAGACTGCTGGTAGTGATAGTCATCCATCCCCCTATGGGTAGGGACTGCTGTTAGAGATAGCCATCCACCCCCCTATGGGCTGGACAATGCTGGGAGTGATAGCCATCCATCCCCCTATGGGTAGACACTACTGGTAGTGATAGCCATCCATCCCCCTATGGGTAGAGACTGCTGGGAGTAATAGCCATCCACCCCCCTATGGGATGGACAATGCTGGGAGTGATAGCCATCCACCACCCTATGGGCTGGACAATGCTGGTAGTGGTAGCCATCCACCCCCCTATGGGCTGGACAATGCTTGGAGTGATAGCCATCCGTCCCCCTATGGGTAGAGACTACTGGTAGTGATAGCCATCCATCCCCCGATGGGTAGAGACTGCTGGTAGTGATAGCCATCCACCCCCTATGGGGTGAGCAATGCTAGTAGAGATAGATATCCACCCCCTATGTGTGTGTTACATTTCGCGGGATCGTGATGTTTTTGTGTGTGGTGGGTGTCTGACTTACCGTCTGCGACGTACGTGTCGGTTCCAGTTGTTGATCCGGCCATAGATGTACAGTACAGGGATGACATGCGCGATCGGATCCATGGTTGGTTCGTCTCGTAGGCATTGATCGGTGGGTCGTCTCGTAGGCGTTGTTCGTTGGTTCGTCTCGTAGGCGTAGATCGTTGGTTCGTCTCGTAGGCGTAGATCATGTTGTGGCGCGAATCGGACCTGAAATACTGCTCTTCCGGATGCTGAGACATGCTGGAGGTGGCGACGTGTTCGGCGCGTAGGAAGTACGCATCGTACTTGGCCGGCCGGAAAGTGCTGTGAAAATGCTTCCGGACGACTCCATTCAGCGTTTACGGAGCCGGCTCATACGGGAAATGTGGCTGGAATCGGAGCGTACGTGTCGTTTAGGATTTGGACACATTTGCGCATCGTACTTCATCGTTCGGATGGACCGGCTCCTGGAACGTGTCAGTCGGCAGGTAACGCTATGGACAGCTCTCGGAGGGCTGGCCGAGCGAGATCGGAATCGGCCCCTTAATGTTGTTTTTTGTTCTTCCAGACCTGGTACAAGAATCATACCTAGTAGGATACAGTATCAAGTGCATGTTCAATGCGATATGCGCACATATATAATTTTCTGTTAGATTTATTTACATATCTTTAACATTAAGAGTGGTTTAGGGATCTTCTTAGGTCCTGATGAGAAGCCGGGGGATGGCTTCGAAACATGTCGACTGCGGAGGGGACAGCACATTGTAGAAGGTTACCTCCATTTCCCCATTTTAATGATACCAGCTAGTAGGGACATTAAAATTGATTTTTCCGCATAGCCAGGTATTTTTTAACTATTCTATTCACTTCACTACTTTCACATCTGACCCTTCCACTCTCACTCCTACATTACACATAGTGCTTACTACTCAGTGCTCCCGCGTCTTCGTTGGTCGTAGCACGCCCCGTCCCGCAGCGGGGGCGGGAAGAACCCAATGATGAAGCATGCCACCAAGGGTCCTTTTGGTGGGTGAGGGTTATTTTAACAAAGCTGTTTGCTCTCCCAGGGAATAGGAGTGACACACATTGAGGTCACTGGAAGGACACTCTTTTTGATCTCTATAAGGGTGGATCTTTATGTTTAATTCATGCTTATTTGAGGAGGACGTATCCACCTCTTCTACCTCTTCACTCCCCCCTTTGTTTTTGTAAAATATTCAACTACCCATCCAAACCAAATAAATGTATAGTTGCATATTGTATTTCTTGTTATCTTACTTTTCATAATATGTATGTTTAAATTTCACATATACATGTTTTTTTCAAAATATATATTATACATATATATCCAAATGTACATTAACCAAAACAAATTAATTCTGTCTAAGCAGTATCAACCACACCCCACATATTTTAAAATCTTCTTGTTGAATCGTGCAGAATAACATAAACTTCCAAACAGTAAATAATCACACTGGATATCTTCTTATTGATTTTCCTTAAATATTTTCAAATGACACTATGGTAGTCAAGTTCAACAATCAAATAGCGCTGACGCATGTTTCAGTACGAAGACCAAAATTCAGTCTGCCACCTTCTTCATGGTGCAAAAACGAAAGAAAACAAACAAATGGACAAGAGGTATAACCCAGATATCAAAAACCTGAAATAGGAAAAATAAATAACGATATAAGGCTCTAATTTGGTAAAACTACAAAAGCATAAGTGTACTCGTTTGGAAAAAAGAAACAACAGTCAAAAGAAAGAAAGGAAGAAAGAAAGAAAGAAAGAGAAAAAGAATACGCTGTGTGTGCCCAAACCTGTGCTATAGATATATTTACATGTGTGTGATAGGTACCAACCACCTGTAGAGTGCATGATACTTAACAAGATATACTGAGTGACACTGCATATATTTATCAAACCCAGTCATTTACAAGCAATTGATGTGCATCTGATCTCCAACTCCATTAAATACTTTTTTTTGGTGTGAGACCTTGAAAGCAGCAAAAGTATAAAAGCATTACATAACTCATTAATCAATTCACAGGAACAGTCTCACATGCCAAATGAAAATGTCCTGGTTCCCAACCGTATTCAAAATTTAACACTACATATAACATTTTTAAAAGAATTAAGATAAGATACAATTATATCTAAAAATGTTGGTTCCATAAAAATACAAATATAAAAAACAAATTGCTTAGCTTAAAAACAAATTGTGTAAAACCTATGTCAAGAATAATTCTACCTTGAAAAAGAGTGTAAAAGTGCATTATTAAATAATACTGTTGTGCAAACTACTCAGCCTAACAGAGATATGGTTTACTATTCGCCCAAGTAGTAGATTAATTCTTGTGCGCATCAGTGTTAACTACTACTTGCTTCAACAACTTGGTGTGAAGAGGCCAAAATGATTCAAGAAATTTGGTAAGGGAAAAAATTATGCAGTGCCCAGACCCTCAAGGCCAGCTTATACTGATAAGAGCATGAAGAGCATTCACTCCGGAGCACCCTTAGACCCCGGCACGCACCACATCTTCTACAGAGCCAGCACCTCCATCGCCCACGAACTCTGCCGCACCATCAACTACTCCATCAACTCCGCCACCTTCCTGGAAAACTGGAAACACACAGAGATTAACCCCTTGCTGAAGAAACCCTCTTCCGACCCAACAGACCTCAAGAACTTCAGACCCATCTCTCAGCTTCCCTTCCCATCCAAGTTCATCGAGAAGGCCATCAACACCCAACTTTCCAAGTTCATCAAAACGAACCACATCCTGGACCTCTCCCAATCCAGCTTCCGGGGCAACCACTGCACAGAGACGGCTCTCCTCGCTGACCCCAGAAAATGTCTGCACCCTCCGCGACCGAGGAGAAACTGCAGCCTTCATTCTCCTGGACCTCTCAGCCCTCTTTGAAACTGTCTCCCACCGCACCCTTTGCACAAGGCTCCACGACATCGGCATCTGAGGCAAAGCCCTGGAATGGATCCGCTCCTTCCTCACCGGCCAAACACAGAGAGTCAGGCTACCACCATTCCCCTCTGACCCCACAGAGATCAGCTGGGAGTGCCTCAGGGCTCCTCCCTGAGCCCCACTCTCTTCAACATCTACATGGCCCCATTCCCAGCCATCGTTAGGAACGTCAGACTCAACATGATCTCCTATGCCGATGACTCCCAGCTGTTCTCTTCCTCACCAACGAACCCACAGTCTCCAAGAACAACTTTCATGATGGGATGAAGGCTGTTGCCACCTGGATGAAGAACAGATGCCTCAAGTTCAACTCAGAGAAGACTGAAGTCCTCATCCTGGGCTCCATCCCCTCCGCCTGGGTTGACTCCTCGTGGCTCGCAGCATCTTGACACCCCGGAGACCACGCACGAACGCTCTGCATCACACTGGACTCCTCATCCATGAACCGCCAGATCAATGCTGTCTCATCTGCCTGCTCTGAAAGATCTTCAGGTGAATCCCCACGAGTCAAGAAAGATGGTCACCCACACACTCATCAGCAGCAGACTCGACTACTGCAACGCACTCTATGCCGGTATCACCCAGAAACTCCTCAAGAAACTGCAAAACATTCAGAACGCCTCCGCCAGACTCATCCTCAACATCTCCCGCCGCAGCCGCATCACCAGCCACATGAGAGACCTCCACTGTCAACAAAAGAATCACCTTCAACCTCCTCACACATGCCTACAAAGTCCTACCTGACGTGTGACCTGCGTACCTTAACCACCGCCTTGCATTCCACGCACCCACGAGAGACCTCCACTCTGCTCAACTGACCCTGGCCATCGTCCTACGTATCCGCAAGACCACGGCCGGAGGAATATCATTCTCTTACCTCGCAACAAAGACCTGGAACACCCTGCCTCTCCACCTCAGACAATCACCGTCACTGCCTCAATTCAGGAAAGACCTCAAGAGCTGGCTCTTCGACTGAACCAATGTGCCTTTGACAGATCAACAGTCCCCCCCAGCACCTTGAGATCCTTACGGGTGAGGAGTTTTGCTTTACAAGACACCTGATTGATTGAGTGATACTGGCGTATTCCCAGTTACCTACACAAGGGCACAATCCATCACCTTCGGTGCCTCTTGTATGTATGGCAAAAAAAGAGAAGATGATCAACCGTTTCATCAGTTTCCCTGCAGGTTGGGCAAAGTGCACTACCCTCTGGGTGGCCCCTCCATTTTCTAGTAAAAGATGCTAGTGTTAGAGTTCCCAATCTAAATCTTATATACAGTGATCTAGTAAACAGCAGGTTGATCTCATCAAGAAATGTTTCAAATTTTGATTCACACTTTTGATTAAGAAGGCACTCGCCCACTCTGCCATGGTTTGTGGATTGAAGTAATTTTGACCATTCACAGTCCCAAAAAGCAAATGTTACCTTTTTAATGAGGAAGATGAAATGAACCCAGGGTGTTGCCAAAAGTCAGGCAGTCCCAGTGTATGGAGGGTCTGTTTAACATACTTCAGCCATGGCAATGTAACAATGCTCCTAGGCAAACTAGGAATATCTTTCAACCCATTCCTACTGGGTTCCAGTTTATATCTATAGAATACTTTATTTCGGTTACCATGAACTATCAAAGTGTACATACAGTAATACAGTACAATATGTCTAAAAAATAAATAAGTTAATAAATAAGATTGCACATACTCAAGTCGGTTTACATTGTTTTCCCTATCTGTGTAACTGTAAAAACTAAACAAGTACACATTTAATTCCTCCAAATAGTCGATTGATACGAAATTGACTGAAAGGCTGGATACAAATAATTAGTTGTCAGGGGATTAAAGCCTCAATCAGAGATAAAACATTATAAATATGCAAATATATAATCCAAAAAGTATGATTGTAAAAAATTAGTGTGCAACATATTTCAACGTGCTATCTCCTTTAGAATTTTGCTGCGCCTATGCCAAATTGCTTGCACAAATTTGCTGACAGCAAAAACAATAGCCTGGGTCGGGTCACTTTTTAAAATTCTATGGGCCACTAGATATCTTGACAAGCCCAAGGACCGACATATTGGACAAATCCATTTATGACGAGACCCTAAGTATGCTGAACAGAAAAACAATATGTGCGTCTCAGTCTCTATGTCTAAAGCACAAGCAGGACAAAGGCTTGTGGCCAGGTCCTTGTTCCATTTATCAGTAAAGGATCTCAATGGAAGAATGGTTAGGCGAAAGTGAGCATACAAGCTTTTTGCTAGGAGAGGAGATATAAGACCTAAAAATGTTTTAAAACAAGGGACCAATTTGAAATCAAGATACATGTTAGTCAATAATCTATTTGATCCATTTCTCATGTAACCTTCATGTATATGTGCCTAATAGCATGTTTTCAAATTGACAATATCAGCTCGAGATACAGCATTTGGCGCATCCCATAACCTGTTAAGACCCAGCCTCTGGAACCAATATGAGATAAATTTGAGCCAGGTAACTGCCTTTGCGCCCATTAAGTTAAGTGAATCTTTGAGCGCATCTCTGTAATCACTTATCTCCGGTGTAGACCAGAGACAAACCCAGTACATTAGCGGTTTAAGCGCTGCCTGATCATTAATTCTCTTCAGTCCCAATTCAAAATATAATGGAATTAGAGGGGTGCTGTTAGGAACAGAGAGCAGCTTTCTTGCAAATTTATTTTCAGTGATGGATAGTGGGTGCACATTTATGTAGCGCCAGATCTCGGCACCATAAAGTGCAGCGCCCTGTGCTTTTGCGTGGTAGCCCTCTAGGCTGGTGAAACAAGGCCTGAACTTGTTTGCTTTTGTAGCCTAATAATATCATTTGATCTCTGCTCTATTAGCATAGCACTTCTAGTGGTTTGTCCTGTCCATTGAAAACTCTCCATTAGCTTGACCCCAAGATAGTCAAAACTATGCACCCTCTAGTACTTCCCCACCCAGGCGAATAACATAATGCTTGGACAGGCCCATTCCTAACACCTTATATTTTGTTTTGTTTACGTTAAGCTCTAGGCCCCTTGACCTACAAAACCCTTGGAACTTGTCAATTAAAATTTGAAGCCCCTTCGGGGTTTTAGAAATAAGTAAGGAGTCATCCACAAATAAAAGAATAGTAATCTTACTCTTGTTCAGGTTGGGGGAATCATTTTTACAATTTGACAGTACATCCACTATATCGTTCATATATAGAGTGAATAGTATAGGTGCATGAACGCACCCCTGGCGAACACCGCGCTCAACAGAGATGCGTTCAGTTAATTCACCCTGGCTCCCATATCGAACTTGAGAATTTTTTTTAGTATGAAGTCTAGTCATAAGTTGGATAAGGTTAGTAGGGACACCCATGGATGACAAAACCCGCCATAAATTATTTAGTGGAATAAGTTCAAAGGGGGCTCTGAGATCTACAAAGGCCACATATAGATTTTGTTGTGACATACTTCCAGTGTAACATTGCAAATCTAAACATTTGGTCGCAGGTGCTGATCTTTATTCGGAATCCAGCCTGGAGGGGAGTAATAATATCATTAGATTCAACCCTATCTATCAATTTCTCCAGCACCTGTCGAGCAAACACCTTCTGCAGGTATAAAGCAAACTGATCGGCCTGTGGTTAGAAGGGATACATATATCACCTTTTATATAAATGCAAATAATTTCGGCTCCTCTCCATGATTCCGGTATCTCACCCCCTGACGCTATTCCATTTGAGGGTAAACTAATATATGGTGTCCAAACAAGTAACTCTGTCTTATATAGATCGCCTGGAATTTTATGCGGACCTGGTGCCTTAGCTGGTTTTAAAAGGACAATCGCTCTGGCTGTGTCCTCGATACTAAAAGAGACTGGGTATACTGGTTCTGAACAAGCTAAGGGTTGCGGGTCAGTGACAGAGGCATGATCATCTCTTTGTGATGGGTCATCAAGGTCCTTTGCAGCATACAAGTCTGCGAAGTGCAACACCCATCTAGCTGGTTGAATATGATAATGATAGGTTGTCTTCCCGAATTAGCCTGGGCTACAGCCCGCCAGAAATACAGAGAGTCATTCATTTTGGAAGCTGCTAACATATCAAGCCAGATTTTATCCTCTCAGTTTTTCCTAGTGGTACTCATAGTTGTATTATAATTGCACCTGACTTCAACAATAGATACCCTGTAACCTCCTAGGATGGCTGTTCTCAGGCGTGTATTAACAGGCATGGTTGAACCACTTGTCTTCTTTAGCCAAAGTCGGTTTTATATGGGCAACCTCTTTATAAAAAATCTTATACATCTCACAGAAGAAAGAATTATGTATATTTAGTATGGGAATATTCACATCCCTTGTCCCTAATTAATAGCACAACAAAATTCCGGTTATGGCCTAAACTTTGCCTGCACAACGTTTATCCCCAACGTTTTTGAGAGTGCTCACTCTTTTGGATCAACCGAAAAAACCCAAGTTTATACATACAATTCCACAATTTTGAGGAGCACAGTGAGGTTCTATCACAAAAGAGTCTAAAAGGATGTCTTGTAATTTACAATATTTACACGCTACTTGTATTTAGGTCAAATGACAGCAGGAGACTTGTACTAATCATATAACACAAAAGTTAAATTCACATCTGGATTGTTTTTCATCATCTTTATTCTTTAATTTATCAAATTTCGTCATGAAACAGGAAGACAAACTCAAAATGGAAACAGCCTACGCGTTTCGTCCCTATTCACATGGGGCTGCTTCAGGGCTGTTAAATATAAAAACATACAAATAAACAATACATTAGAAAAACAATCAGACGTAACAAAAACAAATGTCTAACTAAATGGATTTGTTGTTCAGATTCCATCCTTCATATTCAATCAGTTAAAAACACAATTACTTTTCCAAATATTACATGAAAAAGGAATAATAATTTAAGCACACCAATATACAATAAACACAATCCTTTCTAAAACATACATAAACACTATATATTACATTGACTTAAAAATACAATTTATATATGTACATCAGTTTTTATACCCATTACCACACTTACATAAGTGCAGACAGAGTGATCCCCGACTTCCAATCTTACTGATGGTTACGATACTCCTTTCACCTCTTTTCTCACATTTAACATCTCTCTTAATACAAAAATCCCTTCTGCTTTGACCTGAATGATCTTCTGCTGTCATCTGATTCGTTAATCGCTGTAACACATCTTAAATTGACCTCATCCTTATTTAGCTGTTCATTAAAACTGATCACCAAGAACAGTGTAGCTATGTTATT
This sequence comes from Calotriton arnoldi, assembly GCA_963921515.1. NCBI lineage: Eukaryota > Metazoa > Chordata > Amphibia > Caudata > Salamandridae > Calotriton > Calotriton arnoldi. The sequence continues at coordinate 825,454 of CAWUFW010008835.1, read as the reverse complement.
ATACCTCATCTGGTCCCTAGTAGTGCCAAAAACTCTACCTTTGATTCTCATGCTTAAACTTGGTAGCATCAAATAACTAACACGTGTTCTTCTAATATCTGCTTTCCCCAAAGTAAAACAGATAACTTACCAACACTCAAACTAGTGGGAAATCTTATCTTCAGAACAACCATAGGATGCTGAGTACTCCTTATATACTGTTAAAACCTGAATATAGAATCACAGTCAGAATATTCTAATTTCCAATTCAAAAGAAATTAATCGGTCATCAAAATTTCAAACTCGCACACAGAAAAAACCACGCCCCACAAACTCTTACCTCATATATTTCCTCTGCAGATCCAATGTTTGTTAGACACATCTACAGCACGATCAAATTTGAACACGGTATCTTGTTCCTTTTCGCACTGGCAACAAGAAACACAAAACTATTAGCCTTGTAGTCCTCATGAGTTTTGCATTTTAAAGTTTTTCAAACAAAGCCGGACAACAACCCATTGCTCACCTCTCCTTGTGATCCCCTATTAGTTGATCCAAAATGGAAGAAATATATGAGTGTTTACTCAAAGGTCCTCTTCTCATCAGGCATCAACTTTTATCAGCCCTTTCCACACTTTCCTTTGACCATCAGGGCGTGTACTGCCCCCTAAAGTGGAGAAATGATCAAATCCTTAGATTTCCTCACAGAAGGCTCGCTGTGTCATAATATAAACATCAAAACACTGTCGCTACCCCGAGAGAACTCCTTTGTGATTTTATGCAACCAGTAGCTCAATGATGTCGCAAAAAAATGGACATAAACACGGGCTCGCGCTTCGTATTTTATACAACGGTGCGCGCATGTGCCGGTCTCACGCCGGCCTACACTTTAGCCCGCTCTACCGTCACATCTCTTATCCCATAGGAAGATGATGTTAGCCCCCATCAATAGCACATCTCACCTCTATACAAGTACGATTTTATAAGACTCACACGTTACAAGTGTACATTTTCATCCACAATAGAGCCGTTTCAACGTTGCATGAGCGGCTAAACTGTCAGGCTAAACGAGCGCTCGCACTACTCGCGCTCCACTTTCACTCCCATTTCCAATTCCACAGGCACACCATCGTGTCCCTGCCCCTCCTCCAAACAAGCCGGTATCAGTATCAAGGCCAATAATCCATAAATTGAAAGTACAAAGTATCGAGGCCGATAATCCCTAAAGTGAAAACACGAGCCAAAAAGCAGTAACTCTAATTCAATAGTCTCCCTTGCGTCCCCTTCTCACCTGGTTCTCGTAGGAGTCTGCTTCCACCAGTATCACGAACAGACTGTGGTCATAAATTCCCGTCTTTTAAAAAAAAAACTCTTCCACGTGATTAGTGCTCCATCATTAGGGTCATTCAAGAACGGACTAGATAACAAAATTAACGCGTCGGCCATATTTAAGCATGTTTTGTAGACCACTTCATCCAGTCTATTTCAAAGTTCATTATTAATCACATTCTCCTAAGATGTATCCAATTATGCTATTCCATAGAGAAAACATTTATTTTTTTAATGCGCCTTCTTGTGACATATTAAGTGTAGAGACATATGGTCATACAAAGAAGGACTAGAAAGGGAGCTCAACATGTCGGCCATCTTTAAATAGATTATTTTAAGAAACGTCGTCCACCCAGAGCCATACTTTTTTTAGGGCACACGTGTCCCATCCACACATGGTTTTCCCAAGCGTGCCTAATACAACCTTTATTTCTAACCTTTTTCTTAGACTCCCATGTTCTACCTGCCCAACCAAAGTGCAGGCACCAAATTTTTTTATTCTGTTCTTTGCAAAGAGAAACAATAGTCCTTCCTAAGCTTTACCGGCAATGTCCCCTCGCTTAGCAAACATCATATCAAAATAAAAGACTTTCATATCGTCTGTATTAAACATTTCCATCTCAATGTAATGCCCACTGGCAAACAAACCTAGTTGAAGGCTATTATTTTTCAGCGACAACCTAATTCCGATTACAGAAAGAGACCAACAGGCGACAATTGGAACACATGTATGCCAATAAAAGAAATGTTCATCAAATCCCATTCCACATTTTAGAGAAAATGGTGATACTCATGTTCCACATTCAGTCCTAATTCCACCGTATGCAAACGCGAAATCCATTTGGATTCCGTTTGTCTCAACTCCAACTCCCTGTTACCTCCCCTTGCGTTCACCTTTGCTACATCTATTCCATGAAACGCAAAGGGTAAGTCCTTCTTTCTTTTACAGACGTGATTTGATAATAGGTAAGAAGAGTCCTTATTCTTGATCGCTCTCCAATGCTCCGCAATCCTGTACCTCAATTCTCTAGTGGTACTCCCAATGTGTGCCTTGCCACATGTGCAGATAATTGCTTACACTACAAAGGTAGTGCGGCAATTGATGAAACTATTTATCGTGTATTCCTTCTTGGTATTAAACCTGAACTTGGTGGTCTTGTCCAAGCCTAGCTGGCACATACTGCAATTTCTACAGGTGTAGTAGCCCTTAGGTTTAGGGGGCAACCACGTATGCGTATCGGCTTTCTTTTTCTCTTGTGTATAGCTTGGACTGACTATGTCTTTAATGTTACGCCCTCTCTTATATGTGATTTTTGGCTTCTTGCTCACAAACGACCCCAGACCTGGCGTGCCCTCCAACAGACTCCAATGTCTGTTTAGGACACGCCAGATCTGGTTGCTCGACGAGTTGTAAGTGGTTATTAGGGCCAAAGGTTTGTCTTGCTTGTCCCTAGTCTTTGTCTTCAGGAGATCTCTCCTACTAATCTTTGCGACCTTTTTTCTCGCATCGTTCAGTGTCTTTCCATCAAACTCCCGTAAGGACAGCCTATTAGTAAGACTATTCAGATTCTTCTCACATTCACTCTCTTCGCCTCAATTTCTTTTTATTCGCAGCATCTCACCAAAGGGGATTGCTTTGATCGTACAGGTAGGATGCGCACTGTCTGCTTTTAAAATGCTATTACAAGCTGTCGGTTTCCTAAAGAGGGTGCTCTGGATCTTGCTATTTTTTATATATAGTTCAACATCCAAAAAGGATATTCTCATCCTATTGGAGTTCATGGTGAATTTGACATTTAGATCATTGTCATTCATGTACTCAAAATACTCTTCCATTTGGGCTAAAGTTCCTGTCCAAATCAGTATGATGTCATCTATAAAAACGCCCCCAATAATGGACATACTGTGTGCAGGATGGCTCAGCACACACCTAAAAGTCAAAATATGATAACAGAAAATACAGTATAATATCAAACAATTAGCAAACAAGAAAACATCTCCCAAAAAAATAGAATGAGTCTTCAAATTATGTGAAAAATACTCTTCTTTTATTCCTTTATATGATATTTCTTCATCTGACTTCGTTCATTTAAAAACACAAGACAAAATTCATAGCCTATTTCATCTCTGATTTTTTGTACCTTTCGTTCCGAGTTCCTAATAAGGATATCCATCATTTTATAAGAAGAGGCATACAATCCCTCCTCCCACTCCTCCAATAAGTCCGGATCTAAGTCTTCATAATTTGGGAAGATAAGAATACGGAGGCCTCGCGAGGGGCAAACCTGGACCCCATGGCTGTACCCTGCAACTGTTGGTACCAGTCTCCCTCGTACAGGAAGTAGTTATTGGAAAGTATGATGTCAGCAAGTTCTTTCAACATTTCTGAGTGCTCATACAGACTAGCATTTCTAGTTGATAGAAATGAGTCTAAGGCCATCAAGCCAAGATCTTTTTTTATACACGTATATAAGCTTTCAACATCTAATGTAATAAACATCATTTCATTCTCATCCCACACCACATCCTCAAACTTCTGAAGTATATCCAGAGTATCCTGCACATACGATGGTAAATTCAAAACAAAGGGTTTCAGATACACATCCACAAACTCCGAGATGTGCTCTGTGGGTGACCCAATACCCGAAATTATTGGGCGACCCGGTGGAAATTCCGCTACTTTGTGGATTTTGGGGAGTGTGTATAGACTGATACCGGCTTGTTTGGAGGAGGGGCAGAGACACGATGGTGTGCCTGTGGAATTGGAAATGGGAGTGAAAGTGGAGCGCGAGTAGTGCGAGCGCTCGTTTAGCCTGACAGTTTAGCCGCTCATGCAACGTTGAAACGGCTCTATTGTGGATGAAACTGTACACTTGTAACGTGTGAGTCTTATAAAATCGTACTTGTATAGAGGTGAGATGTGCTATTGATGGGGGCTAACATCATCTTCCTATGGGATAAGAGATGTGACGGTAGAGCGGGCTAAAGTGTAGGCCGGCGTGAGACCGGTACATGCGCGCACCGTTGTATAAAATACGAAGCGCGAGCCCGTGTTTATGTCCATTTTTTTGCGACATCATTGAGCTACTTGTTGCATAAAATCACAAAGGAGTTCTCTCGGGGTAGAAACAGTGTTTTGATGTTTATATTATGACACAGCGAGCCTTCGGTGAGGATATCTAAGGATTTGATAATTTCTCCACTTTAGGGGGCAGTACACGCCCTGATGGTCAAAGGAAACTGCGGAAAGGGCTGATAAAAGTTGATGCCTGATGAGAAGAAGACCTTTGAGTAAACACTCATATATTTCTTCCGTTTTGGATCACCTAATAGGGGATCACAACCAGAGGTGAGCAATGGGTTGTTGTCCGGCTTTGTTTGAAAAACTTTAAAATGCAAAACTCATGAGGGCTACAAGGCTTATGGTCTTGTGTTTCTTGTTGCCAGTGCGAAAAGGAACAAGATACCGTGTTCAAATTTGATTGTGCTGTAGATGTGTCTAACAAACATTGGATCTGCAGAGGAAATATATGAGGTAAGAGTTTGTGGGGCGTGGTTTTTTCTGTGTGCGAGTTTGAAATTTTGATGACTGATTAATTTCTTTTGAATTGGAAATTAGAATATTCTGACTGTGGTTCTATATTCAGGTTTTAACAGTATATAAGGAGTACTCAGCATCCTACGGTTGTTCTGAAGATAAGACGTCCCACTAGTTTGAGTGTTGGTAAGTTGTTATCTGTTTTTCTTTGGGGAAAGCAGATATTAGAAGAACACAAGTTAGTTATTTGATGCTACCAAGTTTAAGCATGAGAATCAAAGGTAGAGTTTTTGGCACTACTAGGGACCAGATGAGGTATAATAACATAGCTACACTGTTCTTGGTGATCAGTTTTAACGAACAGCTAAATAAGGATGAGCTCAATTTAAGATGTGTTACAGTGATTAGCGAATCAGATGACAGCAGAAGATCATTCAGGTCAAAGCAGAAGGGATTTTTGTATTAAGAGAGATGTTAAATGTGAGAAAAGAGGTGAAAGGAGTATCGTAACCATCAGTAAGATTGGAAGTCGGGGATCACTCTGTCTGCACTTATGTAAGTGTGGTAATGGGTATAAAAACTGATGTACATATATAAATTGTATTTTTAAGTCAATGTAATATATAGTGTTTATGTATGTTTTAGAAAGGATTGTGTTTATTGTATATTGGTGTGCTTAAATTATTATTCCTTTTTCATGTAATATTTGGAAAAGTAATTGTGCTTTTAACTGATTGAATATGAAGGATGGAATCTGAACAACAAATCCATCTAGTTAGACATTTGTTTTTTGTTATGTCTGATTATTTTTCTAATGTATTGTTTATTTGTATGTTTTTATATTTAACAGCCCTGAAGAAGTCCCATGTGAATAGGGATGAAACGCGTAGGCTGTTTCCATTTTGAATTTGTCTTCCTGTTTCATGACGAAATTTGATAAATTAAAGAATAAAGATGATGAAAAACAATCCAGATGTGAATTTAACTTTTGTGTTATATGATTAGTACAAGTCTCCTGCTGTCATTTTACCTAAATACAAGAAGCGTTTAAATATTGTAAATTACAAGACATCCTTGTCCCTAATTACTTTGATAGAAGCACTAAAAACAGCATATAAATTTGCGAATATACCTTTTGTTCGATAAGACAATTGGCCATGTCACATAACGGCGATTATAAGCTTAAATTGGTTCTGGCATAAATGTACAACCTTTGCTATTCATACTTTTCAATGGTTCCCCAGTTAATAATAAATTTAATGAGTTATGATCACTGTCAGTTCGCGGCTCCACTTTCATATCCACTAAGAGTGACCATTACCTCACATCTTAAATGGCGTAGTCTATAGCACTAGTGTGAGGGCCTCTTTTAAATGTTGGGGCCATTTCAGAATCTGAAATAGTACGGCCATTGCAAGCCCTTAGACCTCTTCCTATTGTTAGAGAGATTAATTTAAGAGCAGTGTCAGAGGGATTTTTCCTGTGGTTACCTATCAGCAAAGGAATTCACCACAGTTCGTCCTCCGCTTCAGTTATCTCTTTAATGTGCATCAATGGTTCGAAAGTGGTGTTAAAGTCACCTGCTAGCACTATTCGGGTCCAGTGAGTCCAAAGCTTCTTCCAAGATCGATAAGGTAGAGGTTCAGTGCTTGCCTTAGAGGATCTTACATATATGTTTAATATCGCCAAGCAGAGACCAGTTGGTAAGGTGACAATAGTACCCAATAAATCAGGGCAATTTATGTGCAATGGGGTGTAAGAGCCTGGAAGGTGATTTTTTATCAAAATTAAAAGACCCCCTATAGCCCTCCCAAATTTAACTGGTGGTTTTGCCTCTACACTGAATGTAGTATACCCATTTATAGCCACTTTTTCGGTAGCCCAAGTCTCTTGGAATATGCATACATCATAATCCCCAATGTATGATGTCCAGTTAGGGTCGACCAGCTTCGACATCATACCAGTCACATTCCAAGAAAGTAGGCTAATAGATGAATGGCATTGCCTAACCTTCCCAGAGTCCAGAGAGTTTAACAAACTTAGTGGATCATCTAAATGTGTGCGATTGACCTCCTTACCATGGGATGATGACCCCTCATCCACACTACAGGACATTTTTACTTATGCATTTGCCCTATACTTGAAAACAGTTGTAGTTTCAACATCTATGTCTAAGCACTCAATCCCATTGCTCCTGGGCTCGGTTACAGAGGTCAAAAGTATAGCATTCTCTGGCAAGATTACATCATCGCAAACATTTATAGCCCATTCATTAAAATTTGGATTACTACGAAGTGCATCATTAGTGGCATTTTCTTGGTTCTATATAGTACATTGTCAGAGTAAGAGCGCGGACCCGTGGGAGCGTGCTCACTCAGTCAATCTATTGCATTTAAATTAGAAATAGCAGTGCGCATAATGTTAGCCGGATTATTCATATTAAAAGACAATGTGGCATGACTTCCATTGGTAGGCGGGAATGCTTTTAACCTTATTCCTCATGAATTGTCCTCTTGGATATGGCAGGTTTAGAGTTCAAAGTTAATAAGACTTTCGGCCAACCACTTAGGGCATAATGTAATTGAAATATAATCATTGGAGGATATGCCAGGTGAGTAACTTCTAGTATGCGTGATATCAGATCTGATAACAGAAAGACAGTTCAGCTTCATCCTCAACCAATGGATCACTTGATTGGCCAAAGCCTCCATGTCTTCAAAAGAGACAGGTTTTAAACTTGGGACCTGGATCATGTAAATTGTATGCCCTGAAAAGGACTCAGAAATCCCATATGTTGTCGGAGGAGGAGAATTCAAGAAGTATTGCTTCGCAATATGGGGAATGGAATTTCTTTGAAACGGTGTCCTCTTGTCATTCAATATTCTCTGGCCGCTATCATGACCAGATGCAGGGGGATGTTGGAAAGGTAAATAATGGTGATTAGTGAACAGGGGACCTGCGTTCCTCTGACTTGTTGAACTCGAGCAATGAAGTGCATGGGATGTTGTCTGAATGCGAGATTTTAAAAGCTGATTTGTAGCTGTCTCTGAACCGTTAGGTTGAGTTTCTGATGTAGAGCTTGGTCTCAGATCCCAACCTTTGCTGCCTCTCCCCCTTGGCACTGGGATGTTAGGGACCAGGCCCTGGGTAAGCTTTGGTTGATTTTCTGGTGGACTGTTAGTACACGCATGTCCACAGTGACAAGATTTACTTTGCAGGCCAGTGACCAGGTTAGTCAAAGAGGTGAGCATGATGCTAAGACGGTCCAGCTTGTCATTAACGATTTGTAAGGGACTTACTACCTTTATTGCCCACTGTGGGACTCCTTCCATTTGAGTAGCAACCGTTGGTCATGATAGACCGTCGTGGGAAGGCGGCTCGCTATTGTCCTCAATCGGTTCCAATAAAGCAAAACGCTTCTGACAGATTATATTAGGGATAATGTTAATTTTAGGTGATAGCAGATGCAAGGCTGGATCACTTATTGCGTGGGTAGTGTCTGGGATGGGAAGAGTTCTTTATTTGAAACCTGAGTGCTCAAAATTATAGTGTCAGCATCGATAGGTGGAGAGGTTCCTGGCTTATTTTTCTTGAGTATATCAGGGACTCGTAGTTTTTTTACCTTTCCTTTTGGAGCTTCAGAGTACAAACGTGTCTGCACCTCTTCTATTAATGAGTCGATGTCAGCAAGTGTGTTAGTATTAATTGAAGAGAGCTCAGTTTTCCTCTTAGCCGGTTTCCGTGTTTTTTTTGCATTGGACTCAGATTTTGCCTGCACCCCCGCTTTACGTCTACCCATGTTAAAGGTGAACACACAGTGCTAAACAGATGCCATGAACACACAGTGCTTAACAGATGCCATAGTGGGTTCCAGTTCAGGAGTCGACCACTAGCCAATACAGAATGGTTCAGTCAAACTTTGGCAGTGATCCATTGGATATCCAAATCCAATTTAAAGAAGACCATGGGTGTACATTGGGGGAGTTTTCGTGCCGCCCTCAAAAACATATTTTCAGCATCCCTCCAGGCCTCTAAATTACTATAGCCCCAGAGTTCAGAGCCATAGGTGGCAGATGCCACAGCTCTCCAAATTTCCAATAGGGGAGACATCGAGTGAAAAAAAGTTTTTTTTGCAAGGCTAAGCGTGGGTGCTGCTCTATGGTTGAGAAGTAGCTCACTCTGGCTGTTCCATGTGCTGGAACTGGATAATCGAATACCCAGATAGTCGAAATCTGCTACCCTCTCCAGATTTTCTCCCTCCGACCTCACCATCCCACAAAATTTGTGTATAGCTATAAATTTTGTTTTATTGGCATTTATGGCTAATCCGTTATTAGAGCAAAAAAGGACTAAATCTATCTAGCAAAATCTCCAGGCCATTTGGGGTTTTCGACACCAAAAGGGTGTCGTCTGCTAACAACAGGGCAGGAATCTTGGTGCCACCCAAAACAGGGGAATCGTTTTCACAGTCCATTAAAAACTCAACACAGGTATTTATAAATGACAAAAAAAGAGTTGGGGTAAGTACGCATCCCTGTATTACACCATTATCAACCATCATGTGGTCCTTTGTCTCTCCATTTTGACCCCATCTAATCTGAGCATAGTTCCTAGCATGGAGATGCATTATGGTTTAGTAGTGTCAGGGAAAGGCCCAGGTCTCTCAAGACTGCCCAATGTCTGTCTCTGGGGACCATATCAAATGCAACCTTGAGATCCAAAAAGCTACATAGTCACTCCCCCCCATACCCACTGTTTTCTATTTCAGCATTTGAAATCTAAACACTTGATCAACCGTACTCGTTTTTGGGCAGAAACCCGCTTGGAATTGGGATAGTATGTTGTCGTCTTCTGTCCAAACGTTCCGCGTGTATTTACCAAACCCAATCACATCCAAGCAATCAGTGTGCATCTGATCTCCTACTCAATCCCGGGTCTATCTCAAATACTTACCCACAGCAACTAAAATTGAAACTAAATTTAGAGCCCAAGCCAGGAGGATAAGAAACTGGTAGATCACAAGTTCTCCTGAATCCCAATAAAATCCACTGGAATAAGTGGAAGGCCAGAGTTAATAATCTAAATATATAAAATATAACTGAATACTATAGCGCTCATCAGGCAACAAATACATACCTGAGATAGCCAAAAGGCTATCCAGCCATCCTCTGAACTAGATCAACAAAAATCTTTCCTCAAATCTGCAGATGAACAGGACTGTTTTGACTGCTCCTTGATGATTAGATTCTTTAGGAAAGTGTTTCCTTTCATCCCTCTCCAAGCATGGAAGCAAATGGTTCTGGCACTTATTATGTCAAGGCTTGATTATTGCAATGCTCTTTACCTGTATATTAATGAGACTTCATTTGCCAAATTGCAACTGCTTCAAAATGCTGTAGCCAGAGTAAATCTTGATGTCCCCAGATCAGTTTTTGAGGGGATTCGTAAACTTCACTGGCTGCCCATAAGCAAACGTATTACATTCAAGGCCCTTTGCATTGTCAAAAAGGCCTTTGACAAGAAGGGCCCAGCAGAACTTAGGAACTTATTCCAACGTTACACTCCCCCCCAGCCTGCTGAGATCCTCAGGTAGAAATCTCTTAATTGTTCCTAAACATGTTCCATTTCGTAAGGCCCTTAAAACTTGGCTTTTCACTCCTTAAGGATAGGTAGTAGGTTTAATCTGTTTTTCTATTTCATCTTTTTCTTTGTCTTACTAGACTAACTGCTGCTAGCGCCTTGACACCTTCGGGCAATTGCTGCGCTTTAACAATCTTTTTCATTCATTTTTTCATTCAGATAAGAATAGAGAGTATCACCATTGAAGAACAGAAGTACAATCACTTCACAAAGGAGATGGGATCTTCCAGCAAATGCTCCAAATAAAGGGCCCTATGGAATTCTTTTATTAGAAACTTGAAGAAGGAACGGATACATAAAGATATACGTTCCTCAAAAACACTATTAGGTAACCCCTCAAGCATACGCATATGCTCTTCAGTACTACAGAAAGTCTTTTTGCTCTTTTTTTATAAGAATTGCCACGGGTCCCAATCTCTGCGATCCAACATTATTTGTGCCGGTTTGTTTACAAACTTCATTGAATTTTTATTGCATTTTAAGCATACGTTTTCTGTTCATTTGCACTAGCACTTTTTTGCATATACTATTATGCAGGTAAACATCCTCAAATTGTAGAATGGTCTTTGATTCCCTTGCTAGGGTTGCAATGGGTTTAAACAATGTGATTGCACTTTATTTATATTCATATTTGAACTGGTTTCATACAGTGGAATGCTTTGCTGAGAGTAAAGTCTTTACCCTTATGCTGAATACACAGTTTATCTTTGTCGGTTATAGCTCCTGGTCTTTTTAATTTGACCTGTGACCCACTGACAACTATGATGTAGGTACATCTGTATATTTTATAGTATGTTACATTATATTACTATAAAGGCTGCTCTGATTTTTTCATTTTACTTTTATGATTGTACAATGTGATTTATATTCCTATATGTATTATCAATGGGAACTAGCCTCAAAGGGTTTGTACAGAAGAAAGAAATATTATTTCTTTTGAAAGCCCTCACCCACCAACCTAGTTGGTGGCATGCTTCATCATCGGGCTCCACCCGGTGACACCGAATGTGTCCGGGGTGTGCTTCAACGCCTGTGTTACAGCGGAGCTGGTTTCGTGGTGAATGAGTGTGCAATGATAGCGTGTGAGTGTGAATTAAAAACTGTCCTCGGGTCCCAGTTCCTCTACTTGGTAATTTTATTAGCGGGCCATTGGCAGTGTTAAAAACAAGGCAATGGATGTGTTGTGGAGTTATCTATAGTCTCCCACATCCTGTGTGGTCAACATGTTTCAGCCAGGCCTCGGTAGTGAGCTGGCTTTCTTCAGGACCTATGAATGTGTGCAGTGCTCATGAAGTGATTTAAAAAGGCAGGGTCAGGAATAGAGTGTGAGTGACCCGCTATGTGTTGCACTCGCTAAGGTGCAATATGGGTAAGAGGGTGCTTCCCTCTGTGCTTTGTACCTGTAAAAAGAAGGCCATAAAACAATACAAACAAACACACAATGAATGGAAATTAGCATCCCAGAATGCACATGTATCTTAAGTGCTTAAATGCCGTCGTGTCCGTGTAGTAGCCATAATGCTAAAATAGTGGTGCTGTACGGTGGCAACAACCATGGGGCACGCCAGATTTTCAAGGTCCTAACTATGGACCCCCGCCCTTTGTCCACCCACCCCAAAATCCATACTTTGGGTGGCCCCCCATGTACCACTACGGACCCCAACCCTTCTTTCAAAATAACCAAAGGCCGCCTTTTTTAGGACGTGGCAGGAGACCAAGAGGATGACGAAGGAACCAACAACAGGTCCATTGGGCAGAGGAAGAAGGACCAGTGAGTGCCAACACCAGGAACAAGACGAGAGAACCACAACAAGGGGTGAGCGGACATCGCTAAGAACGCAAGATCCGAAACCCACATCCCTGGTATTCAATTTATCCTCGATTCCCCTTACACAGAAAGAAGAAGATGTGCTCAATAAAGGACTGTCCTTTGTACCTACCACACGGCTAGACAAGTTTCAACTACACACCGAACTGGCTGAATTCTCCCGCAAACTCAAATTGAGAGCATTCTTTGAAAAGCAATCTTCCATAGAGCCTACCATTAACACCAACAATAATGAAATGGGCCTGAAACCTAAATCGACGTTCTTACCACCACCAACTAGCATCCCTGTGGAAATTACTACTTTTGAACAAGCAGTTTACAACGAAGTCAAGAGGATGGAACAACCCAAAACCTACAATAACCTGTCCAAGGAAGAAAGGGAAATAGTTCGCAGGCTACAAGACAACCCGAACTTAACCATAAAACCAGCCGACAAAGGGGGCGGAATTGTAATTCAGAACAAGAAGGATTACACTGAGGAGTGCAGAAGGTTACTTAGTGACTCTCGTAATTACAGACGCCTGAGAGACGATCCCACAAATGACCTACAATCAACTATCAAATCTCTAGTTGAAAATGCAGAAGAAAATCAACACATCTCCAAACAGGAGGCAGACTACCTTTGCGTTGGCAACGCCAAGATACCATACTTCTACACCGTCCCTAAGATACACAAAGAGACCAGACCACCACCCGGTAGGCCTATCGTCTCGGGGATCGGTTCCCTCCTTGAACCCCTCTCCCGGTACTGCGATTTCTTCTTAAATCCACTGGTGCAAAAAGCACCCACATATATAAGAGATACCAAACATCTTCTTAACGTTATAAAAGACCAGGAGTTTGACCCCACTTCACAACTCTTAGTGGGGCTAGATATAGAGAGCCTCTATACTAGTCTCCCACAAGATGCCACCTTACAATTACTCCACGACATCCTGATGGAAACCCAGTGGGAATATACCACCCGAGGGCCTTTATCCTGAAATGTGCCACACTGGCGCTAAAAGATAACTATTTTGAGTTTGAGGGTGAATTTTACCTTCAGACCAATGGTACGTCAATGGGCAGCGTTTTCGCCCTCAGTGTAGCGGGCCTGTACGTCCACCACTTTGAGCAAGCACACATACTAACAACTGCCAACCCTCACTCTCACCACATCAAGCTGTATCGTCGATACATCGACGACATTCTCATGATCTGGTCCGGGTCACAAGACACCTTAGCCACCTTTCTCACCTGGCTCAATGATCGTGATCCATACTTACGATTTACCAGCACAGCCAGCCCCAGGAACATTGCTTTTCTGGACCTCAACATTGAGGCAGAGGCAGGTAGGCTAAAAACCACAACATACTACAAACCCACGGCCAGAAATTCACTGCTACAATTCGAGAGCTTCCATCCCCGGGCCCTCAGGGAGAACCTCCCCTTCGGCCAATTTCTACGTATACGTAGAAATTGTAGCAATGTATCAGACTACCAAAAGCAATCAACGCAGCTGGCCACTAAATTACGTGAGCGGGGTTACCCCGACAAAATAGTCCAAAACACCAAAAAACGGGCCCGTAATCAGAATAGAGATGCCCTCCTGGAAGATAATACACGGGAAGAAACCACTGCCCCCCTTGACATGTGTCACCACTTATAATGAGGCATCGAACATGGTGTCTAAAATAATCAGAAAGAACTGGCGAATCTTAAACACTGGGAAAAGGAACTGGGACCAACCGCTTTTTGCGTACAAAAGAGCCAGCAGCCTCAAAGATCGACTAGTCTCCACAAGTCCCAAAGTGACCAAAAAAATCACTACAAACTCGGTACTCAATGCTTGGGGCCTCCCTGATGTGGTCGGGCACTACCCATGTGGCAATTGTAGCATTTGCCACTTGACAAGCCCCACAAAGACACTTGATCTGGAGCCCGGAAAAATATGGCGACAAATAAAGCATACGAATTGCAACTCATCCAATGTAATCTACTTGATCGAATGTCCATGTGGACTACGATACATTGATATGACTACGCGCAAAGTCAAAACAAGAATTGTGGAGCACCGTAGTACCATCAGGTGCAAAAAAAACATTAGCAAACTAACGGACCATTACCTCCAAAAAGGACATACAACTAATGACATGTCCTGGACTGTAGTGGAACATATTGAGTGTCATAACACTAACAACAGCAAATTCTTGCTTAAAAAAGAACAACGTTGGATTTACCGTCTGTCCACCCACCTACAGGGGTTGAACGACAATATCCCCTGGCACAGTCTGAATTCTTGAGCCCAAATATACTAATGACTGAGTTTCTCACCAGGTCGTGCTGCACAGCTTACCTGGACCTTATGATGCCTGTTACCCACGTGTTGCTCTAATCCCATTTGACAAACCCTAATACACTCTGAAGTGCGCAGCATAGACTCAGTAAAAAGTGACAAAACTTTCGTTTTTACAAATAACCATTGTTGTGCGATTTGGACATATATACCACTTACCCGGCTCCCAATATACAGTTGCACGTAGCCCATCAATCGCTCCCGAATTAAATGATCAGAATCTGAAACGATAATCTCTACCTCTTATTTTATTTTCATAACCCAATCTTTATTGTTCTACAACTGTAGAAAATAGCACTACACATAGTGGGGTCTTTTCTCTATGTCTACCTACACAGTGAGGGCCTAGTCTTTTCCTCTATGTCTATGTACTACACATAGTGAGGTCCTTCCTCTATGTCTACCTACACTGTAAGGGCCTAGTCCTTCCTCTATGTCTACCCCTCGCTCTCCCACTGCAGACGCTACTCACACAATTGAGGAAGTGGTTCCAGCTGGCACATGGCGGGAGTATTTCAGCCTGAGCACACAGAGGGTGAACATCCACGGAGATCCGATGCATACCAAGTAGGTGCTGACGCGGGGACCGAGCTTCACCCAAGTAAGTAGGGACTGTAAGGACTTGCTGACTCTCGAGGCCACGGGAGATCCTCTATTTGATCTCTAGGCGACTTCACTCACTTTTTATATGTCTCCTCTTTTACCGAATAGAAGGCGTTTTAAGCCGATCCCTATGCCGGATACTCATGAAGCTTTGCTCTGATAATCTCAAGAGTAAGCACTTACAATCTTTTAACTGCCCGCCACCAATTCAGCAGCATGGCGGGATTCCGCTATTGATTATATGCACATATAGCTTTTACCGCCGAACAACTATCACGTCACAGTCCGTACCGCGCCACTATTTTAGCATTATGGCTACTACACGGACACAACGGCATTTAAGCACTTAAGATACATGTGCATTCTGGGATGCAAATTTCCGTTCATTGTGTGTTTTTTTGTATTGTTTTATGTCCTTCTTTTTACAGGTACAAAGCACAGAGGGAAGCACCCTCTTACCCATATTGCACCTTAGCGAGTGCAACACATAGCGGGTCACTCACACTCTATTCCTGACCCTGCCTTTTTAAATCACTTCACGAGCACTGCACACATTCATAGGTCCTGAAGAAAGCCAGCTCACTACCGAGGCCTGGCTGAAACATGTTGACCACACAGGATGTGGGAGACTATAGATAACTCCACAACACATCCATTGCCTTGTTTTTAACACTGCCAAGGGCCGGCTAATAAAATTACCAAGTAGAGGAACTGGGACCCGAGGACAGTTTTTAATTCACACTCACACGCTGTCATTGCACACTCATTCACCACGAAACCAGCTCCGCTGTAACACAGGCATTGAAGCACACCCGGGACACATTCGGTGTCACCGGGTGGAGCCCGATGAAGAAGCATGCCACCAACTAGGTTGGTGGGTGAGGGCTTTCAAAAGAAATAATATTTCTTTCTTCTGTACAAACATACTATCTCTATGCCCTTTGAGGCTAGTTCCCATTGATAATACATATACCTCAGGGGAAGTGAACTAGCCCTGCTGTTCCTCCCTCTCCCCTTGATACCTAATAATTATATTCCTATATGACACATTTGGTTCTTAAATGTTTTGTTTATCATCTACACTAACTGAGTTTGGATGTTTCATGTTTTTTATTATGTCTTTTTGTATTGTATATGTTATATGTACTTTTATGGTTGTAAAAACAAAATAAAGTATTGACTGACAAAAAAAATCCCTATCCCACAGGAGTTCATAGCCATGTTGAATGCGGGTTTGCAGCGTCCCCCATTTGTTTTTATTTGACGCCAGTGGGAGAGATGGAGTTCTTATGGGACCCCCACATGGTCCAGGGGGTCAGGGCACTCCTGCCCTGCCCCCATATACCTTATTTTGCTCTTAAATTTCAGGAAACAGGGGCCAAGTCCTGCAATGATTGATCCAACATTTGTATTAAGGTTGCAGCCAGTCAATCAGAGTGCGAGGTCCCACAGGACTGTTTCACTCCCATGGGAGTAAGATGGATGATGGGAAAAAGATCTCTCTGCCAATTGAAACGCTTTATTTTTGACATTTTCACTAATATGGGATTCCTGCAGAAAACCCACATGATCAACTGTCAATACAGCTCTCATTTTTGAAGATATATTTCTCAAAAACTACTGAACAGATTTACACCAAATCACAAAAAGCATGCTCTCTGGGTAAAGATCCAGCATTCTGCCAAATTTGATTTTATTCTGTTAAGCCATTTTTTCTGTATCATTGTCTAGATTTTCCTATGAAAATTGCATGGGGAAAAAACATTTCGGCGCCCCTTCTTTTTCTCGGCCCTCGCTTGATGGATCATCCTGAAACTTCCCAGGAAGTGTGGGAACTTTTCATGGAAAGCATTTAATTGAGAATGAATTGAAATTATTTTACATTTTTTGCTAGCGGGTGTTTGTATTATCGCTTGCTTCCATTGTTTTCCGGAGGAAAATGCAGCTTATCCATTATATATGTACTCCTTAAATTTCCTCCTCCGTCCCTTACCCCTCTTAATTATATATTCAGGATAACAGATGGATACGAGGTACGGTATGCTAGAAGGCATTATTTGTTTGTACAGATGGGGTTTCTTTTCCACCATTAGTGTTGAAATCAAAAGCTTAGCAAGTTTACATTATAATTTGTCAATTTATTAATTATTGTACTCAGGAATCCTATGTACAGACATCAAACTAACAAAGGCTTACCAAAAAATATAATAGATGTGCCATAAGAAGTTGTGTATCATAGAAAATATTCAGTCTCATTTATGAGTAATATATTGTGCCAATTAAATAGCAAAATATGTGAGGAAAGTTGAGACTTGTTTTAAAAAAATATCGAATTATTTTATGTTTTACTTGTTTCTTGAAAAAATTCAATAAAAAATTATCGTAAGTTTGCGGATACGTTGTGACGTGAGAAAAGGTTCAGACGGCAAAATGAATCAAAGGCTAATTGAGGAAACATGTTTATTGCAAAGTGAGCAAGAGAGGTGAAGAGTGTGAAGGGAATGTGCTTCTTTCTCTACATACAACTCGAAATACTAGAGCAATTTGTATAATTACCATAAAAATAATTATTTTAATTTTCTATGTAGCAAAATCAATATATTTTATTTACAGTTATGCTGGGGGTGTTTATTGTTTTTAGCAGATGCTCTTATTATCTCCTCTACAGACTGTGGGTTCCTCTAGGACTCGGTGCTATTGCTCCTGCACTTCTAGGCATTTTCAATTAATGTGTAAGAGGATAAAATTTTGTCTTTCGGCTGACATTTTTGAATGTCACTGCCACTTTTTCTGATGCATTGCATATTGAAGGTCAGCACTTATACACTGACGAGGAAATTGGAAAGCATTAGATTTGAAATATTCAGACAAATAATGCTGAATTATTGGCCTACAGGTACTGTATGACACAAACATATAAGGTGTAATTACTGCAATATATCAAACTGTATAATAAACACCAAAACAAGAGAGACGTATAATTGAATAAATGACAACTTTATTGTAATTACATATGGAAGTTCAAGTGAAGAAACATTGATAACATTAACGTTTCTTTTACAGAATATCAAATCATAACATTGCGTGATGAAAGGAAATCATATCTTTTTAAAAGTAATGTGTAAGGGCAAAGAGAGGGGGCAGTGAAAGCCCAGGTCGCAGCACGACCTTCCTTTCGGGTTATTAAAGAGACTCTTTGTCAAATGAAAACCACAGTGGAGATGTGAACATTTGACCTAAGAGCTAAAGAGGAGAGAGTTGGGTGTTTGAAGCTATTGTGATGCCTTCATCACACGCATAGATACAGCTGGGTGGGGAGGGGCTATAAAAAATGTCCTGGAACCATATGTCACATTGACTGTCCGGCTACTGGACAGCCATCCGCAGAAATTGGATGAAACATAGTGACACATGTAAGCATTGTACTTTGATCAAAACATGTTATAAGTCAAAGTCTAAATTGCAGAAGTCTTTTAACCCCTTTAGGCCAATGTTGTAAAAACACTTAAGGTGGGGCTTTGGGGGCACCAAAAGCAATTATGCAAGTGTAATGAAAATAGGAGGACAGTATGTAAACATTTGTACATTAAAGGTGATTCAGCTACCTTTATAAACAACTGTATCCTTACCTCAAGAAATCCTGATGTATATCCGCATTAATGTAACACACACCTAAGGCAATCACGCCTGCCGTGCTAGAGATGCTTCTTGGCAGAGCGTGAGCTCAATGCAGGATTCAACATCCTGTATAGGTTTTCCTCTGCTTTTCATAATAGAGATTGTGTGGGGCTCAGCATTTTCAGACACAGTGTAGAAAACTAGCATCCCTATCAGAGAATGTGGGTTCAGGTCTTCTGTGGTAGGGTTCACTGGGCTCAACTATCTGTCATATAGTGTGTGGAACATTTTATGCCATCTCCTTCTTTAAAATTGTAAGCCACAGGTCTAGATTTACACAATAATTTTGTGCTGCATACCAAAGGCTTTTTTCATGGTCAATAACTTGATGCAGTGCTTTGCTTCGCATTGCGCTACGTGAGCGCCCACATAAAGCTTTAGACCATATTACTGAATATTATCATGTCAGCTACATCTGCTAGGAAGAAGATATTTTACACTCGAACTAGCTGGAAATAAATGGCAATGTGATTAATAAAAAAAAATAGCAAAAACTAAATCTACTCCAAAATAAACAGCCAGTGGGGAAGGTTAAAAATTTCATAGTAAGCCAGTGTTCAAGACACTGCAAAAACTTTCAGGACTTCTCTCCTAAGGTATTGTGTGATGGTCATTGAAACTAACTATGGTCTTATAATGAATCATACTTACCTACAGCTTAATTTGACCAGAAGGAGATGGTCTGCAGATATCTATGCTTTTGTCTGCCAAGATCCACACAGTGTTCTTGAACACTGTTCCGTCCTACGACGCAAATTTCCATTACCAACCTCTGGCTTTCAAAAAGACAATTTCACTAACTTACTAACTAACACAAATCCATACAAATGATTAATGCACTACCAGAGCAAGCACATCTATCAATTCCCTCATTGTGCCTTACTTTCATCTTTGTTAAACAAACATTAATTGAGTTAATTGAGAACGCAGTGACTCCAAACGATTACTCTTAAACCAGGTTGCTCTATGGGAGTAGCAGGTAGCCCAAACCCTCTACACCTAGGTATCAGCTCTCACAAGATTAGAAAATAAAGGGGCAATTCCAGAATCCATGAGTAGTGGCCAGTGCATTGGACACAATCATATCCAGTAAAAAAACAAGACTTCCTTAATAGCTGTGATACAATGCTCTGCCTTTAGCAAGCTATGTGTCTTGCCATACATGTCTGTTGAAACATTGAATGTATGGTTTCTTACATGGAGTTGGCACTGTTTGCCTCAATGATGAATGATTCGTTAATAAATATGCTAATATAAAAAATAGTGGGATTTGTACTTAAGTAAATAAGCCAACACAGTCAAATACAAAGCAAAACACACTATGTAGGGTACTTATGATTCATTTTGATGGCCTGATAATCTGTCTCAGCAGATATTTGAGTAAGTAATAAATTAACGTTTACCTATAGTCTTTAACACAGTTCAAGGTTTACTTTTCAAAACTGAATAAACTGTCCTTCAAAGATTTAACGCAAGGTTCTAACTCCTTCATCTAATCATCAATAGCTGGCAGTCGTTCACAACCATCACTCTAGTGTCCTTGAGGTTTCTCAATAAATGGGCACTGGAGCGGGCTGCAGTTATATTTTATTTGCTTCTGTCTTCCAAGATATTGTGAGGTTGCCAAGGTATTGTGAGATTTCTAAAATCTTAATCAGCAGCTCTATAGTGTGTAAATGAGCTCCCATATCTGACTCTGGCATTGGCCCTGACAAATGTTATACAGTTTAATCCTGCGGCTCCCTGTATTTGCATGCCATTGTGGGCCTCATCTAAAGAATTGAACGATTTTCAAATGAGCATATTCATGCTAATGGACACAAACAAAGTTATCTTGATGACCATCGAAGTTGTGATGTCCTGACCACACAGGACATTCCAGATCAATCAATTAGAAGAAGCCAAAGTCCAAGACAAATTAAAAGAAAGTACAATATTTATGCTAGATGTAAGAACTCTCCGTTGAATGTTCAAACCTTCTCAGCAGTCCTGCTTGGTATGCCGCTTTAAAATCTTTAATTCCGGTCAAGCAGGCCTGTCCTTGAAGACTCAAGCTCTTCATTGTCCCATTTTATATAGAAAATAAATGTAACCTCATCCCCACCCTGTGGATCCTGCACTCTGATCCTTTCCAATACGATATTTTAAATACATTTTTTTTTAGATGTATCAGATTCCAAAAGACAGATATATTGCACCAACATTAAGCAAGGATAACACGTGGGGGCTCATTTCAAGTCAAGCTTAAGACAAAAAGTCTTCCCATGAGGCTGACAACAGGACACTTTTGGGTATCAACTTTCATTTTCAACAATCACCAGGAACTGCCTGACACTCATAAAGATTGGTTTGGCCAGATTTATGCTTTACTATATCTGACCATCCAGGTATCTCCGTAAATATTAAGACCCAGATTTACTAATATTTGAAGCAACACAGCACAGCATCCAAAGTTGCTGTGCTGCTTTGTTCAAAGGGAGAGAGAAAAAATTTGCCATATCTACAAAGGTATGGCACATCTTTTCCTCTCTCCTGGCATTGGCACACTATTGACTGCCATGCGCCAAGCACACATGCATGCAAAACAGTGAAAGAGTGTGGACATTGCCTAACGCAAAGGTTTTGTACTGGAAGGGGACCCTTCAAGTAAAAAAAAAATCCTTTAAGTTTTTTCCCACTTTATATGTGTGCTGTGCAATGCACCACACAAGCAACGGTGGAAAAATAAAAATAAATGAAAACATTTATTCTCGTTATGCCTGCCTTAAGGAGAACAAAGCAAACACAAGGAGATGATGGACGGAGTGCTGAAACTTTTCAGACACTCACCCCCAGTCACAGATCTGGGTTGAATCCATCATCATTCTTTACTCACTTCGCCACCTCAGTTCAGACCTAGCTATATGCAAATCAGTCTTGACCCTGTGCCTCATGGGACGAGTCCAGCCCAAACTGCCAAGCCAGGTCTTCCCTGAACCGGAAACAAGCATCCTGGGACCGGTTTTTGGGTAACACCCTTCATCAGCCAGGCTAGCTTGAATCCAGTGGCAAAGTGAGCAAGGGACCCACGTCTGGGCATACCCTGTCAACTTAGGGCGAACAAAGCAAACACAAGGAGATGATGGACGGAGTGCTGAAACTTTTCGGACACTCACCCCCAGTCACAGATCTGGGTTGAATCCATCATCATTCTTTAGCTCACTTCGCCACCTCAGTTCAGACCCAGCTATATGCAAATCAGTCTTGACCCTGTGCCTCATGGGAACAGTCCAGCCCGAACTGCCAAGCCAGGTCTTCCCTGAACCGGAAACAAGCATCCTGGGACCGGTTTCTGGGTAACACCCTTCATCAGCCAGGCTAGCTTGAATCCAGTGGCAAAGTGAGCAAGGGACCCACGTCTGGGCATACCCTGCCAACGTAGGGCAAACAAAGCAAGTACAAAGAGATGATAGACAGAGTGCTGAAACTTTCAGACACTCACCCCCAGTCACAGATCTGGGTTGAATCCATCATCATTCTTTAGCTCACTTCAACACCTCAGTTCGAAGTGAGCTAAAGAACGATGATGGATTCAACCCAGATCTGTGACTGGGAGTGAGTGTCTGAAAAGTTTCAGCACTCTGTCCATTGTGTTTGCTTTGTTCGCCCTAAGTCGGCAGGGTATGCCCATACGTGGGTCCCTTTCTCACTTTGCCACTGGATTCAAGCTAGCCTGGCTGATGAGGGCTGTTAGCCCGAAACCGGTCCCAGGATGCTTGTTTCCGGTCCAGGGAAGACATGGCTTGGCAGTTCGGGCTGGACTTTTCCCATGAGGCACAGGGTCAAGACTGATTTGCATATAGCTGGGTCTGACCTGGGGTGGCGAACTGAGCTAAAGAACGACGATGGATTCAACCCAGATCTGTGACTGGGGGTGAGTGTCTGAAAAGTTTCCGCGCTCCGTCCATCATCTCCTTGTGTTTGCCTTAGGGAGGAGTAAGTGCTAGGAAATACCTTTTTTTGCATGATGACAGCCAAAGTTTTGGACTGATGCTGCTGGTGTTTTGACTCTAAGGGGTCGATTCCGATTCGGGCCGGAAAAAGCACCGACCGACTCGGATCCGGAAAAAATACCGACCGACACGTACCAGTGGCGCCCGACACGCCAAGTACGATGCAAGCCGCGATAAATCCGACCGACACGTCAGGAAACCAAGCCGACCGACCGAGCCGCTCGGAAAATAGCAATCCGGCCGGAAAAACACGCCGAATCCAACCGACCGACACGCACCCGGAACAAATCCGACCGAATCGTACCCGCCAACTCCAACCCGCAAAGTACGATGCAAGGCGCGAAAAACACGACCGAGTCGGACGGAGGACAAGCCGTACGACCGACACGCATACAAAACCGAGCCGAAGCAACACAATACACCGCGACCGACGCGTACGCAGCATACAAAACTGCACAAACACAGCGTGAGCGAAACGGAAAACACCGTACGAGACCAATGCAGGGTCCGACTCGGTCACAAGAACGTTTCCAACATACACAAACAGCACAAAGGAAAAATCAACCAAAAAAAGGCCAAACAAGCAATTACCAAGCCAATAAATACTGGGGGGGTGGGGACAGAGAACAAAGACACACCCACAACTCCACCTATATAAAGGACACAAATCACTACCATGAGCCTTTGCAAATGCCATTCCACTACCAGCACCCAAGAGAAAGCAACCACACACCCACAGCTCATCCCTCACACAAGCCACACACCAGCAGCACACCAACAAATACCTACCTCACATACACCCAGCACAACACACACCCACACACCCTCACCTGCACACCAACACACACATCACCCACCATCACCACCCATCACCATGCCCCCAAGAAGAATCACAAGTTCCTAGATTGTGAATTGGAAGTCCTGGTAGACGAGATCCTCAGGGTAGAGCCACAGCTGTTTGGCACATTGGTCCAACAGACCCCCATGTCGCAGAAAACCAAGATGTGGGAGAGGATCATCAACAGGGTGAACGCCCAATCACCATGTCGGCGCACAAAGACCGACATCCAGAACAGGTGGTATGACGTGCGCAGGAGGGTACGGAAACTGCTGAAGCAAGATTACATCAACAGCCAACACACCGGCAGTGGCCCTCCTGCCAAGCCAATATACCTCAGGCCCTGGGAGGAGAAGGTGCGGGCCATCCTACCGCCAGTGAGCATATATGGACTAGAGGACATCCCAGAGCCTGGTGAGTACACAACAAATGTACACAATATACTGCCACAAAACACACACACATCACTGTCAAGGGGAGAGTCAAACCATGCACTCATAGCAATTACACAGCAACTAGAACAGAATCATCCCAAAATGTGTATGTCAGTCAGATAAACACAACACATGCCATCAAAAAAGTCACATCCAACTGTGCCAACACATGTACAAACACAACCACAACTACAGCTAGGCAGTGGCACAAATAGAACTAACACACACATCCACACATGTAGCCACCACAACACCACCAACACACAGTGAAGACCACTCAAAGGAAGGAATTCAGCGTATGCTGGCCAAGTCAGTGTAGCCAATAGCATCATGGGAGTCGCAGTCACACATATTGCCCCCCCCCCACAACTGTCCCATCAACACCACCCTGAACCATGCTCACATCACAGGGAGTGGAGAAGGACTCACAAGATGGCTGACACTGGCTACTGCTGTGAGGAGCACAAGGCCCTGCTGGCAACTGTGCACCAACAAACAGCAGGACACCACTGACTGACATCCTGAGAGACAACTTACACTCCCTGCAATGCAAGCACAGTCCATGGTGGGATATCTGGCTGGCTGGGTGGGAAGGGGGACTTGCAGCACTGACCATAGTCACCAGCACCTCCCCTCACACCCCCCCAACACAAACTCCACAGTACCCACCTGGTAGAATGCAATGCCCTCCATCCTAACACAAGATCCCACAAAGCACCACCACCCTGGGTTATGTTGTGTGAAGCACAGGGACACTCTTGGGACTCTTAGCCAAACAACTGCCAGGACAACACTCCCAGCCATCCTGTCAGCACAGCCAGCCCACCCCACAGGGAAGCAGAGTCAAAAGGAAGGAAGCATGGGCATGCTGGGAAGGGGGTGGAGGCAATAGCATGATGGGAGTCGTAGTCACAGACATTGCTCAGCCTCACAACTGGCCCATCAACACCACCCTGAACCATGCTCACATCACAGGGAGTGGAGAAGGACTCACAAGATGGCTGACACTGGCTACTGCTGTGAGGAGCACAAGGCCCTGCTGGCAACTGTGCACCAACAAACAGCAGGACACCACTGACTGACATCCTGAGAGACAACTTACACTCCCTGCAATGCAAGCACAGTTCCATGGTGGGATATCTGGCTGGCTGGGTGGGAAGGGGGACTTGCAGCACTGACCATAGTCACCAGCACCTCCCCTCACACCCCCCAACACAAACTCCACAGTACCCACCTGGTAGAATGCAATGCCCTCCATCCTAACACAAGATCCCACAAAGCACCACCACCCTGGGTTATGTTGTGTGAAGCACAGGGACACTCTTGGGACTCTTAGCCAAACAACTGCCAGGACAACACTCCCAGCCATCCTGTCAGCACAGCCAGCCCACCCCACAGGGAAGCAGAGTCAAAAGGAAGGAAGCATGGGCATGCTGGGGAAGGGGGTGGAGGCAATAGCATGATGGGAGTCGTAGTCACAGACATTGCTCAGCCTCACAACTGGCCCATCAACACCACCCTGAACCATGCTCACATCACAGGGAGTGGAGAAGGACTCACAAGATGGCTGACACTGGCTACTGCTGTGGGGAGCACAAGGCCCTGCTGCCAACTGTGCACCAACAAACAGCAGGACACCACTGACTGACATCCTGAGAGACAACTTACACTCCCTGCAATGCAAGCACGTTCCATGGTGGGATAACTGACTGGGTGGGTGGGTGGGTGGGAAGGAGGTCTGGCTGTCAACCAAACACAATCAATGCAGACCATGTTCACACCCCAGAGAATACATAGAAATGCCCAAATAATGCAGGACAATGTGCCACACCAATATCAACCCCTGACTGTGACGACTTAGGACAATACAATGTACAGGCCCGCACCCCGAGGCACAGTCACAACTGTCAGGTGTGTCATCCACTGATGCCTGCAGAAACATGACATACATTGTTTGTGTCTCCCAAAAACAGGTGATGATAGGGACACAGCAGCAGACGCTGAGGAGTCCCAGTCCCAGGCTCAAGAGGATGCCGAGCTCACTGGCGTCGTACAGCCTCTGTCCTCCTCGGACGATGAAGAACAACCTGGCACATCCGGTGCAAGTCAACATGCTGCACCAGCAGGACCACCAGCTGCAGCACCAGCAGGTCCACCAGCTGCACCCCCTGCACCCACCCCTCCAACGACTGTCACCACGAATACCATCCCTGCCGACATGGACAGAATAAGGAACAACACCAGCGCAGTGACCCTGGACCAACCTGGGGCCATGGACACCACCACCACCACCAACCCCCAAGGTGGACCAGGGTTATCTGTGCGTGCAACTGCACACACTGCACATGTCAGCAGGGGTGGTGGGAGGGGTGGGAGACAGAGGTCGCTGCTTGCAGACGTTGCTGGTGTGCATGAAGACCCACAACTGGTACGCATAGCTGATGCGTACCAGTCCAGCACCGGAGAGCTCAGCCAGGTAGTGGGGCTCCTCAGAGACATCAAACAGCAGCAGGCTGCCCATCATGCCCGCTTGGACTCCCACATGTCCCACGTGGAGTCACACATGTCACGTGTGGACTCCCACATGTCACGTGTGGACTCCCACATGACCCGCGTGGAGTCCAAGTGGGATGTACTACATGAGATGACGGCGGTGCACAGGGACATTTTACAATGCCTCCGCCAGATGAACAGCAACCAGTCCACACCTCCCTGTGTGCCAACAACATCTGGTACCGAACAAACTGCAACTGCCACAGGGAGGGAGGAGGACTCTGGCGGAGAGTCCCCTGCACCGCAGCAGCCTGCACTTGAGGGCCCCCCCCAAGAAGAGGGGTCGTCCGAGGAGGGGAAAGTGAGAGGCTGATGGCCAAGCGCAACTCCCAGGAAGCCTGAACCTGTTCTGGGTTTTCGCCTTTGTGCACAGACTGTTCACCCTGTTGATGGCAACACTACTCCCACACATTGCATGGGGAGTACAAGTTGGAACAATGTGTCAGACAACTGTGGCCCCGATACTGGGGATCCTGTCTACCTGGACTTTCTATTCATCTAGGAACTTGGGATTGCAAGATTCATGTACAGCACAATCCATCCTATGCACTATTATCACAATAAACACACTAATACACCATACTTGCCTCTGTCGTGATTCCAACGTGGGTGCTGTTATGGGGATGATGAACTGCAAAATTACACTGTGTATGCGAACTGCAACAGCAAGGACAACACAGGCATGTGAGTACAGGCAACGTGACACATATGAGGGAGACACACCACCAGGGCTACACAACACATACACACCTAGGCCATCTGACTCATTGCCTACACTGATGTTGCCAGGGAAGACGGTGCAATGCACAGACACCACACCCATTCCCAGTTGTAGTAAAGTAGCCCACAGGTGCAGTAAGCAAATGGCAGTCAAATGTGTGACCACAGACAACGCACATCACTAAGTGAAGCACAGGTTTATTACACAGTAGCAACATGCCGTAACCACTACAGATGCAAGGTAACCCCACCTGGTAGCGGGCACACAGTCAACAACTGTAGACAGAAGGAAGTCCATGGGTGTGGCGCACATCACCTGTAGGGACACAACAGCTACCAGCCTGGATGTGCAATCACGTCGTCAGTGGACACAGTTGACCAAACGAATCTGAAAGTACCCTGTGAAGGACAGAAATGACACACAGTCAAAAGCAATGCAGTACAGGACAGAACAGCAAAACTCATGCACAATACATGTTACAAGATACCCACCCAGAACCAAGTTAGCATGTCAACACTGTTGGGGAGTACAGCCCACCTGTCACCACACATCGCAACACACATCCTGTCAAGTAGCCCATGGACACACTCCAACAGCACCAGAGCACCACCCACACATCATGCCAACTCACATCATTCACATGATACCTCAGGATACTCACATTCAGCTAAAGAAGTTGGTGATGAGCTGTGTGCGGACATCACCATCACCATCATCATCATCATCGTCACTGGCATCGTGGTCCAGGCCAGGATCCTCCACAGGTGGCGGATGTTGGTCATCGTCATCCTGGATGAGAGGCAACTCCTTCCGCACTGCCAGGTTGTGGAGCATGCAGCAGACGATGATAATCTTGCACACTTTCGCAGGGGCATATGGGAGGGACCCTCCGGTCTTGTCCAGGCAGCGGAAGCGGCTCTTCAGGAGACCAAAGGTCCGCTCAATCACTCTCCTGGTCCGACCATGTGCCTCATTGTAGCGCATCTGGGCAGGTGTCACAGGGTTCCTGAGGGGTGTCAGCAACCACGGCATGTTGGGGTATCCCGAGTCACCTACGGACAGACAAGTGCACATCAGCTGACTTGGAAAAGTGGGCGGAATACTACAGATCAGATCACACACAATGGCACAAAGTCAGTACACACCGACAAGCCAGGCACGCTGGTTCTGCATCTGTGCCATCAACCTGGGGATGCGACTACTCCTCATCACAAAGGCATCGTGTGCTGAACCAGGGAAACGGGCACACACGTGTGTGATGGTCATGTCTGCAAGACACACCACCAGTGCATTGACCGAGTGGTAGTGCTTGCGGTTCCTGTAGGCCTGCTCCTGGGCCTGTGGTGGTACCAAAGCCACATGTGTCCCATCAATGGAGCCAATGACATGCGGCATCCTCCCCAGGGCATAAAAGTCACTCTTCACGTCAGTGAGTCGTCGCAGTCTAGGGAAATAGATGTACCGGTTCAGGAAGAGCAACATTGCCGCCAAAACATCGCGGAGCACACGGCTGAACATGGTCTGTGACATCCCACCAGCAGACGCCACAGTATGTTGGAAGGTACCGGTGGCAAAGAAGTGTAGGGCTGCCATCACCTTCACCTTGGGGGTCAGCGCTGTAGGATACGGCCGGCCAGGCTGCAAATGTGGGGACAACTGCACTGCCAAATCCTCAATCAGCTGCCTGGTGAAGCGGTACCGTCGGATGCTGTCCCGTTCCACCATCGTTGCCAGGTCTGGGAATGGCCGATGGACAGCAGGAGCCCTGCAGTGCAGAGGAGAAGTAAGCAAGATCGTCAGTCACCCCACATATGCGGCATTGAACACACTCAAGATCCCAACATACATCATCATGAGGCACAACTACATGAAGTGTGCAGTACCGGAACGACATTTATGGTACATACATGGCCAACATCTGTCAACACGGTCCCACAGGTGGCATCAATTTGTCCCAGGTTGGCCCATTGGATATCATGATGCTGTGTCACAGTCACCCCCAGTGACATGTGAGGACAGATGTGCCCCAGGCACCACAGCTCAACGACAGGCACATTCCCAGGGACCCTGTAATGCCACATGGACACTGGCATCACCTGGAGTATCATGTGTACACCACAACAAAACAAACATGACCCCCACAGGTAGTGGCCACACTTGCCATGGCAGGAGAGCCATGGACGTCTGTGACACACACGCACAACATCAGAGTCCATGCACACACAACGTGGATGTGGAGACTGTCTCCCATTGTGCACATGAAATCAGAGACATTGTAAACACTACATGCACACAGACTGTGGAGGGCCATCACTATTGTGCTACTGGGACACCCTGGCTCAAACATACCGTCCCACATGGGACTCACGGGGTATGTGACATGACATACACAAACACCACTGTGAAATGTGACCATGGCACATGCACAGATATGAACAGTTGCACATCACAGTGGTCACGTACACGTAACACCCAGGATCCTGTCCCCATTAACACGTGCACAGCCTGGGGGTGGCTGCCCACAGGTGACACCCACAGGACAACATGTACACCAACATACACACAATAGGAAATGCAGCCTTACATGCCTTATGATAAGGTTTGGACAGGCTGTCGTGATGTAGGTGTGCCCCTCACTCCCTGGGAGCTATCTGTGGCTGGCATATGTCCATCTGAGACAGGCATGCTGACATATGCCAGTCACATGTACAGTGATGCGTTGTACTGCAATGGACCGATCGGTGCCTCCGGCCGGCCCATTGCTTTCAATGTGTGCGTGGTACGCGTTGTACCCCTGTGCGCGTTGTACTGCAATGGACCGATCGGTGCCTCCGGCCGGCCCATTGCATTCAATGTGTGCGGGTGCGCGTTGTACCCCTGTGCGCGTTGAACAGCAATGGACCGATCGGTGCCTCCGGCCGGCCCATTGCATTCAATGTGCGCGGTACGCGTTGTACCCCTGTGCGCGTTGAACAGCAATGGACCGATCGGTGCCTCCGGCCGGCCCATTGCTTTCAATGTGTCGGGTGCGCGTTGTACCCCTGTGCGCGTTGTACTGCAATGGACCGATCGGTGCCTCCGGCCGGCCCATTGCATTCAATGTGTGCGGGTACGCGTTGTACCCCTGTGCGCGTTGAACAGCAATGGACCGATCGGTGCCTCCGGCCGGCCCATTGCATTCAATGTGTGCGAGTACGCGTTGTACCCCTGTGCGCGTTGAACAGCAATGGACCGATCGGTGCCTCCGGCCGGCCCATTGCATTCAATGTGTGCGGGTGCGCGTTGTACCCCTGTGCGCGTTGAACAGCAATGGACCGATCGGTGCCTCCGGCCGGCCCATTGCTTTCAATGTGTGCGAGTGCGCGTTAGTACCCCTGTGCGCGTTGAACAGCAATGGACCGATCGGTGCCTCCGGCCGGCCCATTGCATTCAATGTGTGCGGGTACGCGTTGTACCCCTGTGCGCGTTGAACAGCAATGGACCGATCGGTGCCTCCGGCCGGCCCATTGCATTCAATGTGTGCGGTGCAGCGTTGTACCCCTGTGCGCGTTGAACAGCAATGGACCGATCGGTGCCTCCGGCCGGCCCATTGCATTCAATGTGTGCGGGTACGCGTTGTACCCCTGTGCGCGTTGAACAGCAATGGACCGATCGGTGCGCACCCATTGACAATGGGCTTGCCTGGCAACGGACGCGTTTTCGAATATTCGAACGAGTCGGTTGCTGGAAAATCAGTTGGTCACCCACAACAATGTTGCAAAATCATGTATGTCATGAAGTTGAAATTTTGAAGGATGCTGTGGGCGTGTTTTGGTGCTGCTATTCCATGGATTGGCCAGATTCAGAAGATGCAAACGACTTGGACCTATCACTTTGGACACAAGGGACAGTATCTGCCTCTCCAGCACATATATATTGCTGCATGTTCCCCTGAGAGCCCACTTGCCTGCACTACATGCTCCAGGACGACATCTGCCACTGCACTGCTGCTGTCTCTGCCCCTCTGGACCCTGCAATGGCACGTACTGTGGAGAGAGCCCCAGCCTTCAGCCTTGAAGAGAACCAGGCCCTGCTGGACAGCCTACTTCCACAGTACAGCAAGCTGTATGGGACACCAGGGGAGCAGGTGAGTGTTCTGTGCACTGCCTTTCTGAATGTGCATTTTGTCTGACTTGCAAGGCTGAGAGTCAGCACACCACTGGCTAGCAGGCTCACTGAGTAGTTGTCACCCCCATAGTGTGTAGTGACTTGCACTGGACAGGTATGGTGCAGTGACAGTGCTTCTGAACAGGGTTTTACTCCCCATGCTATGATACCATGTAGTGACTTCTGGAAAACTGTCCATGGCCAGCCGTGCACTGCCTGGGTACACCATGTGCCCCTGTGATTGCGACATGTATATGCAACTGTGTCATGCACGGATATGTTGCATGTGTAGTAATGTCCTTATCACTTTGTCATCCTGACAGGCTTCTGCCCATCGGAAGCATGAGATCTGGAAGGACATCGTCCGGGCTGTCCGGTCCGTGGGGGTCTACAAGCGCCGGATCCGCAACTGCCAAAGAGGTGGCAGGACCTTCGGGGCTGGACCCGGAGGATTGCACGGGTCCAGCTGAAGCTGTCGCCTCCTCGCAGGAGGGCGGAACACGGACCCTGACCCCCACATGCTCAGGATCCTGGCGGTGGTCTTTCCAGACCTGGATGGGCAGCTGAAGGCTAGAGAGCAGCAAGGAGGGGGTGAGTCAAAGACTGCACTGTGTACTCTGTCTAACATGTTATGTGCCCTCCTCGGGCCAGGTTGAACTGCCACTGTACAGCAGTCATGTTGTCCAGGAGCCATGTCCCTCTATTGTGCACTGCCCACTCCTCATCTGATACCCAGGTGTGGCCCTTACATGCAGGGAATTCTGTCACTTAGGACTGTGTCCTTGCAGTTTGCTTGACTCAAGGTGGGAGACAGCATCTGTTTCCCTGACTCTGTGGTGGGCATCATGGGTGGGTCCATTGCTTACACAATGCCTGTATTCTGACATGTATTCAGCGTGTTACTTAGATCTGTGGTCCAATTGCTGAGCTGATCCACCACATGTGGCTGGGGTACCTGGCACACACCCATGCTGCGGGTGGGAACAATGTTTGGGCCCCAGGAGTATGTATATGACGTGTGTCACACATACTTAGCCAGCTGCCTACAGTCCAGGGCTCATCCCTCATTCATGTGGGGCTGGACAGTCATGCCTACTCCAGGCCATACAATACACTCTGTACTCCCACTCCCGTGTATCAGAGGACACATTGTGCACAGTGATTTGCCCCTCAGGTGTCTGCCTCTGTGTCAGTGTGCTGTGGATTAGTCGCCAGGACTGCTGTGGAGTTTCTTGGTAGGGGCTCAGCATGCCACTGGAGATGTGACCATAGGAGACGATACTTGTGTGACACATAGGTGTCTGATCAGCTGCCCATGCAGACTGGGGCATGTAAATGTGAAGTTCAGGCAGCTGTTCCCCATGCACAGCAGAGTGTGAGGGGCTCAGGTTCAGAGGGTAGTGTCACAGGTCTCCCATATGTCCAATAGGTATGACCTGGACAGATGAGGGTTAAGAGGATGTGTTGTGGGGGGATGTACATGTGCACTTGTGCAGCTCCAGGACTTGCATTCCCCATGACCTACTATTGTGACACAGTGCAGAGTGTTGTTGTCTGGCTGCAAAGTCATACATCACTGAGACAGTGATGTATGACTTTGCAGTCATGCCTCCGCCATGGCATGTGTCTACTGATTGGTGATCCTGCAGGGGAGTGACATGTGCTACATGCACACCATAGTGGCGCTGGCTATCAGGACATGGGTGCATCATGGTGTCTGTCGCTGGTATGCATCACATGCATTTCCTATTTGACTCTGGGCATCCCTTACATCCGTAAACCTGTACTGACTCAGTGGCAAGAGCTGTGATGTGTCCACACCGTGTCCTCTGCACTGTCCAACTACTGTGTACTTGGTGCATGTGTCAACACTGGGGTGTTGCAATCCAACAGACACCAGACAGATGGGTGCAAGGCCATGTGGGATGTGAGTGCCATGCTTGGCATCAGAGTGACAATTGACTTCTCCTGTTCAATTAGTGCACTTTTAGCAATGTACAACTAATGATGCCAGGGCTTGCTCTGTGATGTGCTGTGCTCACAGTGGTGTGTGCGTTATGTGCAGGTGACTGATGTCTGTCTGTTTCCCCATTGTTTGCAGATACATCCACGGCCACGGAAGGGGACAGCTCCACGGACCAGGAGGAGCCGGAGAGCCAGACTGGGTCAGCAGCCGAGGAGTGGTCGGAGGGACCCAGTGGCACGGAGGGCGAGGGGAGCCACACCGAGGAGTCCTCAGCAGCATCCACCTCAGCTGAGGACCAGAGCAACTCGGAGGATGACTCCCTTGTGGAGGCGGGTGTCAGCAGCCACCACACCCCAGCTAGTGTTGCTGTCCCCGCCACCACCAGCACCACCACCGCCCTCCCATCGGCTCCCATTCCCCAGGTCCGTGGAGGCTCCCATGTCCGGGAGCGTGTCTCCTTTGGGCCAGGCACCGCACCCCCTGCCCCTGTGTCCCCTGCTGCCCTGAGTGAGGAGTCTGTGTACCTCCTTCGCCAGCTCCATGTAGGGCAGACAGCCATGCTGAGTGTCCTCCATGCGCACACCGCGCTGTTGACTCAGCTGGTGTCGTTCATGGAGGGCATCTCATCGGGCATGTCTGACCTACAGAGGGGCAATAGGTCCATGGACTCCTCCCTGACGGCAGCAGTGTCCCTCCTCAAACGGTCCCTCACCCCTCCTGCCTCTGCTCCATCCACACTCCCCAGCACCTTACCCATCCCAGGCACACACACACTGGCACACACCAGCACACACACATCCAGCACACTGACACACACGCCAATGACAAAACGCACACGCACGCACATTCAGGGGACTGAAGCCAGACTCACAGGGGATGGGGCCCTGGAACACACACACGCATCCACATGCACTGCGCAGTCCTCAGTTCCCTCTCCCTCCAAAGCACCCTCCCTTGCCTCACCTGCAACCCCAAAGTCACAGCAGCTCTTCCTCTGTGACCTCGGCCTCTTCCCCACCGATGAAGCTGCTCCAGCATCCCGGGGGAAGAGGAAGCCCACCCACACGGAGCAGAGTGCCCCTCGCCCCGGACACCCTCCCCCAGGCGCAGACGGACTGAGGCCCCCACCCGCAAGTCCCCCGGAGTGCTAAGAGCAAGACCCCGCCACCGCCCTGCAGCTCAGGCACATGGTCTCCGTCCTCCATCCCTCAGGCCCCCACTGCACAGGTGCCCCCACCACACCCTGCCCCAGGTTCCCCCACCCACAGATATACCATCCCCAAGATGCTCTGGCCTTCTCCCCCTGCCACTTGCTCTCCCAGCACCACACCCCCGCTGCGCTTGTCTGTGCCACTGATGTGGTGAGGGTGTCCCCCCTCTGTCCAACCCACCTTGCCTGTTCCCCATTCTCCTCCCCTGGAGGTAGGCACTGCAGTGGAGTCCACTACCGCCCTGTCTGACTTGGGCACTGCAGTGGCGGACCTGTCCACCCCATCTGCAGGGTCCACTGCAGTTGTGCCGGCACCCACGACATCTGTGTCATGCCCCCAGTTGTGCCGGCACACACCATGTCAGACACCTCCACTGCAGTTGTCAGTGGCTCTCCAGCACCCACCACCCCTTCCCTGACTCCCCCTGGTGAGCCCTGATCCTGTCCCTGCGGTGCCTGGCCTGCCCCCCGGTTGCCCCTCCTAGTGGATTGTCCCTGGTATTGTGCAGGCATGCGTAGGGTGACATCTGCCAGTGTCACCCTGTTTGAACTTTGACAATGGACTGGCCATTGGCCTTTGCTCTTTTTCAGGACTTCGTTTGGCCTCAACACATATGCTGAATAAAGCAACTTTCTTTTCTCTAGTGCTCATGCTTCAGATGTACATGTTGTTGGTGCAGCTAACCATGCCCTTGCTGCAGTGATGGTGATATCTGGTCTCATGATTATGAAGTGTTACTGTGCAGGAACCCATGTGGTCCAGGGGGAATGTGTCCTATCATGTGGTGTATCCATGTCATCAATAGCAGCATCTGAGGGTGTCATGTGTTCAGTATTTGGCAATGGGTTTCCTACTTACATTGGCAATTTCATATCTGTGGCTTCCACCCCTGCACATCTGTTGTGCCTGCCATCGTTGCATTTGTCTATTTCCCTGACCGTGTTGCCATCTCCAGTGGACATGCAGGTTTGGGCATCAATGGGGAGGGACTCATCCGTGTAGTCAGTGCAACATTGCTATACAAGTGTGTTGGATCTGTGCTGATGATTCCGTTGGCACATCCATGACCAGGCTGATGTGATGGGAGCCCTCATTTGGTGCTAATTGTTGATTGTGTGACCAAGTGCTCAGCTGACATGATGGGGCCCTACTGAGGCAACATATGGCACAGCTTTCCTCACACAGGAGTGGAGTCCCCTCATGGCAGTGTGTACACGTGTGACATTGCCTGCGCCCAAGGTGTGTGTTGTATGTGCATGTCTGTGTGTTCACTTCCATTCATCTGCGCATGCTGTGATCCCTAGTGTTGTACCTGTTTGTGATGCTTGCTGACTTGAGCTATGTTCCCCCAAAGTCTTCTCCCTGTGTTCTCTGTGATGTGGGTGCATGGCACATTACTGGTCATCAGGGTGTCACCCATAGGTGTGTTTGCTGTCAGGGCAGAGTTTGTGTGCTGACGCAGATGGGTCACAGTCAGGTTTCCCTTTGGCACTTGTTGTTTGCCCCTGTCATGTGATTTCCAGTTTGTGTTATCTTTCAGTGATTGTGACACGTTGTGTGTGTGACTGCTGGCACTCCTTAGGGTCCGGGCTGCAATGTTGGTTGTTGTCTATGTGTGTTCTTTGTGGGTGACCTTGGCTTCTTCATTGGTGTGTGACTGTGGCTGGGATCCCATTGGTCGGTGTGGTATTGCCGTCATGTCCATGTACAGCGTAGTGTGCAGTGTGTCAGACATTCAGGAGTCTTGTTGAGTGTCCATGTGTGATGTGTTTCTACACCTTGGTTCCCACCCACCACCCTGGAATAGTAATGGGTGCATGTGCAATGTCACCAGTGCATGTGTACTTCACTGCTGCACATTGTTGGAGGTCGAGGGGTGTGGTCTTGAGTGTGTGCAGATGAGAGTTGTTGCCCGGCTAGTCCCCTGCCTCCATGTTGGCCTTGGCTTACTGGCCATGCTGATTGATTTGTGCTTGTGTAGGTGTGATGGTAGTTAGTTGCTCAGGACACCTGACTGTGGTTCACAGTGTGAACGACATTTAGCTTTGTCATCACAGTGGTATTTTTCTTCAGCCCAGGGTCACCACATTGTGGGGGCCCTGGGGGTGGTGCTGTGGTGTGTCTGTGACTTGCTGTGTCAGTTGTTGTTCCTACGTGCCTGTGTGACATGTGTGTTTTGTGCTCCCTCTCACCTGTCAATGCCTGCTTGCCCACATAGGGGATTTGGATCCATGAGTTAGCTTAGTGTGGCAGTGTCTGCACATCTGTATGATTGGTATTCAGCTCTCCTCATGTGTTGTGTTGTTGCCTGGGGACACTGGCACCCCCACCCCTCACCTGCTGTGTATGATGACAGTGTTGGTCTGCCTGTTTGTGTTTGTGCATCTGCACCACTGCATTGGCATATCTTGGGTGTGCCATTGGCTGTATGTTGTTTGGTGTGTTTCCCCTGCTGTCCCTGGGACTCCTAGGTCATCGGTCAGCACAGTGATCATGGTTTGTGTGTCCCATTGCTGCCATGGTATGGTATCTGTTCACCTCACATCTGCTGTCTCCACAGGGTATCTGCATTTGTGTGCCCATTGGTGCAAATATGTGGTTCTGCATTCTGATGGTCACTTCTGTCATTGTGTCATTGATGACTGTTGACGGTCTCAGCCCCCATGGGTGTTGTTTGTCTGCACATGGCCAAAGGAATGTTTCATTTGCACTGCAGTATTTGGCTCCCCCAATTTATGTTGCAATGGGACACATACACTACTTTGCCACAGATGAGTTTTTGGTTCTGTGACCAGGAATGATCCATGCAGTTTGGCAGTTGCAGCTCTTTCTTTGTCAACAATTACCTTTTGGTCACTGTGATGATGAGGGTGTAGACCCCATTGCCACAATGGTCAAAATGTGCTTCAGCTATGGACCCCACACTTCCCTTTTGGTCACTGTGATGATGGGGGTTTAGACCCCATTGCCACAATGGTCAAAATGTGCTTCAGCTATGGACCCCACACTTGCCTTTTGGTCACTGTGATGATGGGGGTTTAGGCCCCATTGCCACAATGGTCATGGGCTGCTTGCATTGTGGGTGCCACACACATATATGTGTGGCACATGTGCTAGGGGGTCACATTGTATGTTCAATGTCATGTTCGGTGTTGTAGGCATTTGACACAGCCTGCTCACACGCTTGTCATGGTGGTGGGGGGATGTCTTAATCTTGCATTCCCTAGGTTGTGGTGTGCTTGTTGTGTCATGCATTGTCCATCCTGTGAATGGGGGTGGTAGTAGTGGTAGGCATCCAGCCCCCTGGCTAAGGGTGGTAGTAGTGGTAGGCTTCCTGCCCCCCCTGGCTAAGGGTGGTAGTAGTGGTGGGCATCCTGCCCCCCCTGGGTGAGGGTGGTAGTAGTGGTGGGCATCCTGCCCCCCTGGGTGAGGGTGGTAGTAGTGGTGGGCATCCTGCCCCCTGGCTAAGGGTGGTAGTAGTGGTGGGCATCCTGCCCCCTGGGTGAGGGTGGTAGTAGTGGTGGGCATCCTGCCCCCTGGCTAAGGGTGGTAGTAGTGGTGGGCATCCTGCCCCCTGGGTGAGGGTGGTAGTAGTGGTGGGCATCCTGCCCCCCTGGGTGAGGGTGGTAGTAGTGGTGGGCATCCTGCCCCCTGGCTAAGGGTGGTAGTAGTGGTGGGCATCCTGCCCCCCTGGGTGAGGGTGGTAGTAGTGGTGGGCATCCTGCCCCCCTGGGTGAGGGTGGTAGTAGTGGTGGGCATCCTGCCCCCTGGCTAAGGGTGGTAGTAGTGGTGGGCATCCTGCCCCCCTGGGTGAGGGTGGTAGTAGTGGTGGGCATCCTGCCCCCTGGCTAAGGGTGGTAGTAGTGGTAGGCATCCAGCCCCCTGGCTAAGGGTGGTAGTAGTGGTGGGCATCCTGCCCCCTGGCTAAGGGTGGTAGTAGTGGTGGGCATCCTGCCCCCCTGGGTGAGGGTGGTAGTAGTGGTGGGCATCCTGCCCCCTGGCTAAGGGTGGTAGTAGTGGTGGGCATCCTGCCCCCCTGGGTGAGGGTGGTAGTAGTGGTGGGCATCCTGCCCCCTGGGTGAGGGTGGTAGTAGTGGTGGGCATCCTGCCCCCTGGCTAAGGGTGGTAGTAGTGGTGGGCATCCTGCCCCCTGGCTAAGGGTGGTAGTAGTGGTAGGCATCCTGCCCCCTGGCTAAGGGTGGTAGTAGTGGTAGGCATCCAGCCCCCCTGGGTTGGGGTGGTGGCGCGCATTCAGGCCCCTGTGTGCATTTGTGGCATTGGTGATGGGCATCCCGCCCCTATGGTGCTGCTGTTGAAAGTATATTCAGATTCCCAGTGTATGTGTGTGATGTGTCGTGTACGTGTTGTATGTGTTTTGTGGTTGGTGTCTGACTTACCTTCTGCGCCGTACGCGTCCGTGCCTGTTCCGGTAGTAGATGTAGAATATTGGTATGATCGGGACGAAGGGATTCATGGTTGGTTCGTGTCGTTCGTCCTTCTCGTTGCTTCGCGTCGTCCTCGTCGCTTGGCTTCGTCCTCGTCGCTTCGCTTCGTCCTCGTCGCTTCGCGTCGTCCTCGTCTGTGCTGTGTTCGTCTCGTAGCCGTGGATCGTGTTGTGGCGCGATTCTGAGCTTATGTGCGCCTCTCCCGGATGCTTTGACGTGCCGTGCGTAGCGACGGGTTCGGCGCGTACGGAAAGCGCATCGTACTTGTCCGGCCGGACGGGGCTGCATTTTCCCTTCCGTGCGACTCGATTCGGCGTTTCCGGATTCGCCTCGGTCGGAGAACAGGACCTGGTTTGGGTGAGTACGGCTCGGCCGGGATTTCTGCTGTTGTGCGCATCGTACTTGCTCGTTCGGTGTGCTGTACGGATCGGTCGGGAAACTGGCTTTCGCATGGCTTTTTTCCCGACCGAATAGTATTGGGTGCGCCTCCGACCGAGATCGGAATCGGCCCCTAAGAGTGCACTGAGGCCTACTAACCAGACCTCAGTGCCAGTGTTCTAACGCATCACAAAATGAATGCTGAACTGTCTACTGCCAATTGGCATAGCTGACTTACTCGTAAGTCCCTGGTATAGGGTACAAAGGGTACCCAGGGCATGTAAGTTGGAGTGTCCACCCAGGGTTGCAGCACTGATTGTGCCACTCTGTATGTGACAAAGTAAAAAATGGCTCCCAGCCTGCCACTGCAGCCTGGAAGAGCAGTTTTAAGACCACTAGTTTGACCAATGGCAAAGCCCCCATTTCCCATACCAACATATATAAGCCTCCCCTAAGGAAGGTCTATCATGCCCAAAGGCAGGGAGCTGTATTTTATTAAGTAGGGCACACACTTTAATATATCCTAACAGCAAAACATACACATTTTCATTTTTTCTGTGGAAAGGTTAGTAGCCCCCTTGGCTAATACAGATTACAGGCTGACCTCTAAGTCCTGCTAACTTCTTAAAGGCTGATGACGGCTGAATAGCCCGAAACCGGTCCCAGGATGCTTGTTTCCGGTCCAGGGAAGACATGGCTTGGCAGTTCGGGGTGGACTGTTCCCATGAGGCACAGGGTCAGACTGATTTGCATATGGCCATGTCTGAACTGGGGTGGTGGAGTGAGCTAAAGAATGATGATGGATTAAACCCAGATCAGTTGACTGGGGGTGAGTGTTTGATTAGCTCAAACGCTCCGTCCATCATCCCCTTTGGTATTGCTTTGTTCGCCCTAAGTTGGAAGGGTATGCCCAGACGTGGGTCCCTTGCTCACTTTGCCACTGGATTCAAGCTAGCCTGGCGGATGACGGCTGAATAGCCAGAAACCGGTCCCAGGATGCTTGTTTCCGGTCCAGGGAAGACATGGCTTGGCAGTTCGGGCTGGACTGTTCCCATGAGGCACAGGGTCAGACTGATTTGCATATGGCCATGTCTGAACTGGGGTGGTGGAGTGAGCTAAAGAATGATGATGGATTAAACCCAGATCAGTTGACTGGGGGTGAGTGTTTGATTAGCTCAAACGCTCCGTCCATCATCCCCTTTGGTATCGCTAACTTCTTAATGGGACTACTAAAATGGGTACTTCAACGTATCAAATTATTTGTGGCTCCCTCAGAGGGAAAACATTGCATTTTTTACCAACTACACGGCACACAGTGATAACATTTTTAAAGTTTTTAAAAAACATTGGCATCTTCTGTTAGAAGTACTAGCTCCTCGCCCATTTATTGATGCCAATCCATCCCTTATATACAGGAGAGGACGCACACTGCGAAAAACATTATGCCCTAGTTACATTACAATCAATACCAATAAGACATGGTTACCACAGGCCCCCCATGGCTTTTACACTTGCACCAATTGCAGTATCTGTAGCTTGGGCAAAAACAAACAGAAAGAATTTAGTTACAATACTAACACGACCCATGAAATCAAGCACTTCATCAACTGTAATACACAGTATGTTATTTACATTCTGGAGTGCCCCTGTAAGATGATTTACGTGGGTAGTACATCGCAGAGCAGTCATCAATGGTGATGAAAGATACCCCATGACTGAACACTATCGCACAACTCACCAGAGGTCCCCCACATTCAGTTTTTTGGGCATCGACCATATTCCACTAAACACAAGGGGTGGAGACAGGGATCTGACTCTACGACAAACGGAGGCTAAATGGATCTGTAGATTGGACGCGGTAAACAAAGGGCATAACACCGATAATGAGTTTCATTACTTTCTGAGATAGACCAATCTTACCACGGTGGATGCCCGTCTATGACCTCTCAGCCCCGTTTTGCCAGTGAATCTTTAACCCTCCCTATTATATCATCCTACTTCAACTGCAGTTCTAAGCATGTTAACTTTTAATTCTCTCTGTCAAAACATCCTACTCCAGCCGTACTTTATAGCTTTATATCCCCACGCGTCACTGACCTTCTCTTATCAATTAACCGGTTTTGCTTGGACCAGGATCTCCCTTGACTCCCACTACCATTTGTATGCTATTTAGTTTTGAAACAATCCTATATTTTTATGGTAGGCTGGGACCAATATCGCCACCTAGCACACACTGTAATCTACTTCCCCTACTTTTATCGCCGTAACAGGTTTGACCTGAGGCACTACTATCTCTCTTTGGCTGTGCATACTGCCTCTTTTTTATTAAATATCTTTCAATGCACTATTATGTGCTAGAACTATGCGGAACGCATTTCACTTTTTTGACGGCTTAATTCATGATATAGCCGCCACTCTCTTATTGATTTTTCCATTCTTTCTGTATTCTTCTTGACACTTTATTTTTTCTTCCCTATATTGGCTATTAATTACATTATTTCAACCACGACTTGTGCTGACTCTTTTTTCAGAAATAACAAGGTTTGAGCAACCCACTTGCCATTTATTTCTTGTGCTGACACTACCTCTCTCCTCCGTTTACATGTCACACACTTGTGCTGACACTTCCCCCAGCCTTATCACCTAGTGGAAGGGCGGATTCATCCTCTTTTCTGCTAGCCACCACTCTTCCCTTATAGTCTCTCTTCGGTGTCCTTTCACCGATTACTTTCCCGCCCATTCTTACGGTGCTTATATTAACCAAGAAGTGGGACCGGCCAGTTCAACATTGACTGCCGACCGGACGATACTAACAGGACTGTGTCCCCAGGTATTTAGATCTCTACCTGTTCTTGTAAGAACCTCTTGGCTACTATGACTATTTTTTGGCTATGGTGCTTGTTTTTAACTTTACAATTTATGACTTTCTTATTTCCAGTTTAATAACTCTGTTATTCTATCTCCTCAACTTATGTCTGAGATTGATTTACAGCGCATTCATTGCAATGTGATTTTCATATTATTTAATTTGTTACTTAGCTTTCAT
This sequence comes from Calotriton arnoldi, assembly GCA_963921515.1. Classification (NCBI taxonomy): domain Eukaryota; kingdom Metazoa; phylum Chordata; class Amphibia; order Caudata; family Salamandridae; genus Calotriton; species Calotriton arnoldi. The sequence goes on along the minus strand of CAWUFW010008835.1, from coordinate 782,794 downwards.
CTTAGCAGCTTGTTTATACTCAAGGAACCCTTTCACTTTACTTATTTACTGTTCCTTGAAGTTCGTCCTTTGGGTTGTAAATAACGTGACCACGGGGATGCGATTTGTACATCACTACAAGCCTAAGCCTTTAGTCTCTTTTAGATTGTATTGCCTTTAAATAGGTGATTGCAGCGCGTCACTGTTTTATTTATACCTTTGGTATATTTGGCGCTTCTGCGCATATATTCAGGAGACCGCTTTGTAATGTTTTAATTTTACTACTGTACCAGCTTTTCATGTTTTTGATCATGAAGCTTGCCAAGTGGGTCTGCTCTCCTTCCATAGGCTTATTGTTACATGCCTTTCACTGCTATCCTCCTCTATTGCCTAGTCAGCAAACCGTCCTTTACTCGGACGCAGTTTTTCTTTTTCTTTTTCTTTAACTATTATGACCTTAATGTCATGCCACTTTTCAGGTGCCTGTATATATTCATATTATTCTTCTGGTACCGGTGCTTATTCCCTATAAATCTTTTGTGTCTGCACACTATGTCGCTCCTTGGTTTTTTAATACATCTTCTTTTACTTTCTTAGAGATACAACCATCAGGTACTTATCATGGTAGCCTTTAAAACTTAAATACCTGTGCGTCGACAGCAGGAATTTGAAATATCTCAGACCAAGGGCTCTTCATTGCCTCTGTGGTCCTGCGTCTTCTTCACATCACCATTTGGTAGGTACATGTAGCGCTTTTTCTATGGTTTTATTTTGGTCTTCTTTTTCCCGTATTTGTATGGCTCAAAGGTTTCTCCAATCATGCGCTGTTATTTAGGCCCTGGACCAACTGTTACTTGTTTACTTGGACACTATGAGCTACGCTTAGGGTGAACCGTATAGACCCACTAGTGACAATATCCCCTGACCCAGTTGTTGCTATTAATTAACAACTGATACTGATCTATTTTGATTTACATATCTATTTACAGACCAAACGCTCACTGGTCATTACACTACAAAATGTTTATAAGATTGTCAATGTCTGCCTTTTTTATATATTTATATTTTTATATTTCCATGTTTTTCCCCCTTCTATTCTTGTCTTCACCCCTACTCTTCCGCCCCCTATTTTCTTCCTCCCCTTCATTCTATTTTGTCTTTCTATATTTTTCCCACTTGAAGTCACATACTGTCGACCATGAATTTCCACTTTTGTCTTGTATTTTTCCCACCCCCCATCACGTTTCCTTTCTTGTGTTTAGAGTCACCTTCTATTGAAATAACCTTTGTATATAGTTTCTCTCTCGTTTTTAAAAGTAAAAGCATATTGTGTGAATACATCATATGTATATATTTTTATACTTATGTTTTCTTTTATGTATTATAACTTTCAGCCCTGAAGAAGTTCATTTTATGTATGAACGAAACGCGTTGGCTGGAATCTGTATATTTTGATATTGAAAATAAAGGATTGATTACCACTATACAAAATGAACATTTGGATTTATTGAAGAAAACTCTTTGGTAGTGCACCGCTCCACCATTTTCACAGATTACAGGCTGACCTCTAAGTCCTGTTAACTTCTTAATGGGACTACTAAAATGGGTACTTCAACGTATCAAATTATTTGTGGCTTTAAAGCCAAGTTGAATAGCTTGATGCCCAAGTCGAATTTAATTACACTTTTAAGGAAAGGCAACTTTTAGAAAGCTGCCACTCTGTTGTCCAGTTTATCCGGTAGCCTTACACAGTTGCTGGCCACCAGACATCCTTCTGCCCTCCTGTGGAGTAGTATGAATGACTTCCAGAATCAGAAACAATAGAGGCCTGCCACAGAGAGAAGTGCCACATCTCTATTGCCAAACAGGGTGTTGGCCCAAAAGGTGAGCTTGAAAGGGGAAGCCAACTTTGGTGGGCAAATGATGATCACACTTGTGTAGGGCTGCCCTTTTATTCAGGTAGCCGGCCTGGCGGTGGAATCTGAAAGGGGACACCAGTTGTCAAAAAATGTTTTTGCGGGCATGCAGCCCATAGGTAGCAACACCTCTAGGGTGGGCTACCAAGCTCCTAATATCCAAGGAAGGGTTCCACCATCTTGGGAGTGGGCAGAATATTGCATCCTTGGAGTGCTAGATGCCACAACTAGCCGAAGTCGTCACAGGGCAAGAGGGATCCAGGTAGTTCATTGGCTAGTGACCGCATCATCTCCCCACGGCACTTTTTCAGTACACATACGACACCCCTGGCACCCTGAACCTCAGATCACATCTGGACTGGAGAGATGACTGCCTTGCTGACCCCTGGGCCTGGCAAGAGAGGCTAGACCACACCTGCTGCTCCTTGGGCTAGTAAATAGAGGACTGTTCTGGTGGTACCTGGCTTGAGGAAAAGTTGGTCCTAAGCCCCAGACTGAAGTCTTGACTCCAAGGGTCTGTTTGCTGACCCCCTGTTTTAGCACAAGGGCCATAAAAGCTGACGTCACCTATCCTGGCCAGTGAGAAGCCACCTGCAAGGAATTGCTGCTGACCACTGACGTGCAGCCAAGAAGACCTCAACCCTGGGCTCAAAAGTTTCATCCATGTCTGCCAGACCCAGGAGAGTCATCCGAGTATATATTTGTTGCTAAAGACAAACACTAGCCCTCACCAAAGGATATCGCTGGACCAACTGTGTCTGCAGATCTGTAGCCCAGCAGTAGTTGAACTTCTACTGGCTCAAAGAGGACTTCGAGGGACTCCAGCCCTGTGGCCCAAGTCATCCCACCTCACTCAGGAACCGAGCATTAAACACAGGAAGACCACCATTGATGGCATAGCACCCAGAGCATTTCTCAGTATCCTCAGCATCCTCCATACCCAGCATCAGGACCTCTAAATTGAAGTCTGTGAAGTCCTTGATGTAAAGTGTGGAACTGGATTTAAAACTACTTTGGTGACCAGGTAAATGTCCAAATACTCCTTATTTCTCCAACTGAACTTCTCCCTGTCAGAATTGGTCGCCCAACACGGGCCAGAGTAGCCAAATACAACTTTTTCCAACTTTTCAAAAGCTTCCAAACTTCACAGTTACCAATGATGTTGTGCTTTGGTATAAAAACCTTAGATTTACCTTTTGTTTTTAGAAATCTAAATCTCCAAAACCTTCTAGCAGATTTTGCTCAGCTTAGTTTCTAAAAATTCATAAATACATAATATAATTGGTGTTGAATTAATTTCATGTTGTGTGACATTCTTATTTCATTGTTCTAAATGCTTTATACTAGTTCCTTTGTTTAAGCCTTACTGCTTGAAGCCACAACTACTGAGGATTGAGCTACAAGTTTTTAAAAATGACCCTGACTGGACCATCACGATTTTGCGAGTGTATTACACACTAAGATCACACAACCATCCCATGTAATACACCACAATCCTTACAATAAGCTTTTGGTGACAATCCCTGTGTACTCTTTAGTAGATAGGGAGTTGCATCAAAATCCATGGATGGTTGCATGGGAGCGCCCCTGTGCCACAAATGAAACAAACCCTTGATGCAAAGTAGAGAAAAGTGACACATAGCACAACTTTGGGCTTGATTACGATGTCGGTCGGAGTTGCCTCCGAGTGACACCGTCGTGGGACCGACCGACCCCCGGTCAGCGGTATCGACAACTCAATTGCAATGCAACTGCACATGGTGCGGTCGCATACTCCCATTTCTCTATGGACGATTGTGCTGCGGCCGTAAACTGGCCGCATCACAAGCTCCCATAGAGAAATGGCAGATTCTGCCACACTGTGCAGGGATGAACAGGGGGGCACCATAGGTGCCCCCTTGGCCCCCAACCAGAGGCCGCAGGGAAAAGGGGGCCCGACTAGGGTCCCACAAACTCACTTTCTGACAGGCTTTCCGGTAGCCTTACACAGGATGTCCTCCAGTGCCCTGGCTGGCTACATCCCAGCAAATTTAGATATTGCTGTCTGGGTGGCAGAAATCTCTGTGCCTTAAGAGGAAGGGTGCCATAGCAGTTCCACTGATGGCTCTGTAGCTTTTATTTGCTCGTCATGTCCAGTGCACCTGTACAGCAAAATGTTTTGTTTTTGAAACATAAGCTCTCAAACTCACTTAGAGATGGGATTCTAATTTAGCACCTGGACTGCAGAATGATCACAACATATTAATACACAAACCAAGCGATTGAATACTATTAATAAAATTGCATTTAACCATCCAATCATTATAAGGCAGCCTAACTCCGCCACCACTAGAAAAAGAGGACGGGTTTGCATCACTCAAACACTGCAGTAAATATATCTTTAAAAACACTGCAAAAACAGAGTTTTGTCACGTATAACAAACCAAATCACAGCCCCGACGCATGCTGTCTTTTCAGACAGCAAGTGCATGATCTGAATTCCGTCTGTCAGATTAAATCCAAGAACAGGAAGCTGTTGGCTACCTGGATTCTGTTCAGGTTCTTCAGCATGTGGCTACCCAATATTTCATAAGATGTGAGAAGATAAAATAGACACAGAATCTGCATAACGAGACAAGGTTGTTTGGCATCTGCAACAGCAAGGCCTATTCATCCCCCCACCAATGTCCTCTTTTGTTCTAGGCTTTCAGATTCGTCTTGCCTCACCCCCTGTTGTTTCAGAGGGGCTGGAGCGATATTACTGTCTCTGCCTATTACACATGAAGCATCAGCAGTCTCCAATCACAGAGAATGCTGACATTGTCTGTTTTGCCAATAATAAATGATTTTCTGTGAGAAGGCAAGTGGCGTCTGTGCAAGGATTAAAACAATGCATACATTATTCAGACACATGGCTTGCAATGTAAACCTATTATATTAGGCACACTGGTGTAGCTGACATTCACTTGGGAGCTGTTATTTATTATCCATCTGCACAAAATGTTGATGTCTTTTACAATATTGAGCGCAACTTGCCTACAATAGGGAGCTAATGAAAATCGGAACTCATTCTTTCTTCCTGCAGACACTTCGGGGAACATTTATTAAGAATACATGCAGCGCAGCAAGCCACCTTGCTGCGTTGTGCTGCGTAATAGGGAAAGAGCAGGAATGATCCGTATTTAACATTATACCATTCCTGTCTTTTCCTTGCACTGGTGCACAATGGCCTGCTTAGCATCAATGCAGGCACCCTTGCACTATGGTGCAAGGGTGCCTACATTGTAAACAGGAATTTTTTTGGTGCAGTAAGGGACACCTTCCTGCACAAAAACAATCCTCTGAGGCATTTTCATCTTTTTATGTGTGCTGCAGAAGGTCTCACACAAAGAAAGAGGACAAAACAAGGAGAAATAAAGATATTTCTCCTCGTTACACCTCACCCTGGGAGGTGTAGCATTTTGATGCATTCCCAGGTCTACCAATAAATCTGGGAAGACACCAAAATCCATGGATGGATCCATGGATGGATGCGTGGGAACACCCACACTCCACACATGGAATGCCTCACTGGGACAGGGTAACACAAAGCAGCAATTTGTGCTCTGTTACGGTACTCTAGATTTATCAAGCCATGCAGGGACACGCAAGGTGGCCGTGCATGGCTTGATACATCTAACTTAGTAGTTGTGCGCCCTTGCGTGGTGCAAGGGTGATGCATCTCTTTGATAAATATGTCCCAGTGTATGTTCGGTGCCATTTCATGAACTGCATTCATAATCTTCACTTCTGAAGAGAAAACCTTTCAAAGTGACATGGGTAAAGTGGGATTAAAGGAGCAAGAGAAATGTATCTGATTTTATTTCACACTAAACTATCCCTAAATCATTTTTACAAAGTGGGTTCTTGTATAATGATCACTTTCTTAACCCTTTTACTCGCTGATTCACCTACAAGTGCTATATGATGCAGCGATAGACCAGTCACATATGCAGGAGATACAGCAGTATCTGTAGCCCGTACCACTGCTGTTTCTCTGAAGATTCAGGACCTCATTACGTGCACAGTGGTAATTTACAAGGGAGTACTTCACAGCAATGTAGCTTAGTCAATACTGTTAGGGGGGGTGTAAGTCTAAGATTTCCCAAGAAGCAGCGAGGTGTACTAAAGTGAATGGGTCAAGCAAGGCTGGTGCTACCAAATTTTGGTATTGGAAAGGGTTAGGGGCGTTAGTTTTCAATTATTTGGAAAAGTAAGACCAGCTACATTAGGAGCCCCTGCGGAATAGTCTAGACTATATTTCCTCTCAAGTCCAGTTTTTCCTAGAACAAGGTAAGGCAGAGTCGCAAAGTATACCAGGTTGGCATAAGCCCAGTGGCGTAACAAAACGTCAGAGGGCCCCCCTGCAAGATGTTCGGAAGGGTCCCTCATGCTCACATAATTTGGGGCTGAGGGGGACCCATCCAGTATGGGTAAGCGTGGGGGCCCCCGCACCTCGGGGGCTGCGGGGGCCTTTGTTACGCCCCTGCATAAGCCCATACGTAACATCATCATCGGGCATGCACAGCAAGAGTGAGCCTTTTAGTAGCCGAGGCAGCACAGCAGACCACACTAGGAAGAAGAGGGGAATCAGGGAGAGCAGGAAAATACCTGGACCATAAATCCCTTGTACACTGTAGTTAGCTACACAGCTAGGATCTAATGGCCCCTTATTCTTCCTCCTTTTTAATAGAAAATATAGAAATGGTATCACAAATGTAAAGAAATGAAGATTATGTATGTGGATGTGTGTGCTGAAGGACATTGGAATTTTGTACGTTCTACTGGGTGTACAATTGTCCATTGCTCAGCTTTAAGTGGTTGTTACGTTTTCAGCTACTTCTCCTAATTGTGTGGCTTTGATGCCATTGTGTTTGTGGATGTAGATTTAATATTACTTTTTCACAATGGATATGTTGATTAATGATAGAATATCATTTGTCAGCAGCTGTGGCCGGTACAGGTAAGAGCGGTGGGGTGGTGGGGCGGCGGCAGGGGGGGAGTTGACAGACAACAGAATAGGGAAAATGAAAAAATAAATAAAATAAAACCACTTACCTTGCACTCGCTGCATCGCCGAGTCAGCGATGCAGCGAGCGCAAGGTAAGTGGTTTTATTTATTTTATTTTATGTTCCCTATTTTTTCGTCTGTCGACTTCCCTCCACCCCCGCCCTGCCCCACCGCTCTTACCTGTAATGGCCACGCCAGTTTGTCAGTATAACTTGAAAGGATGTACCATTAAGATAGCAGGCACTTAGACAACTAAATTAATTTGTGCTGTATTGTGCCTATGACAGTGACAGGAATTGTATTGAATGTGTACTGTTGTTGAAACATTGAACCATCTGCATGCTTGTAGCTGATTGATTGTCCCAGCTGTTGTCTCCTCATGCATTGCCATCTGACAGGACACCACAATTCTATGAAGTGAAGGAGACAGCGATAGAAAGGGTAGGTTGAACCAGGCTGAGGCAGGAAGGAAATGGAAGACACCAAATGCAAGTCTACATCCCCACTACACACCCTATGCAGCAGATGTTGCTGAGCCTTTCGGTTCATACAAAAGGAAGAGAGTAAGTGAGAGTAAAGGCTACAAAAGGATATCTGTAACAAAAACATTTGCCAATTAAGATATACAAATTAGACTACAAATGTGAGCTCTGCAATGCTCTGGTGAAGGTACATTAACAACAATGGCCATTCGTTTGGTCAGTATTCTCCTGCCAAGTCAAATTGAAAAGATCCCAAAAATCAACACAATACAGTATTTTTCTACTTTGAATATTTGCATAAGTCAGCAACTACAAGATGAAAACATGTCAAAGTATTTTACAGCTGTCTAGACTACTCCTAAATATCTTTAATGTGAACAGAGGCAGAGCTGCTATATTATAGATAAAGAATAAAGAGATGTTCACACAAACTGCTATTCAAGTACCAACTCATTACCCTTCTATAACCACAGCCTACACACAATAGTGGAGTATTCTTCTGTGAGAAAGGAGGCACCCTTCTGCAGGTCTTCAAAGAAGAGAGGGACACCCACTGGACATGCACATCATGGCTATGGAGACACAGACTGATGAACCCCCATGGCACCAACAGAGAGATACACAATAGTGGGTGTGATCAATGCTTCTGAAACATGAGAGTACAAGCTTCTTTATCTCACAGATTAGGTACCCCACACCATCAGCAATGCAAGCATGACTTACAGACAATGGCGACTCCTCCGCTATGGTTGAGGAGTGTCGCCCCACTGCTTTTAAGCAGTGCGAAGAAGAAGCATAAAATGATAATAACTTTAAGTTCTTATCATTTTATGTTTCCTGCTGCTTTGCACGTGGGCAGGTGGTTGTGGATGCTCTGCTCTCGGAGCAGGGCAGGGGAGGAGTGGTTTGCCCACTCCTAAGTGAGCAATGACAGCTTGGTCAGCCCTCTCGGGCCATCCAAACCAGTCATGCGCACTTTCCCTGTTCTCCATGCAAGCTACATTGCAACCTGCATGGAGAACAAGCCCAGGCTCCCATTCCCCGGTTGAGCTTCCAACCAGGACGTTCAAAACCATTCACAATGCTGCATTGCAGTGTGGTGATTGGTCAGGGAAGCCTGGGTGCCAACCAATCACAACATTGCATTGCTGTGCTGTGATTGGTCAGTGGGCCCTGGCTGTGCTTCTGTCTGAGATAGAGAAGAATGGGACGCGGGACCCGGTGCAACTGTAAGTTTAAAAAAAATGTTTTTAAAAAAAAATATGCGCCCCCCGTACCTCGCGTGACCCGCCTGCCCCGCGACCAGCGAGCCATGACGGCCCCCGCTGTTCACAGAACAGACACATCTAGCCATTAACAGTGCATTTCCCAAGCTTTTCATCTTCAGAGAAAAAGTACACCACAGAATCTATCACAGAACAGGTACAGCTGGGTATCAGCAGTGCAGGCTTCCATCGCTCATATAACAGTTACGGCATGGACAAAAGTGCAAGCATCCTTCCTTCATGAAACAGGCATAGCTTGTAACAATTATGTATACATTTCAGGAATTATCAGTGAAACCTCCTCTCTAAAATAACAGATATCGCACAGTCTGCAGCAGCAGTGAAAAAATCCTTGCCCATGTGATGTGTATATTTTGGTATTTGGACAAAATGTTGAGTCATAAATTTCAAGTCACACAAATCTCGTAATATTGAGATACAGAAATATCATGCTGCAAGAATATTGTTTACAAAAATATTGATTTTTAAGTTAAGTGATATAGTTGTAAAAAATATTTGTGTTAATATCGTTTACAAAAATACAGTTGTAAAACATATCGTTTTTTAATTATCTTTATGTATTTTAGTTAATATTTTATTCGTATATGTTATCAATTGTTTGTATAATTGTTGTTAACGTTTTTAAATATAGTTTGTAATTTCTAGTTATTTTTAACTTTAATTTAATTCTTAATTGTAATTTATAGTGTTGTAATGGGTTGTGAGGTTTTTAAGGAGTACAGGGGGAAGTTGATTAATTTTAATTAATATAAATTATTTAATTGATAGTTATTTGTGTAAACTGTGTACTTAAAATATGTTTTAAGTCATATTTAAGGTGAAGGTTGTTGGGTTTGTAGGGGTAAAGGATGATAAGATAAGTAATTATAATTAATTAATCATTAATTTTAAGTTAATGTTAATTATGTAATTGATAATTATGTAAATTGTGCAATTAATATATTCTTTCTATTATATTTTAGGTGCGGGTTGTTGGTTTTTAGGAGTAGAGTGTGGGAAGTTTATTAAGTAGGATTAATTAATAATTAATTATTGATTTATTATTAATTATTAAAATGATAATTATGTAAATGTTGTATTTATAAGATTTTTAAGCTATATTTTAGGTGTGGGTTGTTGGGTTTTTAGGGGCACAGAGTGGGAATTTAATTAAGAAATAATTTACTGATAATTAAGTATTAATTTATTATTTATTATTTAATTGATAAACAATTATGTAAATTGTGCAATTATATTTTTATGTGGTGGGAATTTAATTCCTTTAAAATGAATTACTAATTAATTATCAATTTTTAATGACATATTTAATTTGATAATTTTGTAAATTATTTATTAACTACATTTATAATGTTATATATTAGGTGTGTTTTGTTGTGCTTGTAGTAAAAATAAATCAAAAAGTATTCATTTATTAATAATTGTTTTATTTCGAAGTTAATATGTTAATTGTGTTAAAAAAAAATTCAATTATATTTTAATTGTTGGCTTTTATGTTTGTGGGAATATAGAGTGGCATTTTGCTCACATTAATGATATTTCGTTTAATTCATGCTAGTTATTAAAACTTGTAAGAATTATGTAATATGTTTATTTTTTTAATTTAGGCATATCATTTTATATTAAGAATTTTATATTTTTGGTTAATTAATAGAGTTGGTAAAATATGTTATTTGTTTGAAATGAACTACTCTCTCTCTACTGTTGCACATACTGGAGTGGAAATAGCAGATTTTATGCCTCTGGTGTCGAACGCTTTCCTTATTGTTGCACAGACTGGAGTGGGAATAGTAAATTGTATCCCTTCGGTGTCTAATGGCTGTTTTACTGTTGCACAGACTGGACTGGGAATAGTAAATATTACCCCTCCGGTTTCCAATGCTTTCCCTACTGTTGCACAGACTAGAGTGGAAATAGTAAATTATATCCCTCCGGTGTCCAGCGCTTTGCCTGCTGTGGCACAGACTGGGTGAGAATAGTCCATTTTACCTCTCCAATGTCCAACACTTTCCCCTACTGTTGCACAGATTGGAGTGGGAATAGTAAACCTTACCCCTCCTGTGCCCATCGCTTTTCTTGATGTTGCACAGATTGGTGTGGGAATAGTACATTTTAACCCTTTGATGTACAACGCTTTCCTTAGTGTTGCACAGACTGGAGTGGCAATAGTATGTTTTACCCCTCCAGCGTCCAATGCTTTCCCTACTGTTGCACAGACTGGAGTGGCAATAGTATGTTTTATCCCTCCGGAGTCCAACGCTTTCCCTACTGTTGTATACATTGCAATAGAAATAGTTTATCTATTTTTCACAGATGTTGGTACTTTTTTAATATTGTTTAAATATATGCACTATCATTAGTTGTTTAAATTAATATTTTTTTATATTATTTGTATATACATTTATATCATTTTTTGTAAATCTTTAAATTATTTTTGGTGAATGTATTATTTTTGTTTAATTTGTTAATTATTTTATGTTGTATATATATATATATATATATATATATACATATTGTAAATTTTCCTTTTTGTCACTGGTTCCTGCAACGCTGAACCCAAAAACGAAACGGACTCCACTTTTTCTCTGCGCTTGATTTATTTTTCGTGCTGTGCTGCCATCATGACGCGTTTCGGCCTCGCAGGGCCTTGATCACATGATTCTTACGTCATTTCCACCCTGAATTTAAAGTGCCAAGTGCTCAGTAAATAGTGAAAACAGACTGCCCGTCCAATTTCTTTCAAACTTTACAGTACATATATAAATCTAATTTTTGAAACACCTTTTGTTTTATCCGTGGGTTCCAACAATAATACAATGTGCAAATTACGCAATTCTACCCGTTTAAATATGTTTGAATAGCAGCATATATAGACATAATGCATAGCAATAGGGTACCTTTTTTCTTTTTACCCCTCAAGACCTCATAATCCAGGCATGTAAAAATTGGTTTTAAAAATACAATTTTTTAAATAAACCACCCTCATCCATTCCGGTAAGCCTATTTCTTTTAATTGCTAAAACAGATTTTTTCTAAAACTATTGGAACCACTTAGAAGAAGAGAACTTCATGTATCTCTGTTGTAATTATATTGGGTGATACTGCCCCTGTGGGCAATGGTTTTATACTATGTACTGTGTGGGCATAAAGTGCTGTGTGCTCTTATGTGCAAATATGCTTATTTCCCTGTGCCCAAAAGGTGTGTAATTTAAAACAATTATTAAACAATGGTTCTTTATTAATCCCTATCTGGAAACCACGAGGGAAAATTAAAAACCAAGGGGAAAGGGGTGGTGGAAAGGTTTTTTTTTAAAAGAATCTCTGTTTTGCGGTTTTACAGTTTAGCGGTCTATATTCTATGGACCCTTAATGGTTTCAGAAAGTGGTTACTAGGCGATGATTGTTATAGTATCCTCATAACCAAGTATGTAAGTCCTCCGTCGTATTTAATCCTTGGGGACTTTTGCTGTCAATTTCTAGTATATACTTGGTTTCTAATCTCCTTAAGCTGGCCTCCCTGTTGCCGCCTCTTCTTTGTGGAGGAATGCAGTCTATCACATAATATTTTAGTTGGTCCAAGTTCTTATCAAGGACCTCACCAAAATGTCGGGCCACGGGGTAGGTTATGTCTGCATTCGTGATTGCTCGTAAGTGCTGTAGAATTCTCTTGTGGGCCGGCAGTTTCGTACTACCTACATACCGTAGCCCACAAGAGCACTCCAGCACGTAGATTGCAAACTCAGTTTTGCACGTGAGGCGTTTATCAATCATTACCGGTCTATCATTGAAGGGTGTTGTAAATGATGTTTTACTGATGCCAAACTTGCAAGCTTTGCATGTTGTGCATCTTACAAAACCCTTGCTACCAGTTAGCCAACTGGTGCCGGATATGATTTCGGGGCTGCTACTCACTAGGAAATCGCTGGTGCTCGGGGCTTTTCTATAGTTGATCACCGGAGATTTAGATAGTGTATCACCTAAAACAGGATCGTTACAGACAAGCTGCCAATTCTTTTTAATAATTCTCACCAGGCTATCTTTTTGTTTATTGTATGTCAATATGAGCCTTGGATTTCCTGTGTCTTGTCCTCTGTTTTTTATCTGTTTAGTCTTGCTGTTAGATGGATTAAACAACAAATCCTCTCTATCCATAGCTCTTGTACACGAGATAGCCTTATCTATTGTTGTACTGTTATATCCTCTAGCTAGAAATCTCGACTTACATTCTCCTTAAGCCACTATTAGGTCATGGTCATTACTGCAAATTCTGCGGCTCCGCAGCATTTCCCCATATGGGATGCTGTCGATCGTGTGTTTGGGATGAAAACTACTCGAATGTAAAATGGTATTGCCCGCTGTTGGTTTACGATGTAGTTTTGTATGTAGCCTGCCTTCATTAGTGTAGACCTCAACGTCTAAGAAACATACAGATTTTTTACTAATATTGTGGGTCAGGTGAAAACTAATGTTGTTGTTATTTAATTTCATGATGAAATCTTCTGCGGATTTCTGATCACCTCGCCATATAACAAATAAATCATCAATGTATCGTATCCATTTGATAACATTGTTGGCTATTATTTCTGCATGAGTAGTGGCTACAACATTTTCCTCCCACCACCCCATGTGTAAGCAGGCGTAGCTAGGGGAAAAGCTCGCCCCCATAGCTACGCCTCTGACCTGGTGGTACACTTGCTGTTGAAAGAGGAAATAGTAGTTTTCTAAGCAAAATCTGGTTAAATCCACAATCATCTTGTTATGCATATACAATTCAATAGACCTTGTACCCAAAAAATATTCTAATGCCTTTAGCCCATCATAGTGATTAATAGATGTGTAGAGATATGATACATCCAGTGTTAGCAATAAAAAGTCATCCCTCCTTTGTACTTCATATATTTGCTTTAAAAAATCTGTTGTATCTCGCACATACGACGGTAAAGCTTTCTACTAAATTCTGTAGAAAAGAGTCAATGAATACAGAAATGTTTTCAAGGAGGCTCTGCTTGGCCGATATTATGGGCCTGCCTGGGGGTTTATGTTTGTCTTTGTGTATTTTTGGTATGAAATAAATCACCGGAGTTATAGGGTAGTCTTTCTTTAAAAACTTGTATTCCTCTTCATTTATCATACCCATACTCTTCCAGGCCAAAAGTTTGGAGAATAACTCATTTTGGGCTGTTATCATCGCTTGTTTGTTTGCCAGCTCATAACAGCTCCTGTCTCCCAATTGTCTCAGAGCTTCCTCCAGGTATTGTTTTTGGGGCCATAATACAATGTTGCTCCCTTTGTCCGAATTTCGAATTACTACAGCATCATTTTTTGGGAGTTTTTGAACCAACTGTTTGTATTTATATTGGTGTGAACTTAATTTTCTGGTGCTGCTTTGTATTTTACCGTGTAGTATTTTGATCTCTTTAGTTACTTGTTCGTTAAAGATGTCGATGTTGTCCCTGGGCATAATCGGTACAAAGGTAGATTCTGGTTTGAAACCAGACTCAATTGTAGACATGATGTTTATTTGTTGTTTCTCCATGATTTTTTGTGTTGACTCTATTTGATCTTGAACATCTGTGTTATGTTCTAGTGCCTGTAGGCTGCTTAATACGGGCACATCCGAGGCGACCAGTTGTACAGTGTTGCCTGCTTGGGAAACCATTGGGTTTTTTACTGCTTGTTTACTTCGTTTGAGTAAATGGTATTTTTGCAGTTTTAACTTCCGGATGTATTTATATATATCTACTCTGGTTTGAGGATAATCAAAATTGTGTTCAGGGCAGTATGAAAGGCCCAGGCCTAACAATTGTTTTTCCGCTTGGTCAAGTACAATGGGGGTCAGATTAATGCTGGTGTTGGCATTCACTGTGGGACTTATTACTTGCGCCGCCAATTTCTGTTTGTCATTTTCTTGCCCTCTCCCTTTTTGGCGCCTCCGTTGCCTTCTCTTGTGGCGTTTTGCGTTTCTCCTTTGCTTTGTCCCACCTGTACATTTCTCGGGCGCAATGTTTGGCGCCTCTGTTCCTGTAAAAAACCAAGCTCTTCCCCCAGAGACAGTTTATTCTTTTTTGTTGATATGTCTCTCGATTGACTCGCTTGCAGTTCTGCCTCCGATTCGGTATCTATAGATGAACTCAAATCCGAATTGGAACTTATTGCCTGCACTTCTCGGCTCGGGCCAGCTGTTGCACACGTATTTGTCATGGAATTTGAACCTTTATGTGCTGCTCTTGCTGCCTCGAATTTCCGGGCGAAGGTGAAGATTTGCCCTTGGTCGTAGTCGTTTTTATCCCTTTGGAATTTGAACGTTTTTCGCCTCTTTATGATATCTTCCTCTTTCTTAAGGCGGGCCATCATTTCTTCCCGGTATTTAACCGATGCCTCACCTCCTTCTATTGACTCAATTTGTTGGTTAAGTATGTCGATCTGTTTTTGCAATTCGATTCTATCAATTTCCGCGTATTTTATTAGAATCTCCACCAGCCGGCGGGATGATTCTAAGTTACTTATGGCCCATTCACGCAGCATTTCCGGGTTTGAACTATCGTAGCTTGGGGCCAGCATGATATGAAGTCCGCGGGGGATGCGGCCCACCTCCAGATATTTTGAGAGGGACTTTTTTTGTAAATCTTTAAATTATTTTTGGTGAATGTATTTTTTTCGTTTAATTTGTTAATTATTTTATGTTGTATATATATATATATATATATATATATATATATTATCTACTGGCGGTCGCCAGTAGATAGTTATAGTTAGGACCTATTTTCCATAGGAAATCCGCGACATTCTATTTGAAATAACTCTTGCGTCGGTTGACGAATCTTCGCGAAATTTTCAAACTTTATGGCCCGCTCCGGTCCGCTCCTACCCTGAAAGTCTCAGGGTGATTCGTCAAGCGGGGGCCGAGAAAAAGGGGGTCCCAAAACGTGTTTTCCCCATTCATTTTCCCATAGGAAACTTTAGACACGGCTACAGCCCGAACTGCTGAACGGAATTACACCAAATTTGGCAAAGAGGTAGTTCTTGGTTCAAAAAGAACCCTTTTTGTTAAATGGTGTAAATCCGTTCAGTAGTTGCTGAGAAAATCAAAAGTAAAAACACATATATATCTGGGCGGAGCCTAACCACACATGTCATCGTGAGATCTGATTGGCTGTCAGCACTTCATCCTGGAATTGCTGGCAGCCATCTTGGGACCAATATAAATGATAGTACCCCATTGAAATGCATTGTAGTGAATCGAAGATTTTGAGGGTTACCAAAAGGAGAACTATAAAGGGTGATAACAGACTTTAGTTACATTAGAATTCATTTGTTGATGGTACCATACTAATTTCAGGAATTGTGGTGTGTTCTAAGGTGATTTTACCCTGTGAAAAACCTTCTGCTGGGATATCATGAATCATGTTTGAGAGAAAACTATTTTCACATGCTTGTCCCATACAGTTTTGGAAGGTGCCCCAGAAGCTAAAATGAGAGCATATTTTCTGTAAATTCACATTATCTTTCTCAGTCATGTGAGAATGAAGTCTGACATTCTCAGTAAAACATGTACATCCAACAAGGGCAGAGACTGTCAGTTGATTCCTTTGTGTTCTACTGCAGCTTCCCAGAGTGTTCTAAAGAACAACTAGAGTGCTAACAGCCTTACTTATGACAAAAGTATGGCACACCTGAAGCCATCTTGATTGGAATAAACTGGTAACACTTAAAACATTTAATTTAAAAAGGAACAAAATGATGGGGTTCATCTTGTCATAGAAATTATGGTTAGTGCTCTGGAAAGAAAAATTAGGACATGTTTCAAGTGTGATCTCAAATATCTTCCTGTTATATTTCAACAGGAGCAGCCTGTCAGTTGATGCCTTTGTGTTCTACTGCAGCTTCCCAGAGTGTTCTAAAGAACAACTAGAGCGCTAACAGTCTTACTTATGACAAAAGTATGGCACACCTGAAGCCATCTTGATTGGAATAAACTGGTAACACTTAAAACATTTAATTTAAAAAGGAACAAAATGAGGGGGTTCATTTTGCCACAGAAATTATGGTTAGTGCTGTAGAAAGAAAAATTAGGACATGTTTTAAGTGAGATCTCAAATATCTTCCTGTTATATTTCAACAGGAGCAGCCTGTCAGTTGATGCCTTTGTGTTCTACTGCAGCTTCCCAGAGTGTTCTAAAGAACAACTAGAGTGCTAACAGCCTTACTTATGACAAAAGTATGGCACACCTGAAGCCATCTTGATTGGAATAAACTGGTAACACTTAAAACATTTAATTTAAAAAGGAACAAAATGAGGGGTTCATTTTGCCATAGAAATTATGGTTAGTGCTGCAAAAAGAAAATTTAGTGCATGTTTTAAGTGAGATCTCAAATCCTCTTCTATTTCATTAGAAAATTCTGACATGCAGACTGAAACAATCACTTTCAAAACCAGCAGTAGACTTCCAGTTAACTCCTTGGTGAGCAGTAGCTTTACTACAGTGATCTAATGAACAACTAGAGTAATAACATTCTGAATTTATGGCAAATGTGTGACACATCTGAATGCCTTCTTGATGGAATCAAAGTAAAAAACTGAAAGTATTTCCTACTGAGGAGACTGCAGTAAATGAGGAAATTAGGAAACTTCATAACAAAGAAGTCTTCCAAGATGGCCACCAGTGAAAAAAGAGCCCAAATGTAGCACAAATATTACCCAGATGTAGCCCACATATAGCCCAATGACAAAAGTGTGCAAAACACTTTTTATTTTTAGTTTTTTGCAGTTTTATGTAGTGCAGACTGGTCAGGTATTGGAGCGTTGCATCTTAAAACATGACCCCACTACACTACAAAAACACCACTGCACTACCCTAAACCCTAAAACACTACCCCAGCACGACCCCCTACACTACACAAGCACCACTGCACTATCCTAAACCCTAAAACACTACCCCCAGCATGACCCCTACACTACACAAACACCACTGCACTACCCTAAACCCTAAAACACTACCCCAACACCACTGCACTAACCTAAATCCTAAAACACTACCCCCAGCACGACCCCCTACACTACCCAAACACCACTGCACTACCCTAAAACATGACCCCTACACTACACAAACACCACTGCACTACCCTAAACCCTAAAACACTACCCCCAGCACGACCCCTACACTACACAAGCACCACTGCACTACCCTAAACCCTAAAACACTGCCCCCAGCATGACCCCCTACACTACACAAACACCACTGCACAACCTTAAACCCTAAAACACTACCCCCAGCACGACCCCCTACACTGCCCGAACACCACTGCACTGCCCTAAACCCTGAAACACATACCCTAGCACGACCCCCTACACTGCCTGAACACCACTGCACTGCCCTAAACCTTGAAACACCACCCCCTTCACGACCCCCTACACTGCCCGAACACCACTGCACTTCCTTAAACCCTGAAACACCACCCCCAGCATGACCCCTACACTGCCCGAACACCACTGCACTGCCCTAAACCCTGAAACACTACCCCCAGCAAGACCTCCTACACTGCCCGAACACCACTGCACTGCCCTAAACCCTGAAACATCACCCCCAGCAAGACCCCCTACACTGCCCGAACACCACTGCCCTAAACCCTGAAACACCACCCCCAGCACGACCCCCTACACTGCCCGAACACCACTGCACTGCCCTAAACCCTGAAACACCACCCCCAGCATGACCCCCTACACCGCCCGAACACCACTGCACTGCCCTAAACCCTGAAACACCACCCCTGCACGACCCCTACACTGCCCGAACACTACTGCACTGCCCTAAACCCTAAAACACCATCCCCAGCACGACCCCCTACACTGCCCGAACACCACTGCACTGCCCTAAACCCTGAAACACCACCCCCTGCACGATCCCCTACACTGCCTGAACACTACTGCACTGCCCTAAATCCTAAAACACCACCCACAGCACGACCCCCTACACTGCACGAACACCACTGCACTGCCCTAAACCCCGAAACACTACCCCCAGCAACACCCCCTACACTGCCCGAACACCACTGCCCTAAACCCTGAAACACCACCCCCAGCAACACCCCCTACACTGCCCGTACACCACTGCACTGCCCTAAACCCTGAAACACCACCCCCAGCATGACCCCCTACACTGCCCGAACACCACTGCACTGCCCTAAACCCTGAAACACCACCCCCAGCACGACCCCCTACACTGCCCGAACACCACTGCACTGCCCTAAACCATGAAACACCAGCCCCAGCACGACCCCCTACACTGCCCGAACACCACTGCACTGCCCTAAACCCTGAAACACCACCCCCAGCACGACCCCCTACACTGCCCGAACACCACTGCACTGCCCTAAACCCTGAAACACCAGCCCCAGCACAACCCCGTACACTGCCCGAACACCACTGCACTGCCCTAAACCCTGAAACACCAGCCCCAGCACGACCGCCTACACTGCCCGAAAACCACTGCACTGCCCTAAACCCTGAAACACCAGCCCCAGCAAGACCCCCTACACTGCCTGAACACCACTGCACTGCCCTAAACCCTGAAACACCACCCCCAGCAAGACCCCCTACACTGCCCGAACACCACTGCACTAAAGCCTGAAACACCACCCCCAGCAAGACCACCTACACTGGCCGAACACCACTGCACTGCCCTAAACCCTGAAACACCACCCCCTGCACGACCCCTACACTGCCCAAACACCACTGCACTGCCCTAAACCCTGAAACACCAGCCCCTGCACGACCCCCTACACTGCCCGAACACCACTGCACTGCCCTAAACCCTGAAACACCACCCCTCAGCACGACACCCTACACTGCCCGAACACCACTGCACTGCCCTAAACCCTGAAACACCACCCCCAGCACGACCCCTACACGGCACGAACACCACTGCACTGCCCTAAACCCTGAAACACCACCTCCTGCACGACCTCCTACACTGCCGGAACACCACTGCACTGCCCTAAACCCTGAAACACCACCCCCAGCATGACCCCCTACACTGCCCGAACACCACTGCACTGCCCTAAACCCTGAAACATCAACCCCAGCAAGACCCTTTACACTGCCTGAACACCACTACCCTAAACCCTGAAACACCACCCCCTACACTGCACGAACACCACTGCACTGCCCTAAACCCTGAAACACCACCTCCAGCAAAACCCCTACACTGCCTGAACACCATTGCTCTGCCCTAAATCCTGAAACACTAGCCCCAGCATGACCCCCTACACTGCACAAACACCACTGCACTGCCCTAAACCCTGAAACACCACCCCCAGCACGACCCCCTACACTGCCCGAACACCACTGCACTGCCCTAAACCCTGAAACACCAGCCCCAGCAAGACCCCCTACACTGCCCGAACACCACTGCACTGCCCTAGACTCTGAAACACCAGCCCCAGCAAGAACCCCTACACTGCCCGAACACCACTGCACTGCCCTAAACCCTGAAACACCAGCCCCAGCATGACCCCCTACACTGCCCGAACACCACTGCACTGCCCTAAACCCTGAAACACCAGCCCCAGCACGACCACCTACACTGCCCGAACACCACTGCACTGCCCTAAACCCTGCAACACCAGCCACAGCACAACCCCCTACACTGCCCGAACACCACTGCACTGCCCTAAACCCTGAAACACCAGCCCAAGCACGACCCCCTACACTGCCCGAACACCACTGTACTGCCCTAAACCCTGAAACACCAGCCCCAGCACGACCCCCTACACTGCCCGAACACCACTGCACTGCCCTAAACCCTGAAACACCACCCCCTGCATGACCCCCTACACTGCCCGAACACCACTGCACTGCCCTAAACCCTGAAACACCACCCCTGCACCACCCCCTACACTGCCCGAACACCACTGCACTGCCCTAAACCCTGAAACACCACCCCCAGCACGACCCCCTTTACTGCTCGAACACCACTGCACTGCCCCAAACCCTGAAACACCACCCCCAGCACGACCCCCTACACTGCCCGAACACCACTGCCCTAAACCCTGAAACACCACCCCTGCACGACCCCCTACACTGCCCGAACACCACTGCACTGCCCTAAACCCTGAAACACCACCCCTACACTGCCCGAACACCACTGCACTGCCCTAAACCATGAAACACCAGCCCCAGCATGACCCCCTACACTGCCCGAACACCACTGCACTGCCCTAAACCCTGAAACACCACCCCCAGCACAACCCCCTACACTACCCGAACCCCACTGCTCTGCCCTAAACCCTGAAACACCAGCCCCAGCACAACCCCGTACACTGCCCGAACACCACTGCACTGCCCTAAACCCTGAAACACCAGCCCCAGCACGACCGCCTACACTGCCCGAAAACCACTGCACTGCCCTAAACCCTGAAACACCAGCCCCAGCAAGACCCCCTACACTGCCCGAACACCACTGCACTGCCCTAAACCCTGAAACACCACCACCAGCAAGACCCCCTACACTGCCCGAACACCACTGCACTAAAGCCTGAAACACCACCCCCAGCAAGACCACCTACACTGGCCGAACACCACCTGCCCTAAACCCTGAAACACCACCCCCTGCAAGACCCCCTACACTGCCCAAACACCACTGCACTGCCTCTAAACCCTGAAACACCAGCCCCTGCACGACCCCCTACACTGCCCGAACACCACTGCACTGCCCTAAACCCTGAAACACCACCCCTCAGCACGACACCCTACACTGCCCGAACACCACTGCACTGCCCTAAACCCTGAAACACCACCCCCAGCACGACCCCCTACACTGCCCGAACACCACTGCACTGCCCTAAACCCTGAAACACCACCCCCTGCACGACCTCCTACACTGCCGGAACACCACTGCACTGCCCTAAACCCTGAAACACCACCCCCAGCATGACCCCCTACACTGCCCGAACACCAATGCACTGCCCTAAACCCTGAAACATCAACCCCAGCAAGACCCCCTACACTGCCTGAACACCACTACCCTAAACCCTGAAACACCACCCCTACACTGCACGAACACCACTGCACTGCCCTAAACCCTGAAACACCACCTCCAGCAAAACCCCTACACTGCCTGAACACCATTGCTCTGCCCTAAATCCTGAAACACTAGCCCCAGCATGACCCCCTACCCTGCCCAAACACCACTGCACTGCCCTAAACCCTGAAACACCAGCCCCAGCATGACCACCTACACTGCCCGAACACCACTGCACTGCCCTAAACCCTGAAACACCAGCCACAGCATGACCCCCTACACTGCCCGAACACCACTGCACTGCCCTGAACCCTGAAACACCAGCCCCAGCATCACCCCCTACACTGCCCGAACACCACTGTACTGCCCTAAACCCTGAAACACCAGCCCCAGCACGACCCCCTACACTGCCCGAACACCACTGCACTGCCCTAAACCCTGAAACACCACCCCCTGCACGACCCCCTACACTGCCCGAACACCACTGCACTGCCCTAAACCCTGAAACACCACCCCCTGCAGCACCCCCTACACTGCCCGAACACCACTGCACTGCCCTAAACCCTGAAACACCACCCCTGCACCGCCCCCTACACTGCCCGAACACCACTGCACTGCCCTAAACCCTGAAACACCACCCCCAGCACGACCCCCTTTACTGCTCGAACACCACTGCACTGCCCCAAACCCTGAAACACCACCCCCAGCACGACCCCCTACACTGCTCGAACACCACTGCCCTAAACCCTGAAACACCACCCCCTGCACGACCCCCTACACTGCCCGAACACCACTGCACTGCCCTAAACCCTGAAACACCACCCCTGCACGACCCCCTACACTGCCCGAACACCACTGCACTGCCCTAAACCCTGAAACACCACCCCCTGCAGTACCCCCTACACTGCCCGAACACCACTGCACTGCCCTAAACCCTGAAACACCACCCCTGCACCGCCCCCTACACTGCCCGAACACCACTGCACTGCCCTAAACCCTGAAACACCACCCCCAGCACGACCCCCTTTACTGCTCGAACACCACTGCACTGCCCCAAACCCTGAAACACCACCCCCAGCACGACCCCCTACACTGCCCGAACACCACTGCCCTAAACCCTGAAACACCACCCCCTGCACGACCCCTACACTGCCCGAACACCACTGCACTGCCCTAAACCCTGAAACACCACCCCCTACACTGCCCGAACACCACTGCATTGCCCTAAACCCTGAAACACCAGCCCCAGCACGACCCCCTACACTGCCCGAACACCACTGCACTGCCCTAAACCATGAAACACCAGCCCCAGCACGACCCCCTACACTGCCCGAACACCACTGCACTGCCCTAAACCCTGAAACACCAGCCCCAGCAAGACCCCCTACACTGCCCGAACACCACTGCACTGCCCTAGACTCTGAAACACCAGCCCCAGCAAGACCCCCTACACTGACTGAACACCACTCACTGCCCTAAACCCTGAAACACCAGCCCCAGCATGACCCC
Source organism: Calotriton arnoldi (assembly GCA_963921515.1). Classification (NCBI taxonomy): domain Eukaryota; kingdom Metazoa; phylum Chordata; class Amphibia; order Caudata; family Salamandridae; genus Calotriton; species Calotriton arnoldi. Next base: position 759,577 of record CAWUFW010008835.1, on the reverse strand, counting down.
CTACACTTCCCGAACACCACTGCACTGCCCTAAACCCTGAAACACCAGCCCCAGCATGACCACCTACACTGCCCGAACACCACTGCACTGCCCTAAACCCTGAAACACCAGCCACAGCACACCCCCTACACTGCCCGAACACCACTGCACTGCCCTAAACCCTGAAACACCAGCCCCAGCAGGACCCCCTACACTGCCCGAACACCACTGAACTGCCCTAAACCCGGAAACACCAGCCCCAGCACGACCCCCTACACTGCCCGAACACCACTGCACTGCCCTAAACCCTGAAATACCACCCCCTGCATGACCCCCTACACTGCCCAAACACCACTGCACTGCCCTAAACCCTGAAACACCACCCTCTGCAGCACCCCCTACACTGCCCGAACACCACTGCACTGCCCTAAACCCTGAAACACCACCCCTGCACCGCCCCCTACACTGCCCGAACACCACTGCACTGCCCTAAACCCTGAAACACCACCCCCAGCACGACCCCCTTTACTGCTCGAACACTACTGCACTGCCCCAAACCCTGAAACACCACCCCCAGCACGACCCCCTACACTGCCCGAACACCACTGCCCTAAACCCTGAAACACCACCCCCTGCATGACCCCTACACTGCCCGAACACCACTGCACTGCCCTAAACCCTGAAACACCACCCCCTACACTGCCCGAACATCACTGCACTGCCCTAAACCCTGAAACACCACCCCCAGCACGACCCCCTACACTGCCCGAACACCACTGCACTGCCCTAAACCCTAAAACACCAACCCCAGCATTACCCCCTACACTGCCCAAACACCACTGTACTGCCCTAAACCCTAGAACACTACCCCCAGCACGACCCCCTACACTACCCGAACACCACTGCACTACCCTAAACCCTAAAATACTTCCCCCAGCACAACCCCCTACACTACCCGAACACGACTGCACTGCCCTAAACCCTCAAACACTCCCCCAGCACGACCCCCTACACTACCCGAACACCACTGCACTGCCCTAAACCCTAAAACACTCCCCCAGCATGACCCCCTACACTACCCGAACACCACTGCACTGCCCTAAACCCTAAAACACTCCTCCCAGCATGACCCCCTACACTACCCAAACACCACTGCACTGCCCTAAACCCTAAAACACTACCCCCCGCATGACCCCTACACTACCCAAACACCAATGCACTACCCTAATCCCTAAAACACTACCCCCGCATGACCCCCTACACTACCCTAAACCCTAAAACACTACCCCGCATGACTCCCTACACTACCCAAAGACCACTGCACTACCCTAAACCCTAAAACACGACCTCCTACACTACACAAACACCACTGCACTACCCTAAACCCTAAAACACTACCCCCTACACTACACAAACACCACTGCACTACCCTAAACCCTAAAACACTACTCCCAGCAGTACCCCTACACTACCCAAACACCACTGCACTAACCTAAACCCTAAAACACTACCCCCAGCAGTACCCCTTACACTACCCAAACACCACTGCACTACCCTAAAACACTACCCCCAGCACGACCCCTACACTACCCAAACACCACTGCACTACCCTAAACCCTAAAACACTCCCCCAGCACGACTCCCTACACTACCCAAACACCACTGCACTACCCTAAACCCTAAATCTACCCCCAGCATGACCCCCTACACTACACAAACACCACTGCACTACCCTAAACCCTAAAACACTACCCCCAGCACGACCCTCTTCACTACCTAAACACAACTGCACAATTTGTTACAGGCGTTGCAATGCAGGCCTGTGGTGCTTACTGGAAGTACCTAGTGGGCTAGTTGGGCCCCAGGGACCCTCAGGATTCAAAGTGACCTAATCCCCCAACTTAAAACGCACCACGGGGCGCGTTTGCACAGTGGTGAAGGGAGGGCGGGGCCTCAGGTGACATGTGCGCAAACACGCCCTGTGGTGCGTTTTAAGTTGGGGAATTAATTCCCTTTGAATCCTGAGGGACCCTGGGGGCCAACTAGCCCACCAGGTACCTTCAGTAAGCACAACAGAGTTGCGTTGCAGAGAGGTGAAAAAGGTGCGTGGCCTCGGAACGCCTCTCTGCAACTCAGCTCTGTGGTCCTAACTGTAGATACCTGGGGGCTAGTTGGGCCCCAGGGACCCTCAGAATTCAAGGGACTTAATCCCGCAACTTAAAACGCGCCACGGGGTGCGTTTGCACACATGTCACCTCAGGCCCCCTCCCTTCACCACTGTGTAGTTTTAATCCCCTGCCCTATTATGTACTAGGGACTTGCAGAGGAGGTCATGCTAATCACAGGGGTACCCCAACGCATAGTGTTCCCTAGTGTATGTAGGTGTTTTCACTGTATTCTAAGTGTCTTTTAGCATAGCACTGGCTCTGGTTAGTCAGAGTCAGTTACCACCAGTACCCGTCTGAAAAAGTTGTGGGCACAGGATGATTTTGCAACAAGGCCTCTTTCTGCTCCTCTGTTGGTTCTTTCTGCACATCTTTTGCTTCTTTCTGTGCGTTTTTTCTTCTTTCTTCACATGTCCTACCTCTGTAGGCATAGTTAGAAACTAGCATTTAAAAAACCTTTGAAATTCACTTAAAAATCATAGGTTTCAGGCACGTTATAGTTAGAAATTAGCATTTAAAAAACCTTTGAAATTCACTGAAAAAACCATAGGTTTCAGACACGTTATAGTTAGAAATTAGCATTTAAAAACCTTTGAAATTCACTGAAAAAACCATAGGTTTTAGGGACAGTTATAGTTAGTTGGACATTTCACTTGTACAAAACCATAGAAATTCCCCCGTTATAGTTAGTTCAGCTAACTATAACTCGCGCCCCCGCAATGCACTGCTGATGACGTCACATATTACATCACTCATGACATGGTCAGTGACATCACTGATGACATCTCAAGTGACATCACTGATGACATCATCCATGTGATAATTTCATGCATCTTCTCACACCCTAATATAACTTTTGATACACCCACTCTAAATTACAGACTGCCATTCTCAAAACCATAGACACACCAACACCAAAAACTACATACCCACTCACTGATTCTTAGGTCTACACACACATCCACTCACTCACCCGTACAGTCACTCATACTTAGTCACTCAGTACAGGACTATCATATGCACTCATACACCTATATAAACACTCACACACCGCCACTCATCCATAGAGGTACTCACACACCTAGTCAGTCATGCAAAAAACTTAATCACACACCCATTTACTCACCTATACAGTTATACACACACCAGCTCACTTACTCATACAAATACTAGCACATTCTTACACTCTTATACAATCACTGATACAAGTACACACTCATCCATACAGCCACTCTCACAATCACACACTCTCACTTATAGCCATTTATATACTCCAACACACATATATACTGCCTTTCACATATGTAGTTACTCACACATGTACCACTGAGATATACATTCAATCACTAACACACCCATACACACACTCACCCACCCATACAGTCCATCACAGATGCACTCTTGAAACCATGCACCCAGTGAATCACCAACTCACACATCTATGCACAGAGTCACACACACCCCACCCACACAAACACTTAGGCACCCATACAGATACTCAGACAATCAATCAATAACCCATGTAGACACTCATGTAGCTATTCAGAAAGCCATGCAGCCGCTTACAAACCAACAGACAGACGGATACAGACATTCACACAGTTTAGTCACTAACCCATGCATTCAGTAAGATACATTTAATCACTCACTTGTGGAGTCAGTCACTCACGTACTAAATCATCCATTCAGACACTTATACACCCACTCATTCTTCAATACGCCTTTCCCAATATATATTAAACAGATTTAAACTTTACAGAAACACACAGTCACTGGATGATGTCATCAGTGATGTCATTTGAGATGTCATCAGTGATGTCACTGACCATGTCATGAGTGATGTAATATGTGACGTCATCAGCAGTGCATTGCGGGCGCGAGTTATAGTTAGCTGAACTAACTATAACGGGGGAATTTCTATGGTTTTGTACGAGTGAAATGTCCAACTAACTATAACTGTCCCTAAAACCTATGGTTTTTTCAGTGAATATATATATATGTGTGTGTTTTATATACCTAAGTTTGGGAAAAACATAAAGAAATTTAATATAATGTGTATTTGTTTTTTAATAATAGTGTTATGATATATATATGTATATATAAATATGCAAACATATATATATATATATATATCTTTATATATGTTTATGTGTGTATGTTTATGTAAGTATATATTTATATATAGTATAAAGTGTTACTTACACTTATGTATTTCACATTATAGTTATGTTATATATTAAAATATTTAGGGGCATATTCTCAAGGACTTATCGCCGAGTTAGCCGCACTTTATCGCAGCCAAAGTGGCGATAGATTTATCGCCCTATTCACAAGCTGGTGCTAACAGCCGATATCGCCAGTTTACCTGCGATACTAGCCACAAAAAACATCGCCACGGATTACACCGGCAACTAACGCTAATGAGATGCAGAGTAGGCGTTCCTGTGCAAAAAGCAGCGAAAACACCACTTCTCAATATTCTCAACAACCAGCCAGATCGGCGATAAGATCCCAAAACAGGCGATAAGACGCGTTAGCAGCAGGGATTTAACACCTGCTCTTACCTGGTGTTAAGTCGGACGATAACCTTCACCAGAAATGGGAGCCCAGCCCACAGCCACACCAGAAGAACAACAGATGCCATGGAGCTACTGATCATGCAGCCGGACACCCAAGAGGGCCACAACACCCACCGCCACCCCGCCCAGGCACCTCGCCCCCGGGGCCCTACCCCGGACAAAGATATTTTACATCAACTTTACAAAATCATGAACAAACCAATTCGCCTGATGTCGCACAAGTACAACAATTAACATTCATGTGTGGTCAGAAAAAGGAGAATCATTCATTCATCTTTGAATTTCCAAACAAATTATTTTTATTCAAATTTAACTCAAAACAACTATTCGGAAGAGTCATGGCGGGTCTTCTCTGGACAATCTGTAAGACACAGCCTGCAAGACAAAATTCAAGATAAGAAGGTGTGTCATGCGCTCATCAAAGGACAGAGAGAGAGAGAAAGAGAGAGAGAGAGAAAGAGAGAGAGAAAGAAAGAAAGGGAGAGAGAGAGTGAAAGAGAGGGAGAGAGAGAAAGAGAGAGAAAGGGGGAGAGAGGGAGGAGAGAGAGAGAGAAACAGAGGAAGAGAGAGAGACAGTGAAAGGAAGAGAGGAAGAAGGAGAGAGAGAGTAACAGAGGAAGAGAGAGAGACAGTGAAAGGAAGAGAGGGAGAGGGAGAGAGAGTGCCGACACTGCGGACCCAGGCCTCACTGCTCACCTGCTGCCACTGGTGTGTCTCCAACCATGTGCCGGTATACACTGCAGTCCACCAGGTCCCTTATCTGAAACAGAGTCCAGATTTATGAATGGCAGAGTTCATATCAGTGCACATGCCATCATCGCTTGGCCGCCCCTGCGCACACAGGCTGCTGCACCCCAGCCCCTCCCGCCGCCCAGCGGTGTTTGCCTGCCCCTGCGCACCCAGGCCTCACTGCTCACCTTCCGCCACCAGCATGTCTCCAAGAGGGCCCACCACGTGCCGGTGCAAGCTCCAAGCCCGGGGCTCGCAACCTTGGCAGCCTCCACATCATGCAGCCCCGCCCCGCGGGCCACCAGGTCACACACGTGATTCTGGGTCTTGATTTCGCAATGGCAGAGATCACATCAGTGCACACGGCATCATCGCAGGCTGCACACCCGCTCAGCTCTATAGGTGCCACTAACTCTGTGAACCGCAAGGCAACGCCACGTGGCGGTAGGCCTGCGCTGCCCGCTGGCTCAGGCCTACACTGCGGTCCAGCAGGGATCACACAAACCCTTACCAGTCTGGACCGCCAGGACGGCGCACCATCGCAGGCTGCACACCCGCTCAGCAACTAAGGTGCCCCAACCTCAGTGCACCGAAAGTCACCGCCCCGTGGCGGTAGGCCCGTGCCGGCCGCAGTGTTTCCAGTGCCACCAACTCTGTGCAACGCAAGTCATGGACCCTTACTGATTGAGTCTCGTGATATGCCAGGCGGACGCAGCCATGTCACCTCCGGCAGTGGGGAAGAACTGGGACAGTAGCGTCGTCGTCCCCCCTTCATACATAAGCCGAGTGGGCTGGGTCAGCGTATGCCAGGCCAGCGTAGGGGTGTGAATAATTATCCCTGGGCTCTGGGCATGGTTCATTTCTGGGCTGGACAGGAAACCAACTGATGCGTGTGTCTCTGTTGCAGTGTCTGCACCAAACGGCCCACAAACGACAATGTTGCAATGTTGCATGCACCCGGAGGGCGGCCACGCACGAAGGGATCGTACAGGGAGCGCAAGGCCACTCGGGCTCTTGGCTCATGCATGCCAACTGTTGTGTGTGTATCGCTATTGGTGCACCATAAGCCTAAGGCCTAGCCTCAATTGCAGCGCGAAAGCCACATCACATTTCCAGAATGCAAGCAGTAGTCAGACTAACATTAGGGATGAAAGCTCCTTTGTCTCAATACATAAGGCGGAAGGACATCTGCACCCCCGACCTTGGTCTTGCATGCGGCAGGCACCCCCTGAGAGAGATACCATAGCAGATGATGATGACTCCCACACTACGCACAGCACCAATGAAAGACCAACGTATCCACACCCCACACACAGAAGTCCTTGCTTGAGGAACTCTTGCATGGAATGCCCTTGACACTTACGTACACAACAACCCATACGTCCAAACGTTGCACACATATACGACTCATTGCTCCGAGCTGTGGCATATCATCCACATAACTGCCGCAGGTCAGAAGAGTGCCGGTTCTACGAGAGCCACCAACGCAATGGCAGAACATCCCAGGCACATGCACAACCCCTGTCACGTGGAACTGTACCGTGCACATATGCTGCATTTGTTAGGGGCACTGCCACTGGCAGTGTTGCGCATCAGTTACCGTCTGAGCTTCCGTCTTGCGTACGTCACCTGCGTCCAGCCCTGGTTCCACTGTCGATCATGCATATTCGAGTGGCCCATGGATGTCTGCCTATCCAACACAACGATAGCTGAACTGGATTATGACTTGTGTGTGCGCCCCCTGTTGGCCCACGACCAGGAGTGTAACCGTGATACCCGTTCATGGGATGCCTTGATATTTGGCGTATGTGCTGGCAGTTGGGCATGGGAGATTGCACAAGTCCTCGTGTGCAGTGACCACATCGAAGCGCTCCCCTATTGGGCTGTGTTGCGGATTGGTGAAACGGCATGGACGGAGCACATCTGTCCGGACCAGTTAATGGATTGGCTCGCCCTCGTGTTTGTTGAAGCCTACAATGACGTACTCTTGGAACTGAATGCCCAGGAAGCTGCGCTCGCATTCATGGGCGAGTAACTACGTTCCTGCAGCCACAACTGCTTGTAACCCGGAGCACAGGTCCCAACACCTTGTTGCATCTTGGAGAAATGGTCACATATCCCACCACAACAGTGGACATGGCTGCATTTGCCTGGACTCAGAATGCATGTGCGTGCACCTACGCGTGTTGACACACACCTGTGCAAGGTGAGGCAGTCCCATGGGCGGAGCTGCACAGCGTCGCTTGGCAAGGTTCCTAAATGTGACATACTGCTGGAGGGAGAGTACACACATGGCAATGTAGTACTACATGTGACCTTGTTGGACCCTTTCACCTGCTCACTGTCAGCAGAGCAGACAGTCTGCACAGTCTCCGGTGGTACAGCACTATGCAGATCCCATAGGCCGTGAGTCGTGTTCCCTGACACGGGGCAATGAGCATACGCCAAACATCACATGACTTGTCCATCAAGGCAAGGTGGGCTGAGACCGTTGCCATCCGTAATGATTGGTGTTCATTTTTGCCTCCCCATTTCTTGCACCTCTACATGTTCCCATGCTGCCTGTTAGTGTCTGAAGCATTGGTCTGCATGTTGTGGCCCTTGTCTTGCCCGTACTGACACGCACATGCTAATAAAGTCTACGCCACTTCACTAGTGTTCAACTGTGATGAGTGTTGATTAGAATGACAAATCGTGTGCCTCAATGAGCATTGTCCGTACACAGGGAGGGACTGACTGACACATTTCACTTAGGGGTGAGTCCCTATTGCCAGCTCCACCTCTGTGAGCCAGACATTGTGGTTGGGATAGTTGCTGGTAGACCTGTGCTCTTACGTGTCTTCAGTAATGTGAGTATGATGTCCAACTTTTTGCCATGTGGATCAATGTGATCCATCAAAACAGGCTGTGTCCACACAGTTGAGTGTGAGTAGGTATGCGAAGAGATGTCCTGTTGTCACATGTGATGGGGGACACTACTTTAGGCCTGCTACCGAATTAGACATTTTTACACACAGCCCCACTTAATACATGGACGTGGGGCTACATTGGGGGGTTGCGAGATTGTTGTTCATGAGCAATGAGGCCACAGCTAGTTCACACCTTCACAGTCATCTAATTAGCCATGTGGGTCAGTGTCAAACATGCGCATTGATGTCATTTCCCAGGGTGTACCTTTTATTGCAATAAATGTCCCTACATTCATCCATACTTTTATACTTGATTGAACATAGACATGACACATCTGTGTGATTTGGAATGTTTTATTCACATTCTGTGGAGTGTCGGAGCTGGAGCAGTACATGGCCATGCAAACCCCACATTACATGGTTGCCCAGTGGAGGGCCAACCAGAGTCCTTTGGGGAATGACAATTTAATCGGAAGAGGAAGAGTTCAGTCCACAGCCTGATTGCTGTGTCATTGGTAACCAGAGCAGATATGGTAGTCCATGTCGGGGTCCAGGTGAATGTCGCAGAGTGTTTCGCGGGACAGTGGAAGGTGTTGTTCCCGGACATGATGCAGAGGGCTGAACCAAGCAGGAACAGGCCATATTGCGGGGATGAATGCTACAACCTCCTTTCTCACACAGAGTCATTGCCATCCACATCTTAGTCCTCTGATATGTCTTCTGTGTCAGGTGTGTCAGGTGTGTGTGGTGGTGTTATGGCTGCATCACTGTGTGCCACTGACACATCAGGGGGCGGAGGTGGTATGGCTGCATCACTGTGTGCCACTGACACATCAGGTGGCGGAGGTGTTATGGCTGCATCACTGTGTGCCACTGACACATCAGGTGGCGGAGATGTGTGTGTTGAAGTTCCTGCAGCAGTCATCTGGGACAGGCTCTGTGGCAGCAATGGCAAGATGAGGTTCTGCAGGGCATGGAAGATCCCAGCTACATCTCGCTGGTGTACAGCCGTGGCAGTCATCCTTCCAGCCTGCATCCGCTCCATGTTCTCCATTGTCCTCCGCATCTGTGCCATCTCTGTGCTGTCATCGCTGGAGCCTGTCTGACTGGACAGTTCTTGTATCCGAGTAATGGCTCCAGCGAGGTCAGCCAAGGGTTGTTGTAGAGCATGGAAAGGACTGTGGGTGTCCGTTAGGGACTGTAAGTGGTCCCTGATGGGACTCATACACCCACGTATGGCATCAAGTTTGGCTGTCATGAGGTCGAAACCCACCCGCATCTGTTCAGCCAGCCCCCTCTGGCAGTCTACCACACGGCGTTGGAATGCCATGTGTCTTTCCGCGAGGTGCTGGGAGCCAGCCGTGGTGGTGGGTGCTTCCTGCTGTTTGGGCTGTGCAGGGGGTGGGGTCACCTCGATGCAGCTGGGCTGCCCTGCTCCTGGAGGTGGGGAGCGGAGACTGTCCACGATCCGTTGGAGGGTGTCGGAGCAGATGGCCAGGGGGTCCTCCTCATCATCACTGAAGAGATGTCTGGTCTGCTCTGCAGGAGGTGTTGATTGTCCCTCTGCAATGTAAAGGGGAGATGCAGGTTAACAGTGTGTTCCATGTATGTTGACGCATTGTACATGTTTACATACAGACTGCATGACAATGTACATTGTGACTGTTTTGGATGAGCTGGCTATTTGATGGGAGACAGTGGACATTTCGACTACATGACGGATGTGAGGTTGTACTCGTACATTTTCATCTCACAGTTTCCTGCTATGCCAGATGTGATTGGCCCGTTTCTACGCACAAGCGGCACCAGTTGTGTCCTCTGTTCTGTAGTGAAAGTGTTGCACTTTGTACCACATTGTCATCAATGTTGATGTGCTGTGATTGCTATGTGTGTGTGCTGCATTGTGGGAGAGTCGCCCCTGCAGCTCTGATTTAGCGGCCCCTTATCCCTTTGAGGCGGTGTGCCTTTGACTTGTGTGCTTTTAAGGTGCTGAGATGTTGGCGACTTGGGTCATTTGTGCTCTTGGACGGTTTTTGTACTCTTGTGCATTGTTTGTCTGCAGATGTGTTGTTGACGTCAGGGGTTGTATGTGCACGTGGATGTGTCAGAGTGTGACCTGCTCCTTTGAGGATGTGATCCACACTTGGCCACCTCAGTGTCGTGTCGTGCACCATGTCATGTATTTTGACTGCAGCCATTCTATTGGTCATGCAGTGTCACTTGCATTGTCATTGTGGCTCACAGAGCCGCTGCTTTTCTGGATTCAGCACATGTGCATGGGTAGGTTGTGAGATTGGTGATAGGGAGGGGGGCCCCTTTGTGCACATAGTGGACGGGGGCCTACTTGGTGTTTCTATGTGTGCTGCAGTGTGCCAAGGGTATCAGGGACATGTGCCACAATCATTGTGGGTGTGCAGTGTGCTACACATGATTGTGCATCTGTGCCATTGTGCCCATCTCCCCCTGTCCCCCCAGTCCCTGGTCGTTACTCACCATGTTGCTGTTGGGTCAGGTCATATCGAGCTGTGTCCGGACCCCCAACTCCTTGCACCGTCTCCACACTGATGAATGTGGCCACTATTTCCTCCAGCTCATCCAGCTCCTCCTGTGGTGCAGGACTCCCACCTCCAGTCGCCGTTGCTGCCTTCCGGTTGGCAGCGAGTTTCTGCATGGTTTGGCTATTCACATCATGCCAGCGCCTCTTGACCTCCTCCATTAACCTCCTCAACACTCCGACTGCATTCACGTTGTTCACGATCGACTGCCATATTTCCGTTTGTGTTGCCAATGACACAGTGGAGGTGACGAACAGTTGTTGGTAGTGTTCTATCACCTCCGTGACGATGATCCGGTTTTCCTGCAGACTGAACCCCGTCTTCCTCTTCCTCTTCTCCTTGCCCTTCCCCGACCCCGAGGTTCCTTGCTGGTCGTCTGTGGGGCTTGTGGGGTTCGCGTTGTCCTCTGCACTTGGTCCGGGTGTATCCATGGTGCTACGCAGTTTGAATTATTTTGTTTGTGTTTTTCGGTGCTTTTATAGTGCATTTTCCCGCATGACGCGTGGGAATTGCAGGCCTGTCGCTGGTTATAGCTGATTTTTTATCGCGATTTGGGGCATCGCAACTTTTAGCGCGTTCGTGTTTCGCATTTTTTCGGCGTCGCGTTAATTTTAACGCGGTCATTTGGCGCGTTATCGTGAGACTATCGCATGGTGCCGCCGGGTTGAGAATACAACGTTAACACGGTGTTATTTTCCCGCGATGGACTGCGATGTGCAAAGTTGCGTTAAGCTAATTTTGCGATAATTATCACACGTTCTTGAGAATATCCCCCTTAATATTTAAAATTTTAACCAGTATATATCTATTAGAAATCTATATTATTGTCTTTTTTAATTATATTATATGTATAGGAAAACAATATTTTTGTTATCGAGCTTTTTGACATGATATTTATATATCACAATATTTGTGTTCGCGATTTTAGGTCAGTGAACTGTATGTTTCAGTATGGTTGTGTGGATTGGTAAGTGTATGGATCAAAAATGCACAAGGGGTGAACGTGTGTTTCCAAATACATGTCATATCATGCTGTGTCATGGTGAATGACTGTATCAATACATGAGTAAATGGATAGAGTAGTGGATGGTGGTGGGAGTTGGTGGACTATTGGGTGAGTGGGGGCTGGAGGGGTCATAGATTTATGTTTTGATTAATGCTGACTTTGTGTGGACAGATAGATATATAGATGAATGGAGCATGGAGATGGAGAATGTATGTGAAATGAAAATGTGAATTAATGTTTATTTTGCTCTTTGGCAAGGATATTTGATGGTTGGCATGGGTGGATTAAAGGTCATTTTGTGAATATGGTACAAGTGTATGCCACTTTGTATACACGGATGTGTCTATAAACTGATGGGTCTTGTGTGTGAGTGTGTGTGTGCTCAAATGGATGTACATGAGGATGTAAGTATGTAATCACCTCAATGCGGCTGTATTTGGAGCTGGCCCCTTTATGCTTGTGTTGAGCTGTAAAAAGGGGCTAATGACTTCAAATGGAATGCACCTGCTGGTCATTGAGGTATGCGTAATTTCTTGATGGGGAAGCAGTGTTCCCAAATCTCATCAAGAATCATGATACTGCACAGTGACTGGGAGTTATCTCATGTGCACTTGGATGTCATACTTCAGTAATAGAAGCTACCATAGTGATAAACATGATGTCTTTCATTTTGCACTGTGGTTTGGCTGCTGCTGGCTGTAAGAGAAGCTCATAACAGAAAGAATAGCAATGAGTCATCTCAAAATGATGTATAATATGTTGTTGCCATTTACGTTCTTGTTCTAAGGTCACACATGCAACTGTGACTTCAGGAATTGTGTTAACCATATGCCCCGATATATATCAGAACATTTCTTATTTACTGCAGTTCAGAATGGCACAACATAAGAACTAACCCCATAAGAAATAATTGTTGGGATGCTAATGAACCATCGGTAATGTGTAACTATTGTGCTGCTATTCTCACAGTAGGCATCAAACCACCACAAACACTGGACTTGTAAAGACAGTCTGCAGAGCCTAAGGAAATCTGATGATGCAGTGCTAGGGGCTTTGAAGACCCAACTTGAATCTGGTTTCACCAAGCCTCCTTTTCCTTCATTACACAAATTAGAGTACTCTCAAATGTGTGAGTTCAGGAAGTGTACTGAACAAAAACCTCTTGTTTGATTTAACTCTCTATTATGTTGCTTCATCTATAATAAGAATCTAGGCCACATATCGGGAGCACATGACACTTGACTTGCCTCCTATTTCACTAGCGACATTGCAGTCAGGGCAGGGGAGGGCGCATACATATTTTTAAGTTTGTGTTTTATGTTTTAATAGATACTTCTCAATGCAGTGAAATAATTTGAAGTTGTAAGGTGAAATGCATCCACATATACTTTTTTTTAAAGCAACTGCATCATGTTTTTAAGTTATGTTTGTTGCATGATTTACGTGCCAAATATGTTCATGCCTCAGCTTGTGCATGGACTTTTAGAGCCAAACACAACCCTTGGCTCGGTTCTGGCTCATATCTACCTGTTAATACTGTTGCTTCCCCACCTCTTCCCAGACTGCAGCAACCCTGACATGATCTCACTGTTGCCAGACCAAGTAGTTATTACCCCACTTGAAGCTACATCTCTGGTAATTTCAGGTAAGCATTCTAGGCTTTCCCAGAGGATATTTTAATATCCAATTCTGAGTTTCAGTGATTGGAATAAATAATTTGATGCTGAATGGGAACTACTGCAACCAACTGATGTAGTTTTTCTCTCTTTTCAAACTTCACCTCTGATGGACATGGAAGAATTTGCAGTGAACAATTATTCAGAAAATCCAGTAATACCACACATCTTGAAATCTTGAAATACCTAGAGTAGGCATAAACAGTTTTTGTTCCTGATATCGGGATGTCCTCACATCTTGTAAAGATGGCATTAGAGGCTGATATTAAGGGCAGGGGGCTTTCCCAGGCTATTACAGGAGGCACAGGGGGGCTTTAGAGAGAGAGGAATGAGAGAGAAGAGGGAGATGAGAGAGTGAGGAGAAAGGGAACGAGCTATTTTGAATATTTTTGCCAAGGCTGCTTTTGGTTCTTAGCCTTGCTCTGCTTAGTATGTGGTTGATGAAATCAGCGTAGTCTGCAATACCAAAGAATGAAAAGAGTTTAATTATAGAAATCTATGTTTTCAAGTAATAGTTACTAATTCTTTGACAAAATCCATTTACTCAACCCTTGGCTTGTTCACACCACCCACTTCAGAATTTTTTCAGCACAAGCACTTAAAATGATTGACTAAGGGGTCTTTTACAAAACTGTTCCTGTTTGCATCATGGCACACCTTTAACAATGTGGGCCGGGTATAAATAAGGACAAGTGCATCCTAATACAGACAATGCACTGCCCTGAGGACAGTCTATTAGTGAAAGGTGGTATACCTATTTGAGCAGCCACTGTCTATCATAGTGCAGCAGCACCCAATCTGCACTTCACAGGAGGGTCAGAGATTCCACTGCAGGTGGGTACCTGCCTGTGTGGGGTGTCTGGGGCATCCATAAGACCACCTTTTCTTCCTTGCAGAGATTGCCCCCAAGTGGTGCACAGTCATTGCACATCTTGACAACCTCCTTGCCTCTATACCAACGGACATTGGCAGTACTCATGGGGCAGCATGGCACGATCGACTTTATTTTTTTCAAAGCAGGCCAGTTTCAGGTGCTCCTCCTAATTCACACTAACCTCTAGGCTGAGGATTGGCTCAGGAAGTGGGGTGCTAGTTAATTGCATTTCATATCTCAGTGTCTCTTGTTCCACATTAGCTTCTGCTGCTCACATTGTTCTGACAAATATCTTTTCAACACATCCATGTGTATATTTAAGGAGTATTAACGTTAGCCCATTAGCAGTGGAATGGTCACATCTATATTTGAAAGGCTGGGTCTGCCCTCTCACTCAGTGGGTTATTTTTCCCTTTTTTGGGGGAGTTTTATATAGCGCGAACTAGACCCGAAGGTATCAGAGCGCTTTACATGAGCACCATTTGCGTTACAGACAGACACATTCATTTTTGTTAGGCACTGGGAGATTCAGTGATTTGCTCAGAATCACAGGATGTTGAGCGTCCCTGCTGAGGCTCGAACCCAGTTCCCCAGCTCCGAGGTCAGTCGCTCTAGCCTTTAGGCCACATCCTCTCACCCTTAGCTCCCTACAAGAAAGTCAGGGAACTAAATTTTATTATGCACTTTACATATCTGTCAGCCGGTACTGTGACATATAATCAGAGTTACTGAAATTATGCGTTTCAGCTGCTGTAACTTTTTCTGCATAATCATGGATTTTCCTCATTTGACACATAATGCACCACCTGCTGCAGAAGTTGAGATTTTCACCAAAAACTACATTTAGTTTCTAACTCAAACATACCAAAAATTAGTAATCAAAAAGAGCTACATGTAATTCTGAGCAATGGCAGATCCTTTGCAAAGCCTAACCTGTCACCTTTTAGTTGCTGATAGCTGAATTCAGGTGTAAAACTGTTACTAATATAGTGCAACATTGCCCAGAAATTTGTATTACTTGCTAAAAGGATCAAATAAAGGAATAATACTGCTACAGATTGTGCCGCATTATGCTGCATAATTTCCTGTTCCTAGTAATAATGCGGGCATTATGGGTTGAAAATCACAGCATGCAAACTGTTTCTGGCTACAGTGCCAGAACTAGCCTAAGGTGTAATATATGACATCAATCAATACTTGTGAAGTGCAGCTTATCAGCCATGAGGGTATACAGGCACTGGGTTGCTGGGCTTAGTTGAAGAGCCAGGTCTTGAGTTTCTTCCTAAAGTTGGTCAGCGAGGGTGATGTTCGGAGGGGGAGGGTGTTCCAGGACTTGGCGGTGAGATAGGACAAGGCACGACCTCCACTGTGGCTATGATGGATGTTCGGTGTCTGTGCCAGGGCGAGGGAGGGGGAGCAAACGTTTCTGGATGGCTAGTGGAAGTTCATGCCATATTCTGGTCTTTGGTCGTGGAGGGCTTTGTAGGCGTGGGTTAGTAGCTTTCATTGGCATCTTTTCTGGACTGGGAGCCAGTGGAGGCACCTTGAGTGCTGGGTGATGTAGGTCTGTTTGGCAGGTTGAGGATCAGTCTGGCCGCTAAATTTTGTATCTTCTGGAGCCTTCTCATGAGTTTGATGGATGGTTCCTGCGTGCAGTGTGTTGTAGTAGTCCCGAGGGCTGTTGATTATGTCCCGATTTGCATGTTGACAGAGAGGGAACTCTGTTGCAAATGCGACAGAGTTCTCTACCTACATTATGGTCCACCTACCTGATAAAAATTCGGGTGGACCATAGGTTTAACTATGGCAGAGACTACTTCATCTCAGCTGTGGTCAAACGCCTCCGACGGCCCGATGGAGTTAGGACCATTGGAGTTTGGCTGTATGTTCACCCACCGAATTTAAATCGACAGATATACAGTTGATTTTCAATACCTATCACAGCCAGGGCTCAATGCTCTCTCGCCATAGGAAGAAACTTCCATGGATAGGGGGGGCATTGTTTTTTTATCTTCAAAAAGAAAATCCCACTTCATGTTGACGGAGCAGTCTATCAAACTTACAATGCATTGGCAGAAACTCCCATGATGGCAGTTCTTGCCAATTCTGGACCAGCAGACATTTCTAAATTTGGTGGGTGGCACCTCCGTCAGGGAGATGGAGACTTTTGCTCCATCCAGGCAGAAAAACAGGTTTCCCACCTATATATATATATAAATGGGGTCCTAAGACACTTTTCAGCTATGTTTTACATTTTTACAAAGTCATCTAAAACCAAAACTAAATTCTGCTAACATTTTTGTGAAGGTTCACTCTTCAAATCAAATCTTGCATTAAAACAAGCATTGGCAAAGCAAACCATTTGGACTTTCCTGTAGTGGAAAGTGTAATACCGAGCTTCAGAATACAGAAATGTTACAACATGCGCAGCAGCTGCTAAACATTCCCCAACACACAGAATAAGTAAAAGAAGGGTTGGAGAAGCAGCAGGGATATTGCATGGTTCTTTCATACATACAGTGCATGCACAATACAAGTGCCAAACACCCTAAAGAAGAAGTGAGGGGAGTTAAAAGACTAGTGTGTGCTTTTTGTAAACAGATATTAACATACAGCAATTATAATACTGCTGGAGGAAACAGGCAAACCTCTTACGAAATTACTATAACATTCATGCACTCACACAGGATGATGAGCCCTCACCTAGTGTGGGATATTAGTAATAAATATTAGGTTCCTCGTACAGTACTTGGAACCATCCAAGAGTACTACTGGTCGCTGGTTTCTACAGTTTCCTACTTATTGGTTCCCTAGTTTGCATGAGGTTATGTACTTCAAGTCAGCGTTTATGTTCTCCCCTTGTAATACTCAGATCTAAAGTTAAAGTTATGTGTGAGTGACCTGAAAACATTTTTACTGGTGTCTCTTTACTACAAGATTAAAAACAGAAGGGTTAAACAATTGACTCTCATTCTCTTTTCTATCTCCATGTTTTGGCACTCAAATATTGCCCTGTGTGGCAAGGTGCCTTCATCAAGGCTACAGGTCTTGGTATCTCACATCAAATATTGTGAAACAGTCCCTTGTTCATAGGGCATGATATGCAAGTACATTTAGAATATTCTGTATCTGTGTTCATAAGATGTAGCTACAGGAATGGATAGGCTGCTTCTTCATTGAACATGCATATCTTGGCCAAAAACAGTGTAAGCTTCACTCTACAGTTAGAGCAGCGGCAGTGCAACCTTTCTCCGTCACAATACACATGCATATCCAACAGTGGCAGTGAAAGCTTTGTTTTCTCACAGAACAGACTGGGGCATATTCTCAAGGAGTTATCGCCGAGTTATCGGCACTACATCGCAGCCAAAGTCGCGATAAATTTATCACCCCATTCACAAGCCGGTGCTAACAGCCCATAGTACCAGTTTTCCCACGATAGCAGTCGCAAAAAACATCGCCACAGATGACACCGGCAACTATCTCTAATGAGATGCAGAGTAGGCTTTCCCGTGCAAAAAGCTGCATCAACACCACACCGCAACATTCACAACGACCAGCCAGATCGGCGATAAGTCCACAAAACATGCGATATGGCACGTTAGCAGCAGGAAACTAACACCTGCTCTGACCTGGTGTAAAGTCGGACGGCAGCCGGCACCAGAAAAGGGAGCCCAGCCCACAGCCACACCTGAAGGACAACAGATGCCATGGAGCTACTCATCATGCAGCTCGGAGCCCCAAGAGGGCCACAACACCCACCGCCACCACCCCCAGGCCAGCCACCACCACTCGGACCCCCCTGCACCACCCCCAGACCACCACAGAGGCAGCGCAGACACAGACCGCGGACCTTCATAAAACGCACCAGCCTCACAGACATGACACCAGAGTATGTCATTGCCCACTACAGGCTCAAAAGGACAACCATTCTCCGCATCCTGAACGTCATTGCCCACAGGCTGACTGTACCAACACAGCGGACAACCATCATCCCTCCGCAGACAAAGCTGCTGGCTGTGCTGCACCTGTTGGCCTCTGGGACATTCCAACCAACAACCGCCAGAGTCGGAGGAGTCTCACAGCCAGCCCTATCAAAGTTCCTCACACCTGTCTTGGATGCCATCATCAGCTTGGTACCCCAGTACCTATACTTCCCCACACTGCGCAGGAACAGCTGGAGACCAAGCAAGGATTCTACGCCATAGCTGGATTCCCGCACGTGTTGGGGGCAATAGACTGCACACATGTCCTACTTGTGCCCCCTGCCGACACTGCACACAATTACCGCAACAGAAAGCACACGCATTCCATCAATGTGCAGGCAATAGTGGACCAACGGGGACTCTTCACTAATGTCGTCGCTAACTACCCAGGCAGTGTGCATGACTCATACATCTTTCGACAGTCCATCATCAACCGGCGCTTCCAGGATGGCACCTACGGAAATGCAGTGCTCGTTGGTAAGTACCAAATGAACACACCACACACCTCAACCCCACAATCATACAACTCTCAACTCTGGGAATGCACACGTCACAACCCACATACAACATGCCAAACAACATGCCCACCCACCAGACACGAAAGCACAACTCACCGTGGGAACCTGGCCTAGCCATGTACATGAGCCATCAACGGCATGGCACCTCAGCCACACATTAGCAGAATGTGGGAAGAGGAGGGAACCAGGCATGTGCGAAGGAGGCGATGTGACCGATGAATGGGACTGCACACAATGCCAAGTGTGGCGTGGATGTGTTGGACAGACTGCAGTATGCAGCCCACACACATATCCATGTCGACATACACCGCTGGTGTTTGGTGTAGGGGACAGTGGACGCAACCATGTCACCCCAGCCAGTGGGGGAGATCAAGGAAATGTAGCTTGTTACATCCCCCCCTGTAAGCGTGAGAGGAGTGGGCTGGCCCGGCGTACGCCAGGTCAGCGTATGGTTGTGAATAAAAAGCATGTAGCCCTGGGTGTGGTCCTCTTCCGGAATGCCCAACGTCCCTGCCAGGGCGGCGCCTCTCACCCCGCCACGAGGCCTACGCCGTGAGCCGTGGGATCCTGTGCGCCTGCTGCACCCCGGGCCACTGGTCCCCGAAGCCGTCATGGCTGCCCCTGCGCATCCAGGCATCACTGCTCACCTGCCGACATCGGCGTGTGTCAAAGAGGGCCCACCACTTGCCCGTGCAAGCTCCAAGCCCGAGGCCCCCAACCTTGGCAGACTCCTCGGACCATCACGGCCTCCGCGACACAGGCCCGCAGAACTCCTTTCTCGTTGACGTACACCACCAGCATACACAGCGGACAAGTAGGACACACATTTGGAACTGAGTCTTGATTACACCATGGCAGAGTACATGATTTAAGGCTGAGTTCATGTCACTATACTCCCTCCGATGTGGTGCCACCAAGTCTGTGCATAGGACTCCCACCAAACGTGTCTGTGGGCCCTTGCTGACCTCGGCCTTCGGCCTGCACTGCGGTCCTGCAGGCCTCACACCAATCCAATGCAGTCCGTCACAGGCAGGACACGGCCTCCTTGCCGGCTGCACACCCGCTCAGCTCTGGTGCCACTACCTATGTCAGCCACAAATCTAATACAAATGCCATTCCAAGGTCGTGTATGAGAGATCCAGGAGGAGATGGCTGGACAGCGGTTGGCCCGCGCTGACCGCTGCCTCCGGCCGACACTGCGGCCAACTAGGTCGCACTTTTGGAACTGAGTCTTGATTTCTTCATGGCAGTGTTCATGTCACAGAATGCAAGGAGAGGAGTAAGAGGAAGACGCGCTTCAGTCCGGAGGAGAAAAGGCTCACCTTTACGGAGGTGATGGGGCACTACCAACAACTGCACTGGTGCCACTGACTCTGTGCAGCGCATGCCTGCCACACGTGGCTGTGGGTCCCTGCTGACCACTGCCTCCGGCACACACTGCAGTGGAGTAGGTCACACGATTTGAACTGAGTCTTGCTCTCTACATAGCAGAGTCCATGTCATTGTACAGGCCTCATCGCAGACTGCATCCCCTTCCAGCTCTGGCGCCACTGAGTGTGTGCCCTGAAATCCATGGGTAATCTCTGTCTGGACGTCGGTGGCGTCTGAGCCCATGGGCTGGAGGCTGCCTTCATCTACATGTAGCTGATACTGACAAGGTGGAAAAGTGGGGTCTGAAGCATTCAACTCCGCCATCTGCCTGTTCCTGCTTGCTTCTGCCCTCTGCATCATGCCCTGGAAGGACACCTTCCACTGTCCTCCGCAACCCTCTGCGAAATTCCCCTTGGACATCGACGAGTACACGCTCAGCTCGCGTGGCACTACCTCAGAGCACCGCAAGTCACCGTCCCGTGGCGGTGTGCCTGTGCCAGCCGCTGTGCATCCGGGGCCACAAACTCTGTGCTGCTCAAGTCAGGGACCCATGATGTACGTACCTTGTACTGCTGATTGTCTGCTCACTGTTGTGGTCTTTGTCAGCACCAACCAACACCCATCCAGCACAGGCGTCACTGGAGATGTGAGCCTGGCAATAAAAGGGGCCGGGCGCACGTGCCCGTGGCCAGTCCCACGAACTCACTCAGTGTGTCCGTGTGGTTATTATGTATGCATGAGGGACCGGGGTCATTCCACATAACATTGTGCTGTGTACAGCGTGCGCATCCATGTCACCTCAGGCAGTGGTGTAGACCTGGGACATGAAACCGCGTCGTACCTCCCTGTGAGCGTAAGCGGGGTGGACAGGCATACGAAGGTACTGCATAGGGGTGTGGCTACTCCACACGTGGATCTGGGTGTGGTGCAGTGTAGGCCTTTCCAAGGATGTGGCTGATGCGTGTGTCTCTGTTGTAGTGTCTGCGCCACCCGTCCCGCAATCGACAATGTTGCCATGTGGCATGCCCCCGGTGTGCGTGCTCAGCCGAAGGGGTACATGGGGGAGGGCATGCCCGCTCGGGGTCAGGGATCACACATGCCAACTGTTGTGTGTGTCGCTATTATCGCTGCATGAGCCAAAGATGTACCCTCAACTGCATGTCGGGTTCAGCCAGGCAGGTGCTCTACATCTGTGTCAGCCCTGTCCTTGCAATGGGCAGACACACACGTGGCCGGCCACATTCTGCGCATCATCATCACTATGTCGTAGTCAGGCTTGTGGACATGCGCAGACAGGCATGACAATGGTGTGCCGTAGGGGAACATGTGATGCAATCGCGCTGCGCACAATAGTGAATGTGCTCGGGGGGTGAGGTGCAGCAGTGAGGCTACGTAATACACAGTGATGCCGCTCATTATCATCACGCAGTACATGTCATACGGGAATCACTAAGTCACACATATCACACACCAATGAACCAGTGAGCCTGCCAACACATCATGCAGTACGTAGTCTTGACTCATGTCTCTCTGCACTGTCACAGGTGACCAAGGATATGCACTCTGCGATTGGATGATGACACCCCTCTGAGCCCCGAACACACAGCCCCAGAGGCAGTACAATTTGGCCCACAAACGCACCAGGGGCATCGTGGAACGCACATTTGGCGTGTTGAAGTCACGTTTCAGGTGCCTGGATGTCACAGGTGTAAGGCTCCTGTACAGCCCAGGTCTCATGTGCAAGATGATCGTTGCATGTTGTGTGTTGCACAACATATGTGTACGCAGCAGAGCCCCATGGATATGAGTGCCAGATGCACCGGACGATGATGATGAAGATGAGGCAGGTGGACCACTCCCCACTGCAGCCGCAGCAGGAATTGCCCGTAGGGACTACATCATTGACAATTTCTTCTCTGGTTGACGTCACATTGTGAGGGTCCTTAGCAGTAATGGCACAGTACATTGACTGACCACAGGCACAGCATGTGCTAATAAATGCATTCTGAAACACATTCCCTGCGTGCATGTCACTTATCTGTACAGGCACTTCACTCAGACACGTGTGGGTGCGACATGTTGTGCTGACAATTTAGGAATTTGTTAATGGATGGTGGGTGTGTCACCTCTGTGCAGTGAGACTGTTTAGGGTGTCACGTATTCGAACTGCCAGTTCTGTGTGTCACATTTGTTACGGTATCCCACTCTTCGGCGTTTCACATGTGTCCCAATTCATTCAATTTTGGCTGTCATTTGTGGCCTAAAAGTGACAAGAGGGCTTCTTTTGGGCTCTGATATGCGCCGCCCTGATGCAGGGATACACCCTGTGACTCAAGTCCCATGACATGGGCGACATGTACGTGGGGGAGTCACTGCCCCTACATTGGTCCATGCTTTCATTATTGTTTGGTCATGGACATGGCACATCGGTGTGCAGGGGGTGTTGTTTGTCCCTCTGCAATGTGAGAAGGAGATGCGGTTTCACAGTGGGTTCCATGTTTGTTTCCGCATTGGCGCAGGTTACATACTGAATGCATGTCAATGTACATTGTGGCTGTTTGTGGGGAACTGCCTATCTGATTTGGACAATGGTCATTTGTTCTGCATCACAGCTGTGGGGTTGTGCTCGTACGTTGTCATCTCACCGTTTGTTTGGTCTGCTTTTATGGTGCATTTTCCCGCCAGACACGTGTGAATTGCAGGCCTGTCGCTGGTTTTCGCTGCTTTTTGTATCGCGCTTGGCCTCATTGCAGCTTTTTTTGCGTACGTGTTTCGCATTTTTGCGGCGTGGCGTTGATTTTATCGCGATCATTTGACCCGTTATCTGGGGGCTATCGCATGGTGCCGCCGTGTTGTGAATACTTGGTTATCACGGCGTAAATTTCCCCCGATAGACTGCGATGTTGGAGGTTGCGTTAAGTAACTTTTGCGATGGTTATCACACGTTCTTGAGAATATGCCCCATACTGTATTGCTGTAGCAAAATGAGCTTCCTTCTCCCTTAGGAGGAAGAAAGTACAATCATCCATTTCTTGTGGAGAAGTTTCAGCAGAACAAACTAGTAATGGTGTTCATCACTCACAGAACAAACACAGTGAAAATATGAGTGACACGTAGGTCACAGACAGATTTCTAGAGCAGGTGCTTAACTCACTGAGAGAAATGTATTTGTGGATAAGTGAGGTAATATGTGAGTGCTGACACCATTCTCACTTAGACAATATTCCACGTCAGCATCCAGAAAGTCCTGCAACTGTCAGTCACCATCCTGCTGTCACTGTTGTAACTGCTAGTGTCATAGCCTGAAGTCTTGTAGCTGTCACTTTCTTTAGATCTAACTGCTGCCAGTCACATGCACATTTGTCAATGAACCTTAGAACTCAAAGGCTGGGTTCTTACCATACCAAAACAGAGACCTTCCCTTCTTGTGGTGTGAAAGGGGACTGAGGGAGCAACATGTGTCCAGTATTCTCTGTCCCTCCCTTTTTGTCTCATGTACTCCTCTTTGGCTTGAATTGTTATTTCCTCTCAGTCTCTTCTCATTTTCTCTTGTTTCACCTTCATTTCTTTTTTTATCCTTTTCAGTTAAGCTCTACACCCTAAAACTCTTCATTCTTACAGGTATTTCTCTCACACTGTTCTATCCCAATGTAATCTATTATATATCTCTTTCACACTCTTTTCATTTTTACCACTCTCTTACCCCTCTGTCTCTCACATCACCCATCTCTTTCTTACTTGTTTTTACTACTTCCATCACTGTCTGCATCTCCTAGAGACCACAACAAGGATTTTTGCCATCACTAATTCAAGGTCTATTTTTCGTAACCGCCCATTCTAACAATGTGTCTTATTTGCAGCTTGTTCTGGAAATATGATACCCCCAGCTTTCTCCGAAAGTGCCCCTCTCTCATGTGTCTCACATTATCCTGTCTTCTTGCAGCAACTCTCTTGAAATTTCTGTAATCATTCATCCCCCTTCTCTTTCTTAAATGTATGCACCTCACACTTTCTCTTCTCAACCCTCCACCTCCCTTTCTGTAGATCACATAATGTTCTCATTCACACTTGTTGCTCGGATATGATTTTACCTTAAATAAATGAAAAAACAAGAGGCATTTGGCAAAACAGGTACAAGTTTGTTTCATTAAACGCTGCGGCCGGGAGAGTATCGACAGTGGCGCTTCTAAAAGCAGTCTTGCAGTACAGACATTTTGGCCGCACATATATAAACAAGAGACATTTGGCAAAACAGGTACAAGTTTGTTTCATTAAACGCTGCGGCCGGGAGAGTATCGACAGTGGCGCTTCTAAAAGCAGTCTTGCAGTACAGACATTTTGGCCGCACATATATACATTTTGTGGGTACAATAGAACACTTTGACATTCTTTGAAAAGCATCATAGTCATAAATAACAAGAAAAAGAAAAAACATCTGATAAGTGGGACACAGGTGGCTCTAGACCTCGTGAAGAGCTAGTGTGGGCCAGTTTGTGCGTCACCAGATGTCCAGTGTGGTGAGTGCGTGATCACCTTGTTCGGTGTGCATGTCGTGTCCTGATTGGCTGAGTGTTCCTAACTGCATATGGCATCTAACTTTGTGGTATTTTGGGAATGCGTGCCTTTGGCCAAACTTCTTTTATTGGGGCCAATCTCCTTGGGCCTGTTTGTGGTGTGACTACCTATCTGTGGGATTGATCAGTGTTTTCCCTTGGTGCGCATTTGTCTTTGGACTAAGTGTAACCCCACCTGTGACCTGTCAATCGGTAGGCTTGGGTCGCAGGGCCTCCCTGACCACCTATCTCTGACTTGGTGTTGATGGGGAGGTCATCTTGAATGACTCTGACAGCAATGGTGTGAGTTCTGAGAGTGTGTATGTGTAACATGGCAGTCATTGATATATTTACCAATATTCTCATAATTATAAGTACAGATGTTACATCGTACATCAACACTGCATTCACTGATATTGACGTCATTATGCAGGCATAAGTTACGGTGTACTTAAACATTGGGTTTACTGGTATTGACATCACTGTGCATGCATAGGTTATAGCGTACATTGGTATTGCATTTACTAGTACTGTCACTGCTATGATTTATCGATGTCAAGACACTTTTCATTTGCACATCCATTCCTGTCCATCCTCTGGCATCCTGCTCTTTCTATCCTGCTCACTCGCCTCAAGCTTAGCATACAACCTACTCTTCCTAACAGTCATCTCAGTATTGTATCTCATTCACTCTTTTCTCACATCTTTCTTTCACATGTTTTATTGTTTCACATTCTCTTCAAACCCTTCTCTCATAGGTCTTCTTTTATGTCCCATACACTCCTTACCATCCCATTTTCACTCATGCCCACTAGCACACCTTTACCTCTCAATGAAATTCTCTTCTCAAAAACACATGCACAAATCACATACCCTCTTTTATCTCACAAATTCCACATACTTGCCCTTCTCACACACTAAATCTTCTTTACACTGACTTCTCTTACGCGTGTAAATCTATTTCTCTGATCTTTTCTTCTCAAAAGGACTTGCACTTTCGTGCTCTCTCCATTACACAGAGGCAGACACTCAAGGATAACTGTGCTTTTATTTTCCTTATCATTAGTTCGAATGTTTAACCATCATTTCTGAGAATGACACGTTTTAAAAAAAGGGTCTACTCCACAATTCAGCAATATTGGCCCTGCTGATGAGGTCTGAACAGAAAATCATATATAGAATTGCAGCCTTCAATCAGCACAGTGATGACTTTAAGATGAAAAATGGATATTTGCGAAGGGAATTGGGTAAAAATACAACAAAACTCTTGAGTTTGAGTTGATTTTAGTTTTTCCACATATTGAGAAGTAGCTGTTATATAGTAGTTCATTGTTATTTGGAGCAGCTCAGACACTGCCTAAGTAACTATGGGTCGAATTTAACTCCATGTGGGGAGAGAGCTACATCGCAAAGCCAATTGAGTTCCCTCCCCACCAAGACTATGGTCCACCCACATGATTTTGATTCAGGCAGCCCATAGTTTGACAGAGGTGGAGATTACTCAGTTTCACCCCTGGTCAGAATTCTCCAACAGCCCAATGGAGTAAGGGCCGTTGGAGATTAGGCTATATGTTGACCCACCTAATTTCGATGAGTGGACATATAGTTGTTTTTCAATGCCTGTCACTGCCAGGAAAAGCCTGGCAGTAAGGGACACTAAAAAGTGTTAAATGCCTGCCTCTCCATGACAGGAAACTCCCAAGCCAAAGAGGATTTTTTTTTCAAAAAGAAAATCCAGCTTTATGATTTTATTTTTTTAAATAAAAGAAATTGTAACTTTGCAGTACAGCTCCATCATGTTTGATGAAGATGTCAAGTAAAGTTACAATGGCTCACCAGGAACCCCCTTGATGGTGGCTCCTGTCAATGCTTAAAATATCAGCTGGATCGACGGACATTTTAAAATTTGGTGGTTGAATCTTCCGTCAGGGCAATGGTGTAATTTACTCTGTCACCCTGGCGGAAGACGGGCTGACTGTCCAAATAAAAATCTGCCCCTATGTTCTACACAGGCACTCAGGTGCCAACCTCTTCAAAATGGTTTGAGTTTGCACACTTTAGGCACCATGCAATCCCAGCCTCAGTGATACACCTGTTCAGATTGTTCAGGGCTGCCAGTGCCCATATCCATAATACGGACCGAGAGCAAAAGCCAAAGTATTTCCCTCATTTGGATAAGCCAATGCCCCCATGCAAATGATGGAACGTTGCTTTAAGATGGCACTGGTGCTGTATGTGCACCAATACTGTCTGTATTACAGAAGGGGCAGCTCAAGCATCTGCTGCTCCTTCTATAACACTACACTGTCCCTGGGGTTTCAGAAAGTGGGCACACATGTCTGTTGTTCCTCACTGCAACTGTGGGTATTATGAGTACAGAAGTCTATAAAGTTGGCAGTCATTGTGGTGTAGTTTGTGCTGATTTTAGAGAGCGGGACATGTTCCCTTCACTAAAAAAGTGTGAGCAGTTCGATGTACCATAACTCGGCCGCTCGTGGAACTCTGCTGAACCTTGCAGAGTTTTTGGGTAACTGTGCAGAACTCTGGGGAGTGAGCAGGCCTCCTCCTCAGTTCACTTTCTGGACAAGTGGAAGGACGCTCAGAAGACTGGCTGCTGCTGTGGCCTGCTGTGTACTTCACAAGACTGCTTTGCTGCACCTGGAAGGACTGCTTTGATGCCTGTAGCCTGTCTTGAACTCTCAGAGGCCTGCCCTGCTGCTTGAGCCCTGTTTCATCACCTGCACCCAGGACTACCAGAGTGACTCCAAGTGAAGGTTTGCTGGCCTCCTGTTCAGAGCCTCAGGGACAGAAAAGACTCCCTCCATCTTGAACCCGCACCTCGACCCAGCATTAGTGAGTCCTAATCCCCTAAGTCGTGCCCCTCCAGTCGTGAACCCTTGTTGGTGGTTCTAAAGGTGCCCAGATAGCCAAAATTTAAAACTTAGGGCTTAAAATTCTTTGGCTAAAAATTGGTCTGAGAACTGAGGGTAGACAGGACTAACCTGCTCCTCTATTTGCCAAAAGTGCTTTGCCGGTCAGCCTGACTTTGCAGCAGCTCCTACTACGTTCTTCTAAGCAGCAGAAAATCCTGTTCAGCGGTCCTTCTATAATGGGGTATCCGGCCTCCTGGAACTCTCATTGGCTACAGCCTGCAGCTTTGTCCCACTGGAGGTTTTGGACTTTCAAAAAGAGAATAAATCTAAACATAGAAATCCTCACCGCAGCTTTGTATTGCGGCTCCCCGAGGATGATGCTTCGTCCTCGGACACCACATGCAGAACATTTTTCTCAGAATTTCTTCTAAGTCCAAAAGTAAGCACTGACCCGGCCCAATCAACTTTTTGTCTCCAATCCATTGCGGTCAAAATATGTTTCGACTTTGATCTGGTCTTGCGCAACTAGATGTCCGCGGTTAGACTTTGGTCTTTTAGATGCTAGTTTTTATCTTACAATTTACAAATTCATAACTCTGGTTCTACTAATTGGATTTTTGCCATTTTGGTATCAAATAGTGTATTAAATGTTCTCTATGTTTCGAATTTAGTGTGGGAGTTTTCCTGTGGTGTGTTCTCACTATATTACTGTTTCTGTGCTGCATAAATACTATACTTATTGCCTCTAAGTTAAACGTGACAGCTTCTGTGCCAAACTACCAGAGGGTTAAGCACAGGTTAATTTAGTGACTTTTAATGGTTCACCCTACAAGGATTGTGGCTGCAGCTTGAACAGGTATCACCCCCCTTCAGCCAACAACCCAATTTCTCACATTTGTTCTCAGTGGTGGGATCCATTACTTGTGTTTGTATAGTGCCATACAGTGATTTGTGTAACACAAAAATCCATATTCATAATTTGACACCAGCTATGACCTCTTTTTAAATTCTTCTTAGTTTTCTATTGGCTGTTTCCTCCTTTTCAAATTTAAATGCCCACCTCCTTTTTTTGTACCATGGAATGGATCTGATCTGCTCTTTTACTCTCAGCGGGGCTGAGCTGCTGAAGCTTTTGAAAAGAGAAGGGGCTGAAGACAGGCAGGATGACTACCAAACTGGATCTCTGGGTATCCCTACAGCCTTTGAGGAGGTACAGAGATGGTAAACCACCCAAGAGGAGAATGACCCCGAGGAGGGGGCAAACTTGAGTGATGACTACATAGATGACCCAGACCTGTGCGCTGAGCTGCAAAGAGAGCACAATTCAACCCCAGTAGATGCTCAGGATATCAAGGATGCCCAGGATGGGGCAGGGAGTGGTCTGTCTGTCTAGGGCCTATCCCCGGACAAGCTAGAAGACAGAAAAGCAGAAAGGGTGCTCAAACTGCAGGTGACCGAAGTACAGTTCTAATCTGAGGGGAGAATGGCAAGGGGGAGACTGTCCATAAAGGAAAGGAGGATGGCCCAAGACCTCAGTCCCAAGGAGCTAGACATCAGAACTAAGCAGGCAGAGCTCAGCAGTATTAGTGGCAGCATTACCCCTGTGCCCACTGGAGAAAGGCGGGTCCCCATCCCAAAGAATCTGGTGCTTAAGTTTGCTCTGGGGGATGACATAGACAACTGATTTGAGGCCAATGAGGTTACTCTAGAGATGGATAGGGTCCATGAAGAAGACTGGGGGCCAGCCTCTATAGGCATATTCCCAATATAGGGATGGATGCCCTGTTAGCCATAGAGACAGAGGACAAAGTGAAGTATTCTCTTGTGAAAGAGGCTCTGACCAGGAAATATGGGCTTACTCCAGAGAGGTATAGGTAGAAATTTAGGAACAGTCAGAAACTGCCCCAACAGACCTGGGTGGACTGGTTGAATCATGTTTACAAGCCAACAGATTGTTGGGTGAAAAGGCAGTGATGTGAGTGATAATAAAGGGCTATATAACTTGATTGCTAGGGAGCACATGTTCAGTATTTGTTTTGCAGAACTGCACCAACACCTTGTGGATAGTAGACGCACTGTCCTCAGGGAGCTTGCTAAGAAGGCAGACCACTGGATCAGCACCAGGGTCCACAAGAAGGTATCTAGGGGTGACTCTTAAAAGGATGGCCAGTATTCCCACCAGAAGAATGAGCGGGGAGATAAAAACAGAAAGGAGTTTTCGCAAGGCCCTCAAAAAAGGTTGACAGAGGAAAGGGTCCCGTTTCCAATTTGGCCACCAGAAGGAAGGCTTTGTTGATAAGAACACTTGTAAGTTTGTCTCCAAGTGTTATGAATGTTAACAGCATGGGCCCACCAAGGGTGGTGCCAAGTGTCCCAAGAGAGTGCTGATCTGCAATGGTGGCCAGTGGTTGGCCAGTGTAGTATTTGGAGAGGATATGGCCCCAGTTAGTGCGAGATAGATAGCAAAGGGTATCCTAGTGTCCCTGGGGGACAGAGAGATGATGCCCAAAGGCCACATGCCTACTATCTCCAAGTACAGGCTGTGAGTCACCATCAATGGGCAAAAGGTGGACGCTCTGAGGGACCCCTTAGCCAGTATGGATTAGCAGGAATGAGGTTGATTTCCTTATTAACAAATGACCCAGGATCCCCTACTTTTATGTACTGCCTAAATTCCATAAGGGCCAGCACCCACCACCGAGACGACCCATTGTATCAGGTATTAATTCCTTATTGGAGCCCCTATCTCACTTTTGCGACCACTTCCTACAAACAGTGGTGCAAAAAACACTGTCATTTTTACAGGATACTAGGGATGTCCTACAGCGAATTGAGAACACCAATGACACACATGAGATTGATTTGCTAATCACATTAGATGTAGAGGCATTATATAAAAACATACCCCAGACAGCTACACTTGATGTGGTGGAGAGTGTAGTACTAGCTGAAGAATGGACTTCGCTGACTTCAGTCAGCTTTATTATTAGGGAGTGCGCTACCATTGTCCTCACAGAGAACATTTTCCAATTTGATAAACAGCTATAACACCGGACCCAGGGTACATCAATGGGGAGTACATTTGCCCCTAGCCTGGCATGTCTGTATATGACAGCCTTTGAAAGGTTTATGATTTTTCAAGAATCCAATCCCTACAAATCAAACATATCACTATTGTGCGGGTACATTGATGATATTTAGATTTTTTTTGAAAGACCAAAGGGTGACATGAGAGGCCTTTTGCTTCACTTTCCCAGCTCCATCTCCAATGAAAAAGTCCCCTTTTGGACCTAATGATCACATTGAAGGAAGGGAGACTGACTACCACCATATACAGAAAACAAACTGACTTCAATAGTCTACTTCTATACAGCAGTCACCAGCAAAAAGCTCTTAGGGACAACTTACCATACGGACAATTTTTACGGCAACGCCGGAACTGCAGCACCTTGCAGGACTACAACACTGAGGCACAACAACTATCAGATAATCTGAATAAACAAGAGTACCCAACACACAGTGTTAGAATAGCCCAAAAATTGGCCATAAATAACAACAGAGAGGCACCCTTGGAACACAACACAAGACAGCAGGCAGACACACTGACGTGCGTTATAACATATACGCCAGACTCAAACAGAATTCGTAAGATTATCAAAAAACACTGGAGTATCTTGCAAAAAAAGTGGTTTGCCTTTAAATGCATCATGAACATGAAAGACATGCTCACACATACAAAACCGTGGGTACCACCTAAGTCTGACCAGAGATCCCTCTGAGAAATAGCTCCAGCAATAAGGCACTACCCTTGCGAGTCTTGTACTGTGCATTGACTGATATGATGAAGGAAGTCGAATTGACAAGAACAGTGACCTGGATACAGAAGAGACACACTAACTGTAACACCAGTAACTGCATTTATATATTGACATGTTCTTGCAATCAAAGGTATAGTGGGATGACCACCAGACCAGTGAAATTACGCATCATGGAACAGCGCAGTAACATATGGTGCCACAGACTCAAGACCACGAAGTGTACACACTTTACAAACCAGGGACATTCACCCGATGACATACAGTGGACCGTTCTTGAGGTACATCCACACATGAGTAAGAACGCTCTCTTCTGAAGAGAGCAAAACTGGTGTTTTCGCCTTTCCACTCATAGATGGGAGTTAAATGAAGACATTCCATGGAATGAATTAAACAGATAAACACCCTTACCACATGCACCACTGATGATATAACATATTCCAGTCATGACCACACTAAAATAGGAGTCAACACCCACAGATCCACCATGTGAATCCGGATATATGTCAGACACCTATTCCCCATGTCTCCTTATTTCAGTCAATACTGTGTGTAACATGAGCCTTCACACTTCCACAACTCCAACTCCCATGATTCCCTGCAGGAAATCAGTAGTACCTTGTTTTACCTGTGATTCAAAACTACACTTCCCATGACCCCCTGGGAAGTTTGTAGTTCTACCAAGTCGGATTCCCAAGTGGGATCCGTATGACCTCTACCATGAATGGCAGATGCGGGAAAGTGCTCCTCATTGTGAGCGGCTTTCCCCGCATACCAGTGTCACTCCTCGTCTGCCTTTTGCCACAATATTTTAGTACATCCATATCTCGGACTCCCGCACGAGACAGGATTTGACAGCTTGAATATCAAAACGTTGTCACCACCTTACGGGTGATCAGGCGAATTCCCGGTGGCAATATGCTTGCTCATTCACCGCTGCCGGGCCCTGGGGACATTGCCTCGACAGCTCATTATCGCTTGATCGAGGGACATTATCCATATTACTTAACTGTACAGAAACGTCCAATATGGCGCTCCGTCTTCATTGAAATTTTCACTACTCACGAGTCAGGATTGGAAACACCAGTGAATGGAGCATGCATGATTGCTTAATATTCTGCCTCATCTCTGTTACCACTCTCCTGTGTTGGCAGAGAGAGGGTAGGTCATTCAGAATAAGCATCACATCGATGCAGTAAGCACACAATATTTTCTGCTGAACCCTTCTCAGATTACATCTTTTTTTTCTGACATCTGGATAACTTGGTGCCAGACATTACATAATTTTTCTCCTTTGTAGGACACTAAAATTAGCATTCCCTCTACCATTACTTGAGGAGGCCAGAGAGCCACCCCACTTGGGTGAGGTTCCATGTTCCTCCCACCATAGTGTATGAAAATGACCTGCCTGCCTATGTCCTTAGATGTGTCATGTGCCTGTCACTATTTCCTTCTTCCTCTTCACTGCACCTAAAAGCACACTAATGTTAACAGCATGTTGAGGATTCCACCATATGCTGAACAAGATTGAGAAGTTGACTAATGTATATTGATACTTTTTTACAGGTCGGGCCTTTAAAAAAGTACACCACATTTAGGTTTTATTAGTGAATGGTTTACCCCTGCTGCTAACCAGTACTCCAACCACTGTGTAGATGACAATTTATTTTTTGGTCCTGACGAATTGCCAATTGATCACTTTCGTGACAGATTAGGCAAGAAACATGTTGACCTTGTTGTAGAGCAACCAGAAAACAGTGTCTCAGAGGTTTGCAATTTTTGCTTTTAATTAGACAAGCAGACTCATTTATTAAAATTTGCTTAAGAGTACTACTTGGTCTATTTTATCACACTACCCCACACACTTTGCACATCAACACACTCATCTACACCTCACGGCCCTATACCCCACTTCACATTACGGCTTTGAAATAAAAAATCTCTGAAAAAGAGTTGAAAAAGAGACCCTTTATGACTGACCGTTGGGCATTGCAGCGCCAGCCCAGTGATGAAGCATGGCAGCCCAGTGATGAAGCATGGCACCCAATTGGGTTTGTGAGGGCCCCAGTTGGACTCCTGTCCCACCCTTTGGATACTAGACTGACTGGTCACATATTCACTTGATTTCACTCTATCTAAAGGGACTGCATACCCGTTTGATACTATTACTATCAGGTGTCATCTGGTGTCCTCAGAG
Organism: Calotriton arnoldi; assembly: GCA_963921515.1. Classification (NCBI taxonomy): domain Eukaryota; kingdom Metazoa; phylum Chordata; class Amphibia; order Caudata; family Salamandridae; genus Calotriton; species Calotriton arnoldi. Next base: position 725,792 of record CAWUFW010008835.1, on the reverse strand, counting down.
CATGTGATATCCAATCCTTTCCACCAGGTTGTAGTAGCAGACAACAGGGAGAGCGCCTACCCTGTGGATCTGAGTCCCTTTGAGTGTGGGTAGTCTCAGGTCTTCTTAAAGTAGCTGCCAGCACTGCTATGTCTGTTGACTGTTTTCTAGGGAATGACACTAAAGGTACTCCACATCAACTGCCTCAAACCCCACGAGAGGTCTGAGGTCACCATGTTGTTGGTGACTGATGATGGAGAGGATGAGGAGAGGGAAACTCTCCCTGACCTCCTGTCATTAAAGAGAAAGATGGGTCAGTGGAAGGTGTAAACCCCTCTCCTTCCCTGACCCCAGAATAGAAGCAGGACTGGCTCCCGTTGCTGCAACAGTTTGCCTCTCTGTTTTCCCTCACTCCTGGGCTTACACATTTGTGTACACATAGCATTGACACTAGGGACAGCCTGCTTGTCAAAAACAAAGTAAGCAGGCTGTCAGACAAAGTGATGGCAGCATTAAAGAGGACGTCTCTAAGATATTGGAGCTAGAAGTGATTGAGTGCTTCAGGAGACCCTGGTCCAGCCCAGTGTTGCTGGTACCCAAGACTGCCCAACCAGGCGCTGCCACACAACTCTGGTTTTGCATGGACTACAGGGAGCTCAACTCAGTCATTAAAGCTACTGCTCACCTCATCCCCAGAGCTGATGAGCTCATAGATCTGTTAGGGGCTGCCACGTTTTTGATTACCTTTGACTTGACACATGGTTATTGGCATATTGCCCTAACTGAGGCGGCTAAAGAGATTCTCTATCCCACTTCCAATTACAAGTAATGCCCTTTCGATTAAAAAATGCCCCTGCTACCTTCCAGAGGTTGGTGAACCTGGACTTAGCTGGGATGGAGGCCTTTAATGCTGTTTATTTGGATGAAATAGCTGTCTTCAGCAGTAGCTGGGATGACCAATTATTTCACCTACAGTAGGTGCTTCAGGCCCTGCAACAGGCAGGCTTGACTATCTAGGCCAGTATGTGCCATATAGGGCAGGGTTCGGTGGTGTGCTTGGGACACCTTGTGGGCGGGGGTAGAGTGCAGCCCCTCCAGGCCAAAATAGAAACTATCCTAGCTTGGTAGCCCCCCAAGACACCGACAGAAATGAGGGCTTTCCAGGGTGTCACTGGTTCTTAAAGGAGGTTTGTATAGTGGATATGGCACTATTGTTGCCCCCTTGACTGAGCTGCCTTCCAAGAAGCAGTCCAAGAGGATGATATGGACAGAGGCCTGTCAGAAAGCCTTTGCCTTCCTCCAACAGGTCATTTACATAGCCCCTGTGCCCAGGGCCCCAAATGTATCCCAGATGTTCATTGTACAAATAGATGCCTCAGAAAAATGGCATAGGGGAAGTCCTATCACAGCTAAATGAGGTGGCCTAGACCAACCTCTAGACTTAATTTCTAGTAGGATACTTCCCAGGGAACAGAGTTGGAGTGGTATTGAAAGAGAATCCTTTGCAGTGGTCTGGGCACTGAAGAAGCTGAGACCATACTTTTTTGGCATTCACTTCTAGGAAAACCATAGGCCCCTCAGATGTCTCATGCAGATGAGGGATGAGAATCCAAAATTATTTAGGTGATCCATCTCCCAACAGGGAATGGACTTCACAGTGAAGCAATGTCCTTGTTCTGACGACTCCAATGCTGGTGGCCTGTCCAGGTTCTTCTGCTTAGTGATGAGATCTCCCAGAAAGTCGAAGAAGTTGGATAGTTCTCCCCACTTTCAGCTGGTGAGGGCCACATGTTAGACCTGTCAGCTGTAGGGTGGTCTTCCCGCTAAATATTTTGCCTTTGCCCTCTACCTGTTGCTGAAATTCGTTTTTGTTGGCCGTATGACTCTGTGCACTTTGCCACTGCTAATAAGTGAAAAAGTGCTTGGGCTCTCGCCTCTAAACATGGTAAATTGGATTTATTTTACTTATAAGTACCATGTAGCATGGAATAGCATATACCCAGGGCCTGTACCCAGGGCCTTTAAATTAAATGCTACTAGTGTGCCACTCACTTAAGTAGCCCCTAAAAACAAACATGTCCCTGCTTGCCACTGCAGCCTGGATTCAGTTTTAAACTGACAATTTCATTTGGCAATTTATCCCACTTGGCAAACTTTAAACTCCCCTTTTATTGCATATATGTCACCCCTAAGGTAGGCCCAAGGTAGCCTATAGGACAGGGCGCATTGTAATTAAAAGGTTGGACATGTCCTGGTAATGAAAAACCCTTGAATGCGTTTGTCACTACTGTGAGGCCAACCTCTCCCATAGGATAACATTGAGTCATTACTACATTTAATAAGTGCTAACATTTGATTGGGAACAGGTGAGCATTTCATGTTTGGTTTCTGAGAAATTAAACGTAAAAGTCCTCTTTAATGGTAATGTCGGATTTCAATTTACAATTTTGAAAATGCCACTTTTAGAAAGTTTAAATTTTTCTGCTCTAAACTATTCATTGCCTGCAGCCTATCCTGGTTCACATGACTGGGTGTAATTGGCAGTTGGACTTTGTTTTTTCCTTCTAGACAGCCACACAATAGAGGGATTAGGTGTGTCTGGATGGGCCAGAAATTGGCAAAATGGAGCAACAGAGCTAGGCACAGGCCCACCACTTGCAACTGAATAGGCTGTGCCCCACCTTTACACAAAGGACTTGTCACCCCTGCATTGTTTATGCAGCCAGCTAGGAGCCAGGGCAGGGGAGTCAGGAAACCTCAAGCACTTCAAAGGGAATTCACTAGAAACGTCTCCTACTTCAAAGAAGACATCATGTGTAAAAAGGGAACCCTCAGACCCACTCTTTAATTCACTGACTCTGTAAAATCGCTGGGAATCACCATAGATCCAAAACTGGACTTGACCAAACACATCAAGAACACGGCAAAGAGTGCCTTCCTCAACTTGAAACTACTGAACAAAATAAAACCCTTCATCCCGCCCAAGGACCTCAAACAAGCTACTCAATCACTGGTGCTCTCTAGACTAGACTACGGGAATGCAGTCCTCACAGGTACAGCAAAATCCCACCTAGCTCCCCTCAAAACAACTCTCAATGCAGCAGCCAGAATGGTCACCGGAGTTAAGAAATATGAACACATCTCGCCTGCACTCAGAGAACTAAAATGGCTACCAGTCGAAATGCGTGCCAGCTTCAGAACTGCCTGCCTCACGCACAAAGCCCTGCACACAGGGAAACCCGAATACTTGGCCTCCAAACTCAAAAAGGCCGGCCAAACAAGGAACCTCAGGAGCTCCAACACGCTACTCCTCATCCCTCTGAAAACACGCAAACAAAAAACTACAGCCCGGTCCTTCGCTGGAAATGCGCCCAAAATCTGGAACTCCATTCCAGTCCACATCAGGACTACCCCCTCCTTTTTATAATTCAAAAGACAGCTCAAAGACCTCTTCCTCAATCGCTCTTTTTCAAACCGATAGCTGCCAATGTAACGCACAAGCCTACACATTGCAACACACTCGTCCTCAATCGCTCTCTCTCAAACCGATAGCTGCCTCCGAAGCGCACCAGCCTGCACATTGCAGCACACTGATACTAGGACATTAAGACTTCTACCTCCGCCTCCTCCTCCCAGACCCCTACCCCTATCACCCCTCCCTGAAGGAGGCTTCGACTCAAGGCAACGTGCAGACAACTAGGATATTATATGACTTCCTTACGTTAATGTGATACAGCGCGCCGAGGCTTCCGAAGTGCCATGAGCCAATTTGTATACCACTGTCATATTATGTGATTCTCTCATTACGATTGTTGTAAAGCGCTCCGATACTTTCGGGTCTGGCCAGCGCTATATAAAACTCCTTAATAAATAAATAAATAAAATAAACTTTCTTGACCTACAGAAGAACTCTCAGAAGATTGCCTGCTGTTGTGGCCTGCTGTGTAATCCACAAGACTGCTTTGCTGCACCTGGAAGGACTGCATTTGCTGACTGGAGCCTGCCTTGAACCCTCAGAGGCCTGCCCTGCTGTTTGAACGCTGTCCGGATGCTGAATTCAGGACTACTAGATTGACCACAATGGCTAGTTTTCTGGTCTCCTGTTCGGAGCATCAGGGTCACAAAAAGGTCTTTCCATCTTCAACTCACACCTGGACCCAGCTTGAGGTAGTTCTACCCACCCAAGTGGTACCCCCCAGTCCTGGATGCTTGGTGGTGGTTGTAAAGGTGTCCAGATAGCCCAAATCCAAACTTTGGCTAAAAACTGCTCTGAAAACAGCCGGAGGACCAGGACAAACCTGCTTGTCTATCCGCCAAAGGTGCATCGCCGATCGGCCTGACTTCACAGCAGCTCCGGCTATGTTCTTCTCCGCAGCAGCAAATCCTTTTCAACAATAGTTCTGCAAAGGGGATCGGGCCTCCTTGAACTCTCGTCAGCTACAGCCTCCAGCTTCGTCCTGCTGGAGAGATTGGACTTAAAAAAAAAGTGAATAAGTCAGAACTTAGAAATCTTCACCATGACTTCATTGTGCAGCTCCCCAACGATGACACTTCCTCCTCAGACACTGGCTCCAGCCTTGCTCCACTAAATTTCACCTTCTCAGAACATTTTTCTGAGAATTTCTTCAAAGTCCGAAGGCAAGCGCCGATCGGGTCCAATTATTTTTGTATCCACCCCACACTCTCTCATGTTTTGCCATATTTTTGACTTTCACCCAGTCTTGTGCGTTTAGATGTCTGCAGTTGGCGCTTTGATCTTTTAGGCGTTAGCTTTTACCTTAAACTTTCAAAATTCATAATTACAGTTGTACTAGTTGGATTTTTGTCATTTCGGTGTCAAATAATTTCTTAAAATGTACTTCATTTTTGTAAATTAGTGTGTGGTTTTTATTTTGGTGTGTTTATACTTTGTTAGTGTTTGTGTGGTGCAGAGATACTTTACACATTGCCTCTAAGTTAAGCCTGTCTGCTTTTGTGCCAAGCTACCAGAGGGTTAAGCACAGGATAATTTCATGATTTGTGTGGTACACCCTGACGGGGATTGTGGCTGTTGCTTGAACAGTGATCATCCACCATTCAACCAACAACCCAGTATCTCCTGAAATGTTACAAGAAAGATTGTAGGCCTGATGTATTTACTTTGAAAATCATTATCTTGATGGAAATAGGAGTTTATGTGTGGATTGTTATGAAGTTTGTAGAAAGGCATTTTATTACATTGATTCTCAAAGATTATGCAATCATATATTTTTGGTGTTAGCTACCCCCTCAGACAACACCATGGAGTTCTTGATTTGCATTGTTAGTTGTTTTTGAGAAGGATTGTTTTGCCTACTGTCATTTAGTACATGTCATAAGTTTGTGACTGTATAGATGATTTTTGCCCTGTGGGAAAACCTATACTCAATAGGGTAGACTTGAATTGGTTAAGATAACAATATAATGATAGTAACTATAAGCCTAAATAGTTCATTGACAAAAGGTATGTTGTATGTAACCCTGGGCGAAGTACTACGCTACGCTCGCGTAGTTTGTGAAGTTTGCGCTACTTCGCACTACGCGAATTGCACGTAGCACAGTGCAAACACGCGTAGCATAGCATAGCGGTCATTTTTGCTTGCTCGCGGTCCTCAACGTCAAGTTGGCGACCGCGAGCAAGCAAAATGACTATCCCGGCGAGACTTTTTCCTCGTTCGCGATCAGCAACATCAAGTTGCCGATCGCGAGCGTGGAAAATAAACCTTCCGGCGAGATTCTCAACGCGGGGAGGTCAGGTTTCTCATTGCGAGTGGTCGCGTATGCTCGCGACCGCTCGCAATGAGAAACTACCAGTCCGCGTTGAGAAAGCTGCCGCTCGAGTAGAAATCTACTCGAGCGGCAGAAAGCTGATCGCTTGCACTGTGCAAGATGCGGTTTGCACTGATTGCACAGTGCGGACAAGCATCCGGCACTGTGCAATCAGTGCGAACAGCATTTTGCACAGTGCACTACGCAGTTCGCGTAGCTACGCGTAGCTCGCGTAGTGCGAAGTGCACTTCGCGTAGCTACACGTAGCGCTACTACGCGAACTACGCCCAGGGTTAGTTGTATGCCGTAAGTCTGGTCAGTTATTATGAAATGTTATAATAAAGGTTGTAGGCCTGACATTTAGGTCCCACAATACTAAGATTTGGCATTGAGTTGTATCACTTTTGTGATGCAGCACTGATGCAAAACCTCAAGTCGATTTGCATGTCTTTGCATGGTTTAGTAAATGTAAAGTAACTCAACACAGAGCATAGCACTGCCTTGCTTTATTTTGCATCAGGTAGGCATTACATGGGTGGGCGTTCCAAAGCATCCACCCATATATTTTGAAGCAAACCTAGATTTACAAGAAATTGTAAACCTGGGTTTGCGTCACAATGATGCAACTCCCTGATAGAGGCACAACGAGGAGAAATATGTTTATTTCTAATCATCACTCTTTTTTCCAAGTGCTGTGCATTTTGCAGCATACATAGAAATAGGAATATCCCCATAAGGATAATTTTTGTGTCAGATGGTCCTCTTTCCTGCACAAAAAACCCCCCTGCTCATAACGCAGGCACCCCTGCACCATGGTGCAAGGGTGCCTGCTTTTGCGCTAAGCAGCACACAGTGCGCTAGCAGTGGGAGAGAGCAGAGGTGCACATATCTTAGTAGACATGGTGCATTCCTGCTCTCTCCCTTTAACACAACACAGGCATAACATGGTGCCTTGCTGCGTTGCGTTGTGTGAAAGAAAAGTAAATCTGGCCCTTAATGTGTAAAGTATATTTAATGTCAATAGGTCTTTAAAGGTGGGTTGTTGTTACACATTGTATGTACTATGCACAATCTCATTCCAAGCTGGCCCTCTGTTGGCATCTTTATTTTTGTCTTACTTTATAACTGAAAGCATGTGCAAGCCACATTTAGGCAGCAACATTACTATTACTCTTTGAATTTATCTTTCATATCCTTGTTGAGTTTGTCTTTCATTGTTGAAGGGTGAATGGGTTAATGTAAGAATGAGTCATTGGGTGGTTTCATGGATGCATGAGGGAAAGAATGAGTGAGAAAATGCATGTATGGTGAGTTCTTAAGTGTCAAACCTACCAGTGACTGAAAAGACCCGTTCAGTTATTCAGTAATCCTTGTTTGTTAAACTGTTTCAAGATACTGTGATTCACAGCCAATAGTAAATTGTTGGTGCATTGATAAGAGTTGTCAGAAAATGGGTTGGTAATTTGCTGGGGGGGTTGACCTCTAACAGTTTAATAAGCACACTCTGACTAGTCAAAACAAAGTTTTTAGAGAATCACTACTCAACATCTGGTAGTTGCCACTGAAGGAGCAGGCAGAACCCTAGAGAAGTGTGAGTTACGTTCAAGCAGTTCCAAAAAAATTAAAGTCAAGGAACAACACAATAACATTCTCAAATCAATTCAAAAGAGTGGAAATATATGAAATGAGCAAAAAGACAAGATCCTACAAATTCTAAAAGTTGGACAAGGTGAGCCGGAGATATGAATTATTAAAGTTTTAAGCTTAAAAGGTCCTAGAAAAAGTAAAGCACCATTAAAAGCAACAGTTAGTGGTTGGCAAGGTCCTAGGTGTGATTTCTGGTTGACAATGATGGAATGGAGTTCAGATACACCAAGCACGTGCTCCGGGTCAAAGATTTTTTGCTTGAACTGAAGCCCAGATTTACTACGATTTTGTATGGTATTTGCGTCACTTTTTTAGCACAACTCTGAAGCAAAATCTATTTTAGAATTTACAAAGCAAGCAAATCTTGATTTGCAAGGCATTGTAAAAAAATAATAATAAAGCATGGCAGCGCATAGTGCTGCCTTGCATTACCTTGCATCAGGTTGGTCTTACATAGGTAGAGCATGGCATTACCATGCATTCACCTGAGTATTTGACACAAACCCATATTAATAAAGACTTATAGACATGGGTTTGTTCCAAATGGTGCGCCTACCTAAGGCAGGATTAATGAGAAGAAATGTATCAAGATTTGAGCGATACCCTTCCAACCAAGGGGACTGGGTTCTGAAAACTGGAAAGCAGTGAAGGTTCCCCTTGATGAATAGCTTTAAAACTGTATCCAATTATATTTAGGACCACCTAAAGGTTTTCCCTGTATCTATTAATGTTCTGTTCTCAAAGGTAAGAAATCTCCATTTGTTTCTCAGTGGGCATAACCTGCATCCACCTCCACTGTTTTGTCTTTTGTAAGTTTTTTCACCTGTATCACTCTTTTCTCTCTTGATCTACTTTGTTTTTTCTACACGCTGGAGATGTTTAAGGATGTTGCCCTCTTATTTCTTCCCTTCTTTATATGTAATAAGTATAGATTACTCTACATTGCAGTATCTGGCACATGTAATCCCAAATCTCATGTTTTGTGCGTAAATATGCCCCATTGTTTTTAACAAGCTCATTTTTATACCAAAACCTCTTAAATCCCACTCACACAGCATCAACAGCTATATCACAGATTGTATTCTAAAAAGAAGTATTATATGTGGGGATGCTTAACTCTGACCTACAGGATGACTGCTTTTAGCTTAACTCTCACTCGCCAAGCAAACTCTTTATCATGCATCCAGAACATGAATATAATTGGCATGATTACACCTTTAAATTAACCCTCATTGGGATCCCAAAGTGTTGACTCTCAATCAGTAGTTTGCTAGGGGCAAGCCTTTCATCGACACACATTGAGTGGAGGCCAAATCATTAGACTCTTATCAGCTGGCCATGGTTAATCTGGCACACTACAGGGAACCTTTTAGAAACTGGTCACCTTGCACCATTCACTGGCGTTGCACAGCTACATTTCTCAAGTTGTGGCAGAGTCCTCCTACACAGGTATCTCCCAAATGCATTGATTGTTTAGTTTTGTTCCTTCCATCCATCTTCTTACATTTTGGTGCCACTGCCCTTCATGGTCCCTGTGTGTTAGGTAGATTGGTCCGCATCATACTGTCACTGTATTCATACCACTGTTGGCATCAGCCATGCTCAGATCCTCAGAGAAAGACCAAGGCCCAGGTTTGTGAAGGCTTTGTGCTGGGTGAAAGTGACGCAAAGTAACCCAAAGTGATCCAAAGTTTCACATTGTATACACTATGCTGCACAAAAGGTGTTTTTAGCTCTGGAAAGGTGTTTCTCACAGCACACAAATGCTTTGTACTTTTTGTATTGTTTTCCAGTAAAGAGGGTGTTATTGGTGATTGACTGGGTGTATCAGCACAAATAACCATAGGCATTGGTGCAAAGAAAAATCGACTAAAATAGTCATAACTGGCTTTGCTTCAAAATGATTGCCTACAAGAAACAGGCACAAAAGGCAACATGAATTCGTTTCTGCTAAAAAAAAAAACAATGCATTGTATGTGTGCCATAGTGCACCGTACACATCCAATATGTGGGACCCTTCAGAGTTAGTCTAGGCATAGAAATGTATACTGGAAGGGTGTGCTTCCACTGCACATCCTATGCTAGACAGTGAACACTCGAGTTTGTTCCATGTTGAGAGGCTGTGAATTGTGCAAGGCATTATGGCTCTCCACTGCATTTTATCCCCATGTACGAGTTTGGTTACTACACTGTGTTGTGTGAAAAAGTGGTTTGGTACACTTACATAGCTTGTGAGAACTGTTCTTGGTCAAAAGCCAGCATCTCTAATTACTGCAGCTGCTTGAATTGTTTTAACGGAGTACTGACTGAGCATTATCCATCTATGCAAAAATATAAAATGGTTCCCTCCAGGCCCAATGCTGGACACGAGCCAAGCAAATATAAAGTGTAAGAAATGTGATTATTATTTGGGGTTGACTGGCACCTTAAGGAGTAATCACAAATCTTGCCAGGGTGAACCCTGACAGTCAATAAATTATTCAGAGCTGAACCTACAGGTAGCTATGGCACACAGAAGACAGACTTAACTTAGGGCAAAGTATAAAGTATATATGCAGCACCAAAACAGTCAAAATGCAAAACAGTAAAAATCCCATATGGGAAGGAAACAGAGTAAAATTTAATAAACAAAATTAAAGAAAAATGACAAAATTCTGATATGTGGAAATGGAAATTTGATGTTTTTACATTTTTAAATAGAAAAGTGCTAAAAAAAAGTAAAGCACCAATGATATTCAATGGTTGTGTTCCTGTTTTGCACCCTGAGTTGCATGAGGATGCAGATCAACTCAAAAATAAAATGGTGCACTGTCTGTCGAAACACTTTGGACCAGATTTGGAGTCCAGTGGATGGGTCACTCCATCACAAATGTGATGGATGTCCTGCCTGCCATATTTCAAGTGCAATATATCAAATGGTCCTTGTGATACGTGAACAGGATATCAGTCACATTTGTGGCGGAGTAACCCATCTTCCGAACTCTAAATCAGCAGGGGATAGGTCCCGGTCAAAGTCAGAAAGTTAAAAAAAAGTCCCACTGCTATGGAGGAAAAGTTTAAAAAAGTTTCCAAACTTTCTTCTGGTCCTCAAACAACCACAGCAGTACACTTGCAAAGCCCTCCAGGACCTAAGGGGAAACACTTAGAAACTCACAGGATGTCAGGCAGAGGACAACAGCAGTATCGTGTCCACATCCAGTTGCCACTGGTCAAAGAAATCACCTGGGTCCTCCTACATCTAACATTAAAATGCAGTTTGAAGAAGGTACTGTACCTGCAACAAACCCGTAGACAGATGTCTGGTAGGACGAAAGGAAGGTCCTTCTGCAACCAGAAAAATTTACAGTTTGCACCTTGTATGCATATTTCTTATATGAAGAACAATATAATTTCTACCAAGGAGTGAATTGTTATGTCTTGACTATTGTTTGTATGATTATTTCTCAACATAACACTATTCATCGTACAATACAACTAAATAGCTTGAAGTTAGACTATAGGTAATCCTTGAATGAGACCCAGGGGACAACTGTTTTTTTTATCATATTGGATGACCCAGGTCCCCGTGGGCATATAATATTGTTCTTGTTTGGTTTATTATGTTAACAGTCATATAAAAATTTACAAAGAAGCATTTACACAGTGTCCACATGGGGTAGATAAATGATGAAGAAAAATAGTTACATGGCTTTGTGCCAACCATATTTGCTTTCATACTTGACATTTGGCAACAGAAAAGCCCAAGATTAAGAAATAAAATGGCGGAGGAATGACATTTTCCCATTCACTTGTAATGAAGAGGAGGATTTTTAAGTAGAAAACTGCTTGCATAATGCAATGGAATTATTTATTTATTTTTACATCTGGAAGTTTCCATCTAAAAAGGGACTATTGACTGAATATGCTTCCCACAAACACTAACAAAGTAGATGACCAGGCGTCCCAGATTTGCCGGGACAGCCCCGGTTTTTCACCAGCTGTCCCGGCAGATTTCAGCAGTTTTGAATCAGGTCCTGGTTTCCAGTGACGGTCGGGTGCAAACAGTGGAGGCACGTTTTTACGTGTTGCAAAGCCGTACTAGTTAGCAACTCTTATTAGAAAACTATTAAATTGCATGTATGATACTGGGTTTAAAAACTGAGGGGCCTATTAGCAATAACCGGCGATAATTATCGCTAAGCGCAGTTAGCGCTAGGATAATTATCGCCGGCTATCGCAGGTTTCTATCGCGGAGATAGCGTGCTATCAGCAACGCTTATCTCCAAAGCGATAGAAACCCTGGAGAAGCTAGTGTGAATATCGCTTGAAAACAAGCGATATTCGCAGTGTGACCAGTGTTAGCTTGGTAATAGGGCGAGGGGATTTAGCCATGTAATCCACCTCCCATTGGATTACATGGCTAAGTCAGGTTTGGACCAGACGTTAACAAACAAGCGCTAAACGTGTTTAGCGCTGGTTCGTTAATCACCTCCCCTGCCTCGCTAATAGGCGATAGCGACCTTAGCGACTGTTTCCAGTCGCTTTTAGGTTGGGAACGCCTACTTTGCATGCCATTAGCGATAAATATCGCTGGCATGCAAATCGGCACTCAACCCGGTCGCTATCGCCTTAAAGCTGTCGCTAACAGCAGTTAGCGACAGCTTGCTAATAGGGCGATTGAATTATCGCCGCTTTAGCGGGAAAAAGTCCAGCTAAAGCGGCGATAATCACGTTGCTAATATGCCCCTGACTTTTTATTTATTTCCTTAGTGCCTCGTCTGTGTTTCTATATTGATGTTATTCTATGCCGCTCGGATGATGTTGAATTGAGTCCTTCTTCTATGAGTAATGTCCCAGTTTTTGGCTTACAAAACCTGGTCACCCTATAACAAAGCTGTATGTTATGTTAAGTTATGTTATATTTCCCATTTGAAAAACATATGGAAGCATTGTTCTTGTTTGGTTTATAATGTTTACAGTCGTATCACAAAATTTACAAAGAATCATTTACAGAGTGCCCGCATGGGGTGATACACGATGAAGGAAAATAAGGTTCCTGGCTTTGTGTCAACCATATTTGCTTTCATACATGACATTTGGCAACCGAAAAGTCAATGATTAATAAAAAATGCCAGAGGAATTACATTTTCCCATTCACTTGCAATGAAGGGGAAGACTTTTTAAGTAGAAAACTGTTTAAATAAAGCAATTGGTTTTATTTATTTATATTTAATTCTGGAAGTTCTCATCTAAAATGGAACTATTAGCTGTATGTGCTTCACACAAACACTAGCAAAGTAGGGTGACCTGGTGTCCCAGATTTGCCAGGACAGCACTGGTTTTTCACCAGCTCTCCTGGCAGATTTCGGCAATTTTGGATCAGGTCCCGGTTTTTAAAGTAACGGTCAACTGAAAACAGTGAAGGCACGTTTTTACGTATTACAAACCTGTACTAGTTAGCAGCTCTCATTTTAAAAACTATTTTAATAACGTGTGATAATGGGTTTTAAAAACTGACTTTCTATTTATTTCCTTAGTGCCTCATCTGTGTTTCTATATTGATGTGCGCTGTCATTCTGTGCCCCTTGGATGATGTTGAATTGCGTCCTTTTTCTGTTTTTGCAAAATGTCCCGGTTCTTGCCTTACAAAACCTGGGGGGAGATTTACAAAAAAGTCGAGCCCCGCGAGGCTGCGCTGCGTTGCGCGACAAGGAGGGAGCAGGAGAGCGCCATATTTTTAAAGATATGGCTCTCTCCTCCCCTTTCCCTTGCGCCGGCGCTGATTTCAGCAGCCGTGCGCCATGCACATACCTTAGCGCTGTAGCGCTAGGGTGTGTGCATGAGTGTAGCATAGGTTTTGTACAGAAAGGGTACCCTTCCTGTACAATATACTATGCTAGACACAAGGGAAAGGTTTTCCCACTTTGTATGCGTGCTGCACAGTGCAGCACGCATGCAAAGTCGGAAAAGGAAGGAGAAATTAAAGCATTTCTCCTTCCTTGCGCCTAGTTGAAAAGGGCGCAGTTTTCTCACGCTAAACTCAATCTACTGTTTTTAGTAAATTGGGTTTAGCGTGAGAAAGCTTGGGTGGTTGCATGGAAACGCCCATGCACCACCCTTGGTACGCCCCCACGGCACAAAGTAATGCGAAGCAGCGCAATGCACTGCTTCGCATTACTTTTACGTTATTTCCAGCGCTAAACAAGTTTAGCGCTGGAAAGTTAATTAGGAAAAAAAGATTTTGCCCAATTTTGCGTCACTTTTGTGACGCAAACACAGCGCAAAATCTTAGTGAATCCCCTCTCTGACACTATTTATCAGCCTTTGTGTCACCTAAGGAGGGGGTTACCACCAATCTTGGGGCACAAACAGAACACTGTGCAATCATGCTTTTAGTATCAAGGTAAGCGATCTATCCCAATGAGGACATTAATATTTGACATCAGCTTTTGGAGCAGTGTAATTTTGATCCCATCCTGTGATACTGTAGGAATGAATCATAATCATGCATAGTCAGCACTCAAATACATTCTATGTGATTAATGTTACTTAGAAAAGGTGATGTATTGAATATTTAAAGTACTCCACATGAAGATTAATCAGACATATATCTGTGTGCATAAAAACCTAATTAACAAAGGTCTTTGTAAGATTTACATATTAATATTGTAGGAGAAGTTAACGCTTAGACGTGTCTCATTGTGAAGTCATTAAAGCAGACTGTATATGTGGAGACTAATGTTTAAACATTTACACGTGTAACAAGAAATTATGTTCATGTTGGTGCATTTGAAACAACATTTTCATAATTCTTTGCAATTTATTCATGCATTAAGAAGCTGCATTTGCTATATGTGTAGAAATGTGCACGTATTTCTAACCCTGTGCACTGTTAAATTGACATAGGTTTGGGCCTCGAGAATGTTTTCAGTATAAGCTTACTTTTAAACTCTAACATGGAATTTGTATTTAGCCTTCAACGTAAAGTGTATTTGCTTGTATTTTTGTTTCCACCTCAGTTGTGGACAAAGCCTTACTAGCTAGAAAAGAAGGGTTTTTGTTTTATTCAGATAGCAAGGTAAGAGAAGATGGATGTTGGCAAGGAGAAATGCAGTAAGGAGCAAGGAGGCAAGTTATCATGGAGGAGGAGCAGAATGACCAAGGAAGATGAAGTAGCAACTTATCAATGTGGGAAAGGTGGTGCCAGTAATCAATTTGTGCTGGAATAATCGAACGTTACTGGGCAAAGGATGGGGCCAAGCACTATAAAGCGTGAGCACTGTTGCTGCAGAGCAGGGTGAGGTATTCATCATTGTGTAGGGCACAAGTCCAAGCAAAAGAAGTGGGGGGAATAACCAAGATACCATATGCTAGTGATATCATGGCACATGACATCACGGAGCATGACATCTCACGTGGCATCACAGGAAGTGGCATCACAACCCAAAACCTCCCCGGAAGTGACATAGCAAAAAGTGACATCAGATCTTACATCATTACAAAAATGTTTAGCAGGTCTATCAATCAATCAATCAATCAATCAATCAATCAGCATTTGTAGATCATAACAATGTCCCTGGAGGTATCTAGGTGCTGGGGTGCGAGGTCACCGTCAAAAGCCAGGTCTTCAGGAAATGGGAAAAAAAAGGGCAGAAAAATGAGAGAGCAGAAAAGACAAAACAGAGGGATGAAAAATTAGCAGAAAAGGCAAGACAGAGCAGAGGGCTGAAAAACAAGCAGAAAACAGAAAAGGCAACACAAAGGGCAGAAAAACAAGCAGAAAAGGTAAAACAGTGCAGAAGAGGGCAAAATAGAGGTCAGAAACACGAGCAGAAAAGGCAAAACAGAGACCGGAAAACCAAGCAGAAAAAGGTAAAACAGAGGGCAGAAAATGCAAAGCAGAGGCAGAAAAACCTGCAGGAAAGGCAAAACAGAGAAAGAAACAAGCAGAGGAGGCACAAACAGAAGGCCACAGGTAGGTAAGCAGCAGAGGGTAGCAGACTATGGGTAAACTAGGCAGGGGGAGCTAGCACGAGGACCTGCTCAATGAGGTCGTGCTGTGGCCTCCATTAAATAGGTCCCGAGAGGAGGATGGGGTTCTGGCTGGTGGGAGGAGGGAAACAGCAGGAAGAGGGAAGAAACGGGCAGAACAAAAGCAAAACCGAGGGCATAAGTACAAGCAGAAAAGTCCAGAGGCAGAAAAACGAGCAGAAAAGGCAAAACAGAGTGTGGAAAAATGAGCAGAAAGGGCAAAACAGAGTAAGAAATGAGGAGAAGAGGCACAACAAAGGGATGAAAAATTAGCAGAAAAGGCAAAACAGAGCAAGAAACAAGCTGAGGATGCACAAACAGAGGGCAGCAGATAGACAGACACCAGAGGGTAGCGGACTGAGGGCAAGTTGAACAGGAAAATTATCGCATATGAGGACCTGCTCAATGGGGTCGTGCTGCGGCTTCTATTAAGTAGGTCTTGGGGGGAGGGCGGGGTGCTGTGGGGGGGGAGGGGGGAAAGGGCAGGGGGGAACGGTGGTAAGAAGGAAGAAATGAGCAGAAACAGGCCTTACAGAGGGCACAAAAACAGGCTGAAAAGTCAAAACAGAGGGCAGAAAATGAGAAGTAAAGGAAAAACAGAGCAGAAGAGGGCAAAACAGAGGGCAGACAAATGAGCAGAAAGACAAACAGAGGGAGGAAAAACGAGCTGAAAAGGCGAACAGGTGGCAGAAAAATGAGCAGAAAAGGAAAACAGAGGGCAGAAAATCAAGCAGGAAAAGGCAAAACAGAGCAAAAGAGGGGAAAAGGGGAAGAGGGGAAAACAGAGGGCAAAAAAACAAGCAGCAAAGGCAAAACAGTGGGCAGAAAAATTTGGAGAAAAGGCAGATCAGAGGCAGAATAACAGGCAGGAAAGGCAAAACAGAGGGCAGAAAAATAAGTAGAAACGGCAAAACAAGGCAGAAGAGGGCGGAATAATAAGCAGAAAACATAAAACAGAGGGCAGTAAAACGAGCAGGAAGGAAAAATAGAGGGCAGAAAAACGAGCAGAAAGGCAAAATAGGAGGCGGAAAAATTAGCAGGAAAGGCAAAACAGAGCAGAAGAGGGCAAAACAGATGGCTGAATAGAGGGCAGAAAAACTAGCAGGCAAAGCAAAACTGAGGGCAGAAAAGAAAAACGAGCAGAAACGGCAAAACAGAGGGCAGAAAAACAAGCAGAAAAAGGCAAAGCAAAGGGCAGAAAAATGACAGAAAGACAAAATAGAGAGCAGATAACGAGCAGAAAAGCAAAACAGAGCAAGAAACGAGCGGAGGAGGCAGGAACAGAGGGCAGCAGGTAGACAGGCAGCAGAGGGTAGCGGACTGTGGGCAAGCAGGACAGGAGAACTGTCGCAGGAGGAGCTGGCACGAGGACCTACTCAATGGGGTCACGCTGCGGCCTCCATTAAGTATGTTTTGGGGGAGGGCAAGGCACTGGGTGGCGGAAGGAGGGAAACGGCGGGAGGAGGGAAGAAATGATCAGAAAAAGGCAAAACAGAGGGCAGAAAAACCGGGAAAAAAGTCAAAACAGAGGGCAGTAATACAAGCAGAAAAGGTAAACAGAGGGAGGAAAAACGAGTGCAAAGGCAAAACAGAGCAGAAAAGGCAAAACAGAGGGCAGAAAAATGGGCAGAAAAGGCAAAACAGAGAGCAGAAAACGAGCAGAAAAGGTAAAACAGAGCATAAGAGGACAAATCAGAGGGCAAAAAACAAGCAGAAATGGCAAAACAGAGTGCTGAAAAATGAAAAGACAAGGCAGAAAAACAAGCAGAAAAGGCACAATAGAAGTCAGAAAAACGAGCAAGAAAGGCAAAACAGAGCTGAGGAGGGAAAAACTGAGGGCAGAAAAATGAGCAGGAAAGGAAAAGCAGAGCAAGAAATGAGCAGAAGAGGCACAAAGAGGGCAGAAAAATTAGCAGGAAAGGCAAAACAGAGTAAGAAACAAGCAGAGGAGCTACAAACAGAGGGCAGCAGGTAGACATGCAGCAGAGGGTAGCGGACATCGGGCAAGCTGGACAGGAGAACTGTCGCAGGGGGGCTGGTATGAGGACCTGCTCAATCGGGTCGCGCTGTGGCCTCCATTAAGTAGGTCTTGGGGGAGGGCGGGGTGCTGTGTGGTGGGAGGAGGTAAATGGTGGTAAGAGGGAAGAAATTAGCAGAAAAGGCAAACGAGAGGGCACAAAAACAGGCAGAAAAGTCAAAACAAAGGGCAGAAAATGAGCAGAAACAGCAAAACAGAGCAGAAGAGGGCAAAATAGAAGGTAGAAAAACGAGCAGAACAGGTAAAACAAAGGGCAGTAAAATGAGCAGGAAAGGAAAAACAGAGGGCAGAAAAATGAGCAGAAAATGGCAAAAAAGGAGGCAGAAAAATGAGCAGAAGGCAAAACAGAGCAGAAGAGGGCAAAACAGAGGGCAGAAAACCTAGCAGAAAAGGCAAAACTGAGGGCAGAAAAGAAAACGAGCAGAAAGGCAAAACAGGGGGCAGAAAAACAAGCAGAAAAAGGCATAACAGAGCAGGAGAGTACAAAACAGAGGACCAAAAAACATACAGAAAAGGCAAAACAGAGGGCAGAAAAACGACAGAAAAAGGCAAAACAGAGGGCAGAAAAATGAGCACAAAAAGCAGAAAAAGCAAACCTGAGCAAGAAACGAGCAGAGGAGGCACAAACAGAGGGCAGCAGGTAGACAGGCAGCAGAGGGTAGCAGACTGTGGGCAAGCAGGACAGGAGAACTGTCGCAGGAGGAGCTGGCATGAGGACCTTCTCCTTGGAGGTCACGCTGCGGCCTCCATTAAGTATGTTGTGGGGGAGGGAAGTGCATTGGGTGGCGGAAGGAGGAAAATGACGGGAGGAGGGAAGAAATGATCAGAAAAAGGCAAAACAGAGGGCAGAAAAACTGGCAGAAAAGGCAAAACAGAGGTCAGAAAAACAAGCAGAAAAGGCAAAACAGGGAGCAGAAAAACGAGCAAAAAAGGTAAAAAAGAGCTGAGGGCAAAAACGAGCAGAAAAGGAAAAATGGAGGGCAGAAAAATATGCAGAAAAGACAAAACAGAGTGCGGAAAATGAGCAGAAAAGGCAGAACAGAAGGCAGAAAAACAAGCAGAAAAGGCAAAATAGAAAGCAGAAAAACTAGCAAAAAAGGCAAAAAAGAGCTGAGGGCAAAAAAACGAGCAGAAAAGGAAAAATGGAGGGCAGAAAAATGAGCAGGAAGGGAAAAGCAGAGCAGGAAACGAGCAGAAGAGTCAGCAAGAGGGCAGAAAAATTAACAGGAAAGGGAAAACAGAGCAAGAAACAAGCAGAGGAGGCCCAAACAGAGGGCAGCAGTGAGACCGGCAGCAGAGGGTAGCAGACATCTGGCAAGCTGGACAGGAGAACTGTCGCAGGGGGAGCTGGTATGAGGACCTGCTCAATGAGGTCACGCTACGGCCTCCATTAAGTAGGTCTTGGGGGGAGGGCGGGGCGCTGTGTGGCAGGAGGAGGGAAATGGCAGGCTGAGGTAAACAGTGGTAAGAGTGAAGAAATGAACAGAAACAGGCAAAACAGAGGGCACAAGAACAGGCGGAAAAGAAAGGCAAAACAGAGGGCAGAAAATGAGAAGAAAGAAAAAACAGAGCAGAAGAGGGTAAAACAGAGGGCAGAAAAACTGGCAGAAAGGGCAAACAGAGGGAGGAAAAATGAGCAGAAAAAGCAAAACAGAGGGCAGAAAAACAAGCAGAAAAGGCAAAACAGAAGGCAGAAAAGCAAGCAGAAAAGGCAAAATAGAGCGCAGAAAACCGAGCCGAAAAGGCAAAACAGAGCAAAAGAGGGCAAAAAAGAGGGCCAAAAAACTAGCAGAAAAAACAAAACAGAGGGCAGAAAACTGAGCAGAAAAGGCAGAACAGAGGGCAGAAAAACAAGCAGAAAAGGCAAAACAGAGGGCAGAAAAATGAGCAGAAATGGCACAACAGAGCAGAAACGGCAAAACAGAGGGCAGAAAAATGAGCAGAAAAGGTAAAACGGAGGGCAGTAAAACGAGCAGGAAAGGAAAAACAGAGGGCAGAAAAACAAGCAGAAAAGGCAAAATAGGAGGCAGAAAAATGAGCAGAAGAGGGCAAAACAGAGGGCAGAACAGAGGGAAGAAAAACTACCAGAAAAGGCAAAACAAAGGGCAGAAAAACAAGCAGAAAAAGGCAAAACAGTGCAGAGGAGGACAAAACAGAGGACAGGAACACGAGCAGAAAAACAAAACAGAGCAAGAAACGAGCAAACGAGGCACAAACTGAGGGCAGCAGGTAGACAGGCAGCAGAGGGTAGTGACTACGTGGAAGCAGGACAGGAGAACTGTAGCAGGAGGAGCTGGCACGAGGACCTTCTCAATGGGGTCACGCTGCAGCCTCCATTAAGTATGTTGTGGAGGAGGGCAGTGCATTGGGTGGCGGAAGGAGGGAAATGGCGGGAGGAGGGAAGAAATGATCAGAAAATGGCAAAGCAGAGGGCAGAAAAACTGGCAGAAAAGGCAAAATAGAGGGCAGAAAAACAAGCAGAAAAGGCAAAACAGAGAGCAGAAAATGAGCAGAAAAAGGTAAAAGAGAACTTAAGAGGGCAAATCAGAGGGCAAAAAAACAAGCAGAAAAGGCAAAACAGAGTGCGGAAAAATGAGCAAAAAGGCAGAACAGAAGGAAGAAAAACAAGCAGAAAAGGCAAAATAGAAGGCAGAAAAACTAGCAAAAAAGGCAAAAAAGAGCTGAGGGCACAAAAACGAACAGGAAAGGAAAAATTGAGGGCAGAAAAATGAGCCAGAGAGGAAAAGCAGAGCAAGAAAAGAGCGGAAGATGCAGAAAGAGGTCAGAAAAATGAGCAGGAAAGGCAAAACAGAGCAAGAAACAAGGAGAGGAGGCACAAACAGAGGGCAGCAGGTAGACCAGCAGCAGAGGGTAGCAGACATCGGGCAAGCTGGACAGGAGAGCTGTCGCAGGGCGAGCTGGTATGAGGACCTGCTCAATGGGGTCACGCTGCGGTCTCCATTAAGTAGGTCTTGGGGGGAGGGCAGGGCGCTGAGTGACGGGAGGAGGTAAACGGCAGGCGGAGGTAAACGGTGGTAAGAGGGAAGAAATGAACAGAAAGAGGCAAAACAGAGGGCACAAAAACTGGCTGAAAAGAAAGGCAAAACAGAGGGCAAAAAATGAGAAGAAAAGGAAAAACAGAGCAGAAGAGGGTAAAACAGAGGGCAGAAAAACTAGCAGAAAGGGCAAACAGAGGGAGGAAAAATGAGCAGAAAAAGCAAAACAGAGGGCAGAAAAATTAGCAGAAAAGGCAAAACAGAAGGCAGAAAAACAAGCAGAATAGGCAAAACAGAGCACAGAAAACCGAGCAGAAAAGGCAAAACAGAGCAAAAGAGGGCAAAACAGAGGGCAAAAAAACTAGCAGAAAAGGCAAAACAGAGGGCAGAAAAATGAGCAGAAAAGGCAGAATAGAGGGCAGAAAAACAAGCAGAAAAGGCAAAACAGAGGGCAGAAAAATGAGCAGAAATGGCACAACAGAGCAGAAACGGCAATACAGAGGGCAGAAAAATGAGCAGAAAAGGTATAACGGAGGGCAGTAAAACGAACAGGAAAGCAAAAACAGAGGGCAGAAAAACAAGCAGAAAAAGGCAAAACAGAGCAGAAGATGACAAAATAAAGGACAGAAAATCGAGCAGAAAACAAAACAGAGCAAGAAACGAGCAGAGGAGGCACAAACAGAGGGCAGCAGGTAGACTGGCACCAGAGGGTAGTGACTACGTGCAAGCAGGACAGGGGAACTGTAGCAAGAGGAGTTGGCACAAGGACTTTCTCAATGGGGTCATGCTGCAGCCTCCTTTAAGTATGTCTTGGCGGAGGGCAGGGCACTGGGTGGCGGGAGGAGGGAAACGGCTGGAGGAGGGAAGCGGAGATATAAGGGAAAAATGATCAGAAAAAGGCAAAACAGGGCAGAAAAACTGGCAGAAAAGTCAAAACAGAGGGCAGAAAAACAAGCAGAAAGGAAAAATAGAGGAGAAGAGGGCAAAACAGAGGAAAAACGAGCTGATAAGGCAAAACAGAGCAGAAAAGGCAAAAAAGAGAGACGAAAAACAAGCATGATAAGGCAAAGCAGAGAGCAGAAAAGGTAAAACAGAGCCTAAGAAGGCAAATCAGAGGGCAAAAGAACAAACAGAATGAGCAGAAAGACAGAACAGAAAGAAGGCAGCAAAACAAGCAGAAAAGGCAAAATAGAAGGCAGAGAAACGAGCAAATAGGGCAAAACAGAGCTGAAGAGGGTAAAACAGAGGGCACAAAAACGAGCAGAAATAAAAAATGGAGGACAGAAAAATGACCAGGAAAGGAAAAACAGAGGGTAGAAAAACGAGCAGCAAAGTCAAAACAGAGGGAAGAAAAATGAGCAGAAAAGCAAAACAGAGCAGAAGAGGGCAAAACAGAGGGCAGAAGAACTAACAGAAACAGGCAGAACAGAGCAGAAGAGGACAAAACAGAGGGCAGAAAAACAAGCATAAAAGGCAAAACAGAGGGCAGAAAAACCAGCAGGAAAGGAAAAACAGAAGGCTGAAAAACTAACAGAAAATGCAAAACAGAGCACGAAATGAGAAGAGGAGGCACAAACTGAGGGCAGCAGGTAGACAGGCAGCCGAGGGTAGTGGACTGCGGGCAAGTTAGACAGGAGAACTGTAGCAGGAGGAGCTGGCATAAGGATCTGCTTATGAGCACATTTGAGAGCAGTACAATATTTAACAAACAAGAGTTTGCGTTAGGGTTCTGACAAAAAAGTGACACAACACTGACGCAAAAATCTGGGCTTCAACGTATACATTTCTTTTGTTTAACTCTGCCACAAATACATTGGCAACAAGGAGAAACGTGGCATTAAATCTGTTCTGCTTTATTGGTTGCAAAGTCTTTATTGTATGGGGTTTAAGCACCTGCTGCATCGATCTTTGTGTGCCCCGTAAATCTCAGGAAATAATAATAATGGTCAAATAACTCTGGATCACTTGCTGTAAAGATCTGTGTTTTGACTAGTCCCAGTATCGAATCAAAGTACCATAGAGGGTTAATATGTGTCCTGCAAAGCACATCATGCAACACGTAGAGGACAGATTTGTATTTTATGTAGAACAGTGGCGGATGGTGACACTTGAAAGTGGTGGGCATAAAACAATTGTACTGCACTGCGGCGAGCGAGCGTAGCGAGCGACCCCGAAACACCTACGTGGGGTTCGGGGGGGTTCTCCCCCCGAGAACATTTTTGAAAAAAAGTGGGCAAATTGTGCATTTTCAAGCAAATTTGAGAAAGCAGGAAGGTGTCAACCACTCTGAGGTCTGATGACACCGTCCAGTCCCCGGCCCGGCCCCTCCACACCCCGCACCCCGTGGGTCCTACTAAGGTCACCCCTGTGATCTCTATTGCATTACACAAATCAAACAGGGGGACATTAAGAGACAGGTAATAACCTCTCTGCTCTTGTCTCTTCAGGGTACACCCCCGCACATCTGCTCAGGCCGGGCTTTCACCATAAACGGAGGCTTCACTGCCTAGCTTAGCATTGAAATCCCCGGCCAAAATCACGTTCAGCCCACACTGGCACTAAACGAACCTCTAATGCACTGCACGAGGGAACATCAGAAGGACACCTTAGCTCCCCAAAAAAGAGAACATACCAAGCACAGCACTACCAGAACCTTTCAAGCACTGCACCAACATAATATGTAATAATGCCTGAGGAGATAGCGCTTAGAATGACTGCACAAACAGAACACTGAATGCACCACTTCAAAAGAACATTTAGTTGCACTGAATCAAAGCACATACCAAGCACAGCACCAACAGGACTGTTCAGCACTTTACCAACAGAACCTACAGCACAAACAAAACACTGAACACACTGCACCAATGGAACATACAATCACTGCTCCAGTATATTATCGAAGCATTAGTAGACCGAACTACACCATCAGGACTTTACTGCAACAATAGAACACAGCACCATGGAGCATACCACGCAAAGCGCCAAGAGACAGAACACCCAATGAATCCATGCGCCCAGATTGGATCATGTCTGAGAGATGTGCACATGGTACCCCACACGCACGCATCTTTCCAAGCACAGACTGTGTCAGAAACATGCATAAATTAATTCTTTAAAAGAAGCCTCGCAGAATGAGGGGGGCTTTTTACTGGGGAATGTGGTCATTCGTGGCTTCTTTTTGTTTGACTACATATTCTGCTTAGGAGGACAGATTTACCATACAGTTGAACTTCTGCATCACGTCCAAACCGTTTGCAGTTACATTCTTGCACAGTACCTTTATGCTGCTCCCGCCCAGTGGCTGACGGGGACTGGTCTCACTTACTACCACCTTCAAAGGTGGAGAAGTGTGGCTCAATGGTTAGAGCAGCAGACCCTGATGCAGAGATCTGGCCCGGGACCAGGGTTCAATTCCCGCCTCGACGGGTCTTGGGCTCAATTTCCTCACACCTGATAATTCTCGCCTCGGTGCCTATTCTAATCATGGGTCCCACTCTGCAACTCTGGGCAATAGCTTGCTTAATCTCCACAACGGCCCCAACAGCGCTGGGATGCCTGGCTTCACCCTGGGGGTGCCCAGGAGTGGACATTTCACAGGAAAAAGCCAGGAAGGGTTCCACAGCAGTATGCGTACAGCGCCAGGACACCCCTTTGGGGGTATAAGTGCGCTTTACAAGTACAAATTTCATTTTCATCAGGGCTCCTTGGGTTTTTCTCGCGCCAGAGCCAGTTCTTCAGCTTTGCTGCCGGTGCTGTTTCTAGTTTGGTGGCAGGCTTCTCCAAGGGTTTCTTGAAACGCAAGGTCACTCCTTCTTTGGTGCCATGGTGCCGGACGTGAGCTGCGTCACAAACTGAAGTGAGGTGCATATGCAGCCACAAAGTGCACAAGAAACGTGGTGCCCGAGTAACTCAAAAGGCATCTGCCTCAGCTCCATTTGCATGCTCAATAAAACAATTTATAAAGCATTTTTCTGTCCTTAAATTTTTATAAACAGGGGACTCTCCTAATGACCGAACCCAATAAATGAGGTATGTCGTCAAGTGAATGGTGTTCTTAGAGTCTTCGTCATTACGCTACCTGGCCCAGTTATAAATCAGTCTAGGATCTTTATGGCAACAACCATACCGTTGATATGTGTAGTGGACAAAGTATAGACCTCAGAGGTTAATGGGCCGGTCCCACTCCACCTCAACCCCACATGAATCGTACCTTGAGCTCTGTGGTCATTTTGATATGTATTGTTACTCACACACGGTCAGACGCGCATTCCAAACATGGTCCAATAACATAAAACTCCCAATAACTACAAGGTCTTTCTTCACTATCCATAGCCAGAGCGTGTCATGGACCAGCTGGACCCCGACAGGCGAACACCCCAGAACCGTAAGGAACGGACGGCCGTGCCCAGACAGCATTGCGAGGCCATGGAAATGGCAGAAATATGCGATATAAATATGGCCATATATAAACAAATATAATAAAAGCCCGGAAAACGCATCAATGACTTAATTAGCACAACGCTTATTCTACAACTGAAATCCAGCCGTGGTTCAAGCTGCGAATGAATGCGACTGATCTATCGCAGTGCTCGAATGCAGTTTACACTTCCTGGAAAATGAAGCTTGGACCAAAGTTACACTTATCTCAACACACACCACCAAAACAACAAATACATTTAGATGAAGAGCCTATGAAAATAATTTGGTGTACATTTAAAGAATGGTTCGTGCGTGGCATAAGACACCCTCCCTCCTACGGTTTAAACAACGCCGAAAGTCTAGAACACTTGCTAATAGGTGACATTTTATTTTTTTATTCACTGCAAATTACAAAATATCTATATTGATTGCGGTACGGGTGATAACATCGGCTACAGGCATTACATTTTAAATATCACTCAAATAAATGAAGCGACGCTCATTTAAAAAATATGAGGGAAATGGCTGTGTTTAGTCCAGTCGCGCCGGCATGATGGGAGGGGGTCGGTGGGGGGGTCGCGCGGGAGGGGTGGGGGGTTAATTTAATTTTTTTAAATTAAGAAAAACTTACCATCGCCTCCGGTGCCGGACTCCCGCGTCGCGCCTCCTGCTCTCTGCATACAGGAAGCAGAAGCAGGCAGCCTCCTCTCTTCTCTAAGCCAATCACAGCGCTGCAATGGCAGCATTGTGATTGGCTAGGACGCCGTCCTTACAGGCGTCTTAGGGGAGGCCGTTTTTTTCATGCAGGCTGCGCAGCAGCCTACATGAAGAAAACGGAGAGTGCTATGACTGGTTTGGTTGGCCCTGGGGCCGACCAAACAGTCAGGGCCCATAACATTGGGCTAGCCACTCCTCCCCAACCTGCCCACCCGCCCGCCCCCAACCAGGCATACCCTTCTTCTGCTTTCTCGCAGTGCGAGAAGCAGAAACGTAAAATGGTATTTATACTATTTTACGTTTCTGCTTCTCGCACTGCGAGAAAGCAGTGGGGCGACGCTCCGACGCCCAAGTGGAGGAGCCGCCACTGATGTAGAAGGGTAAGTGGGCTGCTGCTTTTAATATAGAGATCCTTTTGTTACTTGCAGTTCATACATCGTTATCCTTCTAGAATAGCACAGTGAGCTATGAAGGACCTGTGACTCCTACACCTTGTAATCCTCACTTTCTTATGTAACACATCCTGTACATTGTTTTACATACATATAATTTATTGTCAATGTATAATGTGTATGTGTGATGTAAAGCGTTCCAACACCCAGTATTGGGATGAGTAGTGTTATAAAAGAAATAAAACAAAATAGTGGTATTTAAATTGTTATTGTTGTGAATACTAGGACACACCAACACATCTGATACTCTTACTGTGCGTGCATAGCTCTTATATACAGGGACTGGAAAAAGTCAAAAGCATGCCTCTCTTGAGTACTTTGAAGTAATAACAAACTGTGTTCCTTTGTTTCCCCTCCACTGCATTTGCACCTAGGTGTAAAGGTCCAGATAGGTCCCAGCCAGCATACTCCAACAAAAGGAGGCCTGATGGCCCCTGATATTCAGCCTTTGTTTTGGGCTCAGCTGGAATTAATAATAACTCAGCCCCCTCGCCCGCAAGTTGCCGCTCGGAACAAAAGTGACAAAGTCAGTGCCCGACTGGAACCACAGACCAGCCCTGGCAAGCCAGTTGGACTGGTCCAGGGGGTAAGGGGGGTAGTGTTAGTGAGTAGCACTGCTGCTGCTTTTGTTACAAAGGGCCGATATTGCAGCACTGCTGCAAAACCGCCCCCAGTAACAAAAACAGCCCCCACCACTCAAAAAACGGCCTACCGGGAAAACGCCTGGTGCCCGCAACAGCCAGTCCGGCCTTGGATAAGGTGCAGGGACTGCTGAATGTGTCTAGCGTCTGAAAATTACACCAGGACGGGTTCAGCATATTTCTGTGGGGCCCAACTTCTTGGCAGGGTAGACCGTGTCAACCCTGTGAAAAGAGTGGGTAGACACCGTCTACCTGCGTGTACCCTCGACTATTGCCCTGTCCTTGTAGCTTTGTGATGGAATGGACAATATCTCCTAGCATCACCTGTTCCCAGAGTTGTGTGATGTGGGCCAAGTGCTATAAAGAGTGAACACTATTGTCGCAGCGCAGGATGCAGCTTTGCGGGGGAGAGGAATTCATCTCCCATTATCACCCTGCACCCAAACGTCTGTGAGGAGATGCCAGTCGCTATAAAAAGCAAACACTTTTGCCAAAGCTGGAAATGCACGGGGGCTTATCTGAGCTGTGCTCGGGTGAATGAAGATGAGGCCAAAACTGGGCCAGTCTGTGTCAGTCAGTGGCCTGAAGAGACTGGTCTGGGCACGCCCCTATATTTTTTATTTTTAGAGTAGGAAAGAGAAAAAACACAGGTAGGGCCAGCACCACAGTGTCATCTAAGAGGACTGCAATTAATTGCTTGTTAGAGCATGCAGTGGGTGTTCTGTCCAATTGACGAAATATAACTTACGAATAATGCTGATGTGCTGTTTCACGTTGATTAGCGCGACAGTAATCAATTACAATCTGTGTTGGACACATCTCTGAGTACTTTTACCGCTGCTGTTATTAATAGCCCATCCCTGCAACATGAACTTGTGGCAAAACGAAAGAGAAAAGACCCCTGCCTAACCCAAAAATATCAGATACATGTGGAATGTATTAAATTGTAATTAGAGAAGGTGCTTAGAAATATTGCCCCAAAAGAGCTTTTCTTAGCAAACCTATGTCTCTGGTTCCGCCTCCACCTTTGTCCCTGCCTCTGCCCATTATCAGTGATTCAACTACGACACCAAAAAATGAGAAAGCTCAGTCGATGCCAATGAATTTACGAGTGCAACATTGTTGAATTCAGATCTGACATGTTTTAGGGAGAATAGCGCTACCAATCCTTCAATTGCTCCATTAACTGCTAAGTCACACTGCCACCTGAGCCAAGGACCTTTACTGACACCCTCGAGTTTGTGTAGCATCAGAGCGGACTGTTAATTCATGTACAAGTCTTAGTCTGCCGCCAGCAGCATGCCCGTATATTTTGGTGAATGTTCCTGTATTGCACCCTGTCAGACCTGACACCCTTGGGTGATAGTCCCCCAAACCTTCTGCCTTCAGCCCGCCTGTTTTTTTGCTGAATTCATTTTTGTTAACTTAGGACTCTTTGCTCTTAACCACTGCCAGGGGTGGCTCCTCCGCTATGGCGGAGGAACGTCCCCCCCCCTGCCAGCACCCTCCTAATCATGAAAAATAAAAAGATAATAAAACAGTTTTAAAACCCGTTTTATTTACCTTTACTGGGTCTTGGGGGCAGTGCCACAGTGACTACAGGCGCTGAGGGGAGTGTTATGTGCACTCCCTTCACTGCACATGACGGTTTGGCCAGCCGTTTCAGGACGGCCAAACCATCATGCGCAGTGAAAGTTCTCTCCAACCCAGCAACGCTGCTGGGTTGGAGACAACAGGCACAGACTCACAGTCTCTCCTGGAGCGCAAATTGAGGGCGCTCAGGCCAATCCTGAAGCTGCTCTCATGCGAGACCAGCTTCAGGATTGGCCACAGGGCAGGCTGGGAGTCTGTGCCTTCAGACAGAAGAAGAGTTGAGAAGTCAAGCGCAATACAATAGAGGAGAGCAGGTAAGTTTATTTTTTATTTTTTACATTGATCCCCCCCCTCCTCCCCCTTCACCCGCCCCCGCCTCTTTTCAGTGACACGAGCTGCTCCTGACCACTGCTAACCATTGCTAAAGTGTCTGTGCTCTCTCCCTAATACATGGTAAAATTGTACTACACCCGATTGGCACATTTGATGTCCTTGTAAGTCCCTAGTGTATGGTACTACATGTACCCAGGGCCTGCAAATTAAATGCTGATAGTGAGCCTGAAGTACACATTGTACCACCCTCTCCAGCATCCCTTTGAAACATGTCTCAGCCCTGCCACTGTAGCCTGTAGTACAGTTTTAAAACTGCCATTTCGACCCGGAAAGATCATCCTTTTGCAAGGTCTAAACCCTCCTTTTTAATACTAAAGAGTCACAAGATAGACCCTAACCGCTACTAGGGCAGGGAGCATGGTATTTAAAAAGAAGGACATGTGTTCTTAAGTTTTACATGCCCTCGCAGGGAAAAACTCCTAAAGTCGTTTTCACTGTGGTAAGGCCTAGCTCTCCCATTGATTAACACTTTCTTCATTTGTTAAACTTAATAGTTTAAAATCTACTTAAAATGCTCTTTAATGGTTAAGTAGATTTCAAGTCACAATTCTGAAAATGAAACTTTGGAATTTTCCCGCCCTAACCATTTGTGCCTCTTGACTGTATCATGGGTCACAGGACTGTGAATAGCTCTACTGTTGGGGTTTGTGTATTCCTCCTAGACAGGGACATAAAGGGCACTAGGTGCGGTCAGGATGGCAGGGGGCTGAGATGTACCCTGCTGCACTTCAAAGGGCCTGCATCCAGCACATACAAAGGAGCATGACATCAGCCTTTTGTCTCCCCAGACCATTTGGAGCCTTGGCAGGGAAGAGCACAAACCTTCAAGCACCAGAGTTAGGCAGAGGACTGGATGACCCCACTCACAAATTCTGGAACTAGATATTAATATTTGACCCCCAGAACCACTCTTCAGTACACTAGGCCTACACCTGTGGAAGATTCAGAAAGACTGTCGTGATGCCCTGCTGTCAAAAGGACTGCCTTGCTGCCCTGCTCTCTGAAGAAGCAGGACTTAACCTGCTCTTTGAACCGAGGACCACCAGAGTGACTCTAATGGCTTGTTGGCTGGCCTTCTGTGTTAGCTACAGGGACATAACAAGCTCCTGATGCCTTGAACCCTGCTGCTGGCCTCTGCTGGAGTGTCCTAACCCCCAAACTGGTACCTCCAGGACCTACCCCCTTGAAAGTGGTATTGTTGACACTCTTCCAAAATTCAAAATATAGGACTTAAAAAATTTCCACCAAAAACTGCCTGGAGAACAGAGAGAAGACTGTGAAGCCATCGACGATGATGACCTCCTTGGCCTGGAAATCCAACTTCTTTCGCTCTGAACCTTTTCCTACTGAAGATGTTCTGCAAGAGAATGGAGTGAATGTGAGAAAGAGGGCCACCAAAGTGGACGGTTAGCCCTCAGAGCCTTTGAAGAGGCCAGGAGGATGCAAGCTACAACAGAGGAGCAGGAGAAGGATACTAATGGGGATAAGGAGGTGGACTTGGAGGAGGAGGATGATGAAGGAAATGGTCTGGCCACAGGCCCTGAGCTGCAGCAGCAGGAAGAGGATTACCACTTGCCCACAGGAGTGAGGTTCCCTTCCACTGCAAGGAGCCGTGTATCCTCCCACAACTTGTCCTCCGAGAAGCTGGAGGACAGGAGAGGGAGCTCAAGCTGCAGCTGGCCAAATTGCACTGGGGGAAAGAAAGTTGGCCTTGGAGAAAAAGCAAGCTGAGAGGTTCTTGTAAGAGAAAAAAACTTTTTGGCTCATGAGGTAAGCCTTAAAATGCTGGATCTAAGGCCAAAGAATCCCCAGGGTCCAGAAACAATGGTGGCATGAAAACAGCAATGTCCAATTTGGTTAGAAGGGTTCACATTCTCAAAGACCTGCTGCCTAGCAATGTGGTGGGAATTACATTGATAAGTGTTTTTCAGCCTATAAGGTAGCCCTAAGGACACATACGGTCCCAGCGGAGGATTGAGGGGCTCGCCACTGGAAACACATGCCTACAGTGGGGAGGTATACCATGCTGATCTTGAAGGTAGAGGACCAGAGGAGGTATGCCCGCATGAAAGCTATTCTTGTAATCATATTTGGTCTCACTACAGAGAAGTACCACATAAGGAACAGCCTTTCTTGGGTCTCAAGTCTGTCTTGTGTGGACTTACTTGATTAAGGCACTGAATGGTTGGGTGAGGGCCAGCCAAGTGCTTAGTTATGTGGGGCTGTATTATTTGATTTTGAGAAAACACATGTTCAATACCTGATTTACAGAGCTACGTCAGCACCGGGTTGACAGCAAGCTTACTTAAACCAGAGATCTTGCCAAAGAGGCAGACCTCTGGGTCACCATCAGAGTATCCAAAAAGGCACCTGGGGAGGATCACCACAAGGGTAGGCTTGGTCCCCACCAGAAGAAAGAGGTAGAGACAAGAATAAAATGCCTGAGTTCTAAAGTGGCCCCCAAACCTGTTCTCGGGGTATGGATTTCCAGGACTAACCTGATCACACCCTTAGACCGATGAGGATGCTAACCAACTCAAAAATAAAGTGGTGCGCTGGTGTAGAGGGTACTCCGTTGCAACAGCAATGGAGTACCCTCTCTGCCAAACTGAAGATCGGCCCACCTCATTTACAGTCAGGCAGACCTTCAGAATGTCAACAGCGGAGACTACTTCTTCAGTGTTAGAAGCCTATACTGCTGCCAGTACCTGCCAGTGGCTTTGTAAGCTTTTCTCCAGCTCATAAATCTTCTGTCTTTGCTGCGCTGTGCACTGCTGCTGTTGTAGGGTGCACAGCCCCTCTTTTTAACCTTATTTGTATGATTTTAAAGGGGTTTTAATCTAATATTCTTACTGCTCAATAATATATTTGCTTGATTTTAAACTTATGATTCACTCTGCCTCAAAGGGGCCTCTAATATCCTTTCTTCTCCCCTGCTCACCTTTGTCTCGCCAATTGATCACTCCGTGGTGCTGACACTCCCCTCCGTGTCCGAGCAGAGCGGAGTACTTGATCAACCATTGACCGGCGTGGAGACGTCCCGCTTGAGTGCCATTTTTTTTCGCTCCTGCGGTAACACTCTCCACCGCCATTTTGCCCAGGTTAGCAGACCAGTTCTCTCGCCAGGCTGCTATTTAATCACCACGGCAACGCGGATGCGCAGCGGATGCGGGCAGCGGGCGCGCCAAAGGCAAGCCTGTCTGCATCCGTCTCCGTCCGGATCGGTGCAAGAACCAGCCATGCTGCCCAAATTGACAGCGGCAGAATGGTAAGATGGTGCTTAGGCCTAAAAATGCGCTGACACTCCTTGCTCTACTTTGAGAGGGGGGACAAGACATACAGCTGCCTGGCCTGCAATTTCGCCCTTCATTCCAAATTTACCAATCAGGACTCTGGAGCTGGTCTCGTCCCACCTCAGAATTCCGGTCCCAATGAAATAAAAGCCTGCCTAATCAACTGTAGATCCTCACCCAAGCATGCACTCGAGATCTACCAATCCCTCGAAGATAACAAATAGGACATAATGTTTCTCTCGGAGGCTTGGCTACAGGGAGACTCGAACCCTGTGGTTACCCTGGCAATTGCTACGTGATATCGCATAGTCTGCTCCAATAGGGGGGGGGGGCGACAGACACGGGGCGGGTTGTCTATTGTTTATAAAGACACCTGGGAGACTTACACCGCCAACCACAATTAAATTGGTAGCATTGAAGGACTCCCTTTTTGTATTAAACTATCCCCCACCTTCTGCTTGTCGGGGCTTCTGCTGTACAGGCTGCCAGATTTCTGTCATAGTGTTAGCCAACTCTTGCAGACCATATCGCCCAGGCATCCATCCGGTAATCAAACTTTACAGTCCTGGGTGACCTTAACCTCCATGTCGATGACCCCCATTGCACCCATAGTACGAATTTAATTTCGACCCTTGCTGGCTTCAATCTTGTCCAACTGGTTTCTTCTCCCACCCATAAAGCCGGACACATGCTTGACCTCAACTGCACGAATATGCAGGAGGTGAGGGTTGACAAGCCGATACATATTATCTGGTCAGACTACTGCCTTGTCCCTTTCCGGTTCCCCATGAAGACCACATCAAGGGTCACTACCTGACCTATGGAAGTCAAAAGGAACTGAAGCAGCCACCCCTGAGACCCTAGGTCCTATAATGGATGGCTCAAGGCCTCTCTTCTCGGACAATCCCGATCACAATACTGCAAACCTGAATACTTGATTGACGGCTGTGCTTGATAAACTTAGCCCTCTGAGATCCGTTAGCTTCGCTAGAGCTACAGCATCTGCCCCTTGGTTCACAGAGGAAATCAGATGCAAAAAAGTGAGTGTAAAAGAAAGGAACATGAATGGAGAAAGTCCTACGCACAAGATGCCAAAAACATATAAAAATGCCCTGAAAGAATACCACAAATTTCTCAACTCCAAAAGAAGGGATTTCCTGGCTTATCGCATCGCCAGTGCAAAAAGCTCATCTAGGGAAGTTCTCAGGATAGTGACATCTTTCACTAATCCCACAGTACTAGAGCATGAAGCTCGACCATCTCAGGACCTGTGCACTAGCCTCTTGAATTTCTTCGGAGAAACAATTATGCAGATCTATGCCTCCTTCCCCCCGTCTCCGTATCCCAGAGCTTCAGGTGGCATCCACAGCCCCCCCCAAGAACCAGCCGTTTTTTGCTTCCTTTTCCATGATTCCTGCAGTGGTGTCTCTGACTGATCTGCGGAAATGCAAATCCGGGTCGCCTGGGGACCCTTGCCCAGCTCGGCAGTTCAGGCTACTAGCCGACTGGCTTAACCCGGTCCTTAACCACATCTGGAATTCCTCACTTAGGTCAGGGAGCTTCCCTTCCATTTGAAAACATGCCTACCTATTACCTATCCTGAAAAAGGCCAATGCCGACCAGGAAGTACCCAGCAACTTCAGGCCTATCTTCCTACTATCGGCTCCGGCTAAAATACTAGAGAAACTGGTCCATCTTCAACTAGCCCACTTTGTGGAAGCCAATGAGTTGCTACATGATTTGCAATCTGGCTTCCGCACAGGGTACAGCACAGAAACTGCACTGCTCAAAGTAGCAGATTTCATTTGCGTGTCTGTGGACGGAGGCTCATCGGCCATGCTAGTGCTCCTTGACCTTTCAGCAGCGTTTGATACTGTGTCACACTCGATCCTGCTAGAAAGACTGAAGCAGATATGTGTCCAGGGGAAGGCATTGGAGTGGATTACCTCCTATCTTTACTGCCACGGCCAACAAGTCTTTCTCCGCCCGTACACCTCCTCTGTGAAACCGCTCAGATGTGGAGTTCCTTAAGGCTCTGCCTTGAGCCCGCTACTTTTCAATATTTACTTGACTCCCCTGGGAGCTCTCATCGCTAGGAGTGGGGTCAAGGTGATATCCTATGTGGATGACACACAGCTGGTGCTTTCCTTTAAAGATCACTCTGCTGCAGCTTTCCATTCTTTCAGAGACTGTCTTAAAGACATAGCGATCTGGATGAACAGAAACTTCCTAAAACTTAATGCCGATTAAACGGAGGTCTTATTTTTTTTGTTTTTGAAAATATAAAAAAAATTGAAAGTTTGACATATTGCTCCCTCATGTTGTCGGAGCTGTCCATCAAACTATCAATTCATTTACAGGAACCACTGTGACTGCAGTTCTTGGAAATGCAAAGGATGTCCATTGGGATGGCGGATATCTCTACATTTGATAAGCAGGTTACCTTCACCATGCCGGAGTAAAATACTCCACCACGGTGACAGTTCATATTCCATCTGCCAAACTCTAAATCAGGCCCTTAGATTTTAAGGGTGTGAACTCTCACCAAATATTACTAGTCAGGAGAGTCAAATGGACTGGTCCTTCCACCAAATCAATACTGGTTGACAGTGTTTTAGCATATTTAAAAAAAAGAGATTTATGTGACAAACCTAGTTTTTCAATATGAGAAGTGGGCTGCTAATTGTAGTTCAATTGTGGTGTTAATATTTCACTTTTTTATCATCCTCCAGTGTTGATTAACCAGATGAGTTTTATACTGACCACTCCATCTTTCTATAACTGTTCATTAGCTGTTGGTCATGGTTTGCCTTTGTGAAACTGACTCCAACCATTAGAGAATCTTGAACAGATAGATTGATGCTTCTCTGACACAACATTGGCTGGTGTTGTTGGTCATATTGAACTTAATGATGAGCAAGCAATGCAATATGTTAAACACAATGAAAGTTCTCTCACTGTTTTGTTATACACTCTGGCAAGCTGGGACACTGCAGGTATTAATTCCAAAATCAAATTGCATGACTGGCTGTTGCTTGTTCACCAAATAGATATTATAGTTTCAGCACAAGTGGGCCACTACAGATGTTGTGATGCATCTCATGCATTGTATCCTTTAACATGCCTTATCAATCAATCAATCAATCAATCATGTCACTTATAAAGCGCACTACATACCCGCGAGGGTCTCAAGGCGCTGGGGGAAGAGGGGGTGGTGCTGCTACTGATCGAAGAGCCAGGTCTTGAGGAGTCTTCTGAAGGCCAGTAGGTCTTGGGTCTGTCGGAGGTTGGTGGGGAGGGTGTTCCAGGTCTTGGTGGCGAGGTGGGAGAAGGATCTGCTGCCGGCGGTCGTTTTCCGGATGCGGGGGACTGTGGCGAGGGCGAGGCTGGTCGAGCGGAGCTGGCGGGTGGGGGTGTAGAAGCTGAGTCGTCTGTTGAGGTAGGCTGGTCCGGAGTTGTGGAGTGCTTTGTGTGCGTGGGTGAGGAGCTTGAAGGTTATCCTCTTGTTGACAGGGAGCCAGTGCAGGTCTCTCAGGTGGGGTGTGATGTGGCTGCGTCGGGGGATGTCGAGGATAAGACGTGCAGAGGCGTTCTGGATGCGTTGCAGCCGTCTCAGAAGCTTAGCCGTCGTTCCTGCGTAGAGGGCGTTTCCGTAGTCCAGCCTGCTGGTGACGAGGGCCTGGGTGACTGTTTTTCTTGTTTCGGTGGGGATCCACTTGAAGATCCTGCGGAGCATTCGGAGGATGTTGAAGCAGGATGAGGAAACGGCGTTGACCTGCTTAGTCATGGAGAGGGTGGGGTCGAGGATGACCCCTAGGTTGCGTACGTGGTCGGTGGGTGGCGGGGCTGTTCCCAGTGATGTTGGCCACCAGGAGTTGTCCCAGGCTGAAGGGTTGGAACCAAGGATGAGGACCTCCGTCTTGTCCGAGTTCAGCTTCAGGCGGCTGGTCCTCATCCATTCGGCGACGGCCTTCATTCCTTTGTGGAGGTGGGCTTTGGCGGTGTGAGGGTCTTTGGTGAGGGAGAGGATCAGCTGGGTGTCGTCGGCGTAGGAGATGATGTTGAGGTTGTGCTGTCGGGCGACGTGGGCGAGGGGTGCCATGTAGATGTTGAACAGCGTTGGGCTGAGGGAGGAGCCTTGGGGTACGCCGCAGATGATCTTGGTGGCCTTGGATCGGAAGGGGGCGAGGCGGACGCTTTGTGTTCTGCCGGAAAGGAAGGATGTGGTCCAGTCCAGGGCCTTCTCTTGGATCCCGGCGTCGTGAAGGCGTGTTCGTAGTGTGTGGTGGCAGACCGTGTCGAAGGCGGCTGATAGGTCCAGGAGGATGAGGGCTGCTGTTTCTCCGTTGTCTAGCAGGGTCCTGATGTCATCGGTGGCAGCGATGAGGGCGGTTTCGGTGCTGTGGTTGCTGCGGAAGCCGGACTGGGAAGGGTCCAGGATGTTGTTCTCCTCGAGGTAGCGGGTCAGTTGTTTGTTGACGATTTTCTCGGTGACCTTCGCGGGAACGGGAGCAGAGAGATGGGTCGGAAGTTCTTGAGGTCCTTGGGGTCTGCCTTGGGTTTCTTGAGTAAGGCGGTGATCTCGGCGTGCTTCCAGCTTTCCGGGAAGGTTGCTGTCTCGAAGGAGATGTTGATTATTTTCCGGAGATGGGGCGCGATGGCTGTACTGGCTTTGTTGAAGATGTGGTGAGGGCACGGGTCTACGGTGAACCGGAGTGGATGGTGTTCATGATCTCGCTGGTGTCCTCGTCGTTGATGTTGGTCCAGGAGAGCAGGCGGTTGGTGGTTGTGGGGGCAGTGGTCTCGGTGGTTGCCGGGGCGGTCGTGGTGTTGAAGCTGTCGTGGATGTCGGCGATTTTGCGGTGGAAGAAGGTGGCCAGTGAGTCGCACAGGTCTCGCGACGGCTGGATGTCGTTGGTGTTGGAGCTGGGGTTGGAGAGTTCCTTCACGATGTTGAAGAGCTCTTTGCTGTTGTGTGCGTTGTTGTCTAGGCGGTCTTTGAGTGAGGCCCTTTTGGCGGATCTGATGAGGTGATGGTGACTGCGGGTGGCGCTCTTGTGGGCGGCATAGCTGTCCGCTGTCCGTTCGTGGAGCCAGATCTTCTCCAGTTTTCGGCATGTTCGTTTGGAGGCCTGGAGGTCTTCGGTGAACCAGGTGGCTTTCTTGCTGGTGTGGCTGTTGGGCGGATTCTTGAGCGGGGCGAGGGTGTTGGCGCAGTCGTCGATCCACTGTCTGAGGTTGTGGGCGGCGGTGTCGGGGTCGGAGGGTTCGGCGGGTGGGCTCAGGGCGAGGTTGTGGTTAGCTGGTCTTCCGTGACTCTGCTCCAGCAGCGGCGAGGCATTTGTTCGGTGCGGTGGTGCGTGGTGGGCTTCCTGTAGGTGAAGTGGATGCAGTGGTGGTCAGTCCAGTGGGGTTCGGAGGTGTGGTTGAAGGAGACGTGTGGGCTTGCGGAAAAGATGGAGTCTAGCGTGTGGCCGGCGGCGTGGGTGGGTGTAGTCACGAGCTGTCTGAGTCCGAGGGTGGCGAGGTTGTCGATCAGGGTGGTGGAGTTGGTGTCCTTGTTGTTCTCGAGGTGGAAGTTCAGGTCCCCGAGGAGGATGTAGTTCGTGGAGGCGATGGCGTGTGTGCTGACGAAGTCAGCGATGGAATCGCTGAACTGTGGTCGGGGTCCGGGGGGTCTGTAGATGAGGGTTCCTCTGAGGGTGGTGTTGGGATCGGTGTGGATCTGGAAGTGCATGTGTTCGGCGGTGCTGAGGGTGTCGTCGGTGTTGGTTGAGACTCTGAGGGTGTTCCTGTGGACGATGGCGATGCCTCCTCCGACTCCGTTGGTGCGGTCCCTGCGGGTGATCTTGTATCCGTCCGGGATGGCAATGGCGATGTCGGGGGCTGAAGCGGGATTCAGCCAGGTCTCCGTCAGGAATGCGACGTCTGGGGAGGTTGAGTCGAGAAGGTCCCAGAGTTCAATGGCGTGTTTGCGGGCGGAGTGGGTGTTGAGGAGGATGCATCTGAGGTAGTTGGGTTCTTCCCCGGGCGGTGGTTTGGCGGGGCGGGTGCTGGCGAAGCTGCAGTTCCGGCAGGTGAAGGGCCCTTGGGTGCGCTTCGGGGTGGCCTGGTAGCAGGCGTGATCTTTTCCGGGGTTGAGTGCGTGGAGGGTGCTGGCGTCGTATCGGCGTCTGTTGATGTGGCG
Organism: Calotriton arnoldi; assembly: GCA_963921515.1. Taxonomy (NCBI): domain Eukaryota; kingdom Metazoa; phylum Chordata; class Amphibia; order Caudata; family Salamandridae; genus Calotriton; species Calotriton arnoldi. Next base: position 687,640 of record CAWUFW010008835.1, on the reverse strand, counting down.
GGGGCGGGGATGACCGGACCAGGGGGTCTGGCGCTGGGCGCGGTCATGGCGCGGACGGGCGCAGACGGGCTTGCCTTAGGCGCACCTTAGGCGCGCCAGCGGCGCGGCCGCGCAGCGGCCGCCATAAATGGGGAGGTGGGAGGGAGGAGCAGGGAATGGGGCAGCGAATGGGCAGTGAGGGGTTGGGGCCGCAGGGGCGCAGCGGCGGGAAACAGGCACAGAAGGGAAAACGAGCACAATCAGGGCATCAAGGGGGCACAGAAAGGAAAAGAAAACGAGCACAATCAGGGGCAGCAAGGGGGCACAGAAAGGAAAAACGAGCACAATCAGGGGCAGCAAGGGGGCACAGAAAGTAAAAACGAGCACAATCAGGGGCAGCAAGGGGGGCACAGAAAGGAAAAACGAGCACAATCAGGGGCAGCAAGGGGGGCACAGAAAGGAAAAACGAGCACAATCAGGGGCAGCAAGGGGGCACAGAAAGGAAAAACGAGCACAATCAGGGGCAGCAAGGGGGCACAGAAAGGAAAAACGAGCACAATCAGGGGCAGCAGCAGGGCACACAGACGGAGCTGTGTGGTGGGGGAGCGACCTACCAGTCAAGGTCAGGGGTCGCTCTCTTCACCACGCAGCGGCCGCCATAAATGGGGAGGTGGGAGGGAGGAGCAGGGAATGGGGCAGCGAATGGGCAGTGAGGGGGCGGGGCCGCAGGGGCGCAGCGGCGGGAATCAGGCACAGAAGGGAAAACGAGCACAATCAGGGCATCAAGGGGGCACAGAAAGGAAAAGAAAACGAGCACAATCAGTTGCAGCAAGGGGGCACAGAAAGGAAAAACGAGCACAATCAGGGGCAGCAAGGGGGCACAGAAAGTAAAAACGAGCACAATCAGGGGCAGCAAGGGGGGCACAGAAAGGAAAAACGAGCACAATCAGGGGCAGCAAGGGGGGCACAGAAAGGAAAAACGAGCACAATCAGGGGCAGCAAGGGGGCACAGAAAGGAAAAACGAGCACAATCAGGGGCAGCAAGGGGGCACAGAAAGGAAAAACGAGCACAATCAGGGGCAGCAGCAGGGCACACAGACGGAGCTGTGTGGTGGGGGAGCGACCTACCAGTCAAGGTCAGGGGTCGCTTATGATGTATTTGCCTTTAGAATGTATGTGTCTTGGCAACAGAATGTACTGATTCATTCCTCTGAGAGCTGTTGGCAGAGCTGGTCTTCCTGGCTCTGCTGTCCATGTAGCCAATAAACTACCAGCTTCTAACACATCCTGTGTGCATGGTTACTACAAAATTATGGCGACGAGGATGGGATACAAGGAGGAACCCATGCAGTCTTCATGATATCTGAACTTACTCGGCACCTGTCTTCAAGATATCTGAACTGACTCCTGTTTCCTGTCTCAACTTGTTCTACACAACTGCTGAGCAACAACTATCTGGACTTCTAATACGAGGTATTTTGTGTCTGCTTAATGACTGCTTGCGCTCCACTTTGTGTTTTTTAAAGACGCTTCGTCTTTTCATCAAGGAGAAAGTGTTTATTTTTGTAGCACTAGCAACTGCCACTTGCTGTGCACTCCATGCTGGAAAATTCCCTTTTGGGCTGTTTTGGGTTACCTTGGACATTGTTTCCGGCGCGACAGAGAGACTGTGGGGCATATTAGCAAGACTCACGTTAAAATTATCGCCGTTTTAGCGGCAGGAAACTGCCGCTAAAACGGTGATAATGGGCTTGCTAATATGCGTTATAGAATTCCAATAGAAGCCCAGGTTAGATGTGCAGGACATCTAACCTGGGCTTCTATTGGAATTCCATAACGCATATTAGCAAGCCCATTATCGCCGTTTTAGCGGCAGTTTCCTGCCGCTAAAACGGCGATAATTTTAACGTGGGTCTTGCTAATATGCCCCTGTGTATTTTTGGTGTCAAGCAACCGCCATCTCTCCTCGCGCATTTAAACCCTAACCCAGTTAGCGCCTACCTTGTTCCAGCCTTCGCGAGCCTGCCTTTCCTCCGTCCATTCTCGAGATCCTTCACGTCTTCAGGCCGTGACATCATCTCGTCACATCACGCTGTGTCTAGGCGACCATCTTAGGACATTGGGAACCTTTTTTTTCTTTGTGCACATAACGCAGTTGCCATTTTGGTTAAGTCGGCCCAAAAGCATTGGGTTTCCACGACAACGCGCAACGCTGTGGCCATTTTGGTGAAGTCAGGTTTTCATCACAACGCGTGTCCTTTCATCGGCGGTGACACGCACACCATTTCAAGCGTTGATTACCTTCACAACGCGTATCAATTCATCGGCGGTGACACGCACACCTGTTTATGCATTTATTGCCTTGACAACTTCACAACGCGTGTCAATTCATCGGCGGTGACACGCACACCTGTTTAAGCATTTATTGCCTTGACAACAAGTGTTTCTTCATCATCGGTGACACGCACACCACCTCAAGCGTTTTCCTTTTCCGGATAGTATGTGTTGCTTCTTGGTAGGTGACACGCACACCACATACACTCAGTGTATATTGTTGCTATTCTCCTGCTATCATCGGCTTATGATCCGTTAAGAGTAAAAACCACTTCCCCCAGATGTAAGGTCGAAACTTTTCTATCGCCCAGGAACAGGCCAGCAACTCCTTCTCAATGACCGAGTACTGGAGCTCAGGAGTCCTTAACACTCTGGATGCGAAACATACAGTATTTTCACAATTCTTGTCCCATTGGGTTAAGGTGGCACCAATACCTGCCTGACTCGCGTCCACTGTGACACAACAAGACAAACTAGGGTCAAAAGGTTTCAAAATAGGTCCATCTTTCAAGGCCGACTTAACCAACCTAAAAGCAACAACACACTCTTCTCCCCATTCAAACTTGACTCCCTTCTTGAGTAGATTACTTATGGGACGTGCCATGGACGCAAAGTTGGGAATGAACTGTGAGTAGTACTCACATAATCCCAAAAGCGACTTGACCCCTGCTTTGTCCACTGGCTCGGGGCATCCAAAATGGCTTGAAGTAAGCCTGGACGAGGACTGACTCCATCATGAGATATAACATGCCCCAAGTATTCAACTTTTGAACACAGAAATTTGCATTTCTCTTCCTTTAACACTACACCACGTTCTTTGAACAGTGTTAATACTTTCTCTAGGACATTATCATGAGATGCAATATCATTTCCAAAAATGAGTACATCGTCTTGAAACACCAGGACACCATCAACACCCTTGAGTATGTTGCTCATTATCCTCTGGAAAACAGATGCGGCTGAGGCAAGACCAAATGGCATGCGACAGTAGCGAAAAGTTCCCAGAGGCGACACAAATGCAGTCTGTTAATACTTTCTACATCTAGATGGCCAGAGGTGAAAATGGTGAGGGAGGCTAACACAAAAACCGTTGTGGAGTTTCTCAAAGAGGTGTGGTTGAGAGAGGGTGTTCCTGAGACTATCGTTTCGGACAATGGAAAACAGTTTGTCAGCATGGAATTTGAAGCTTTTCTTGTTGAGTCAGGAGTCAAACACCACAAGAGCTCCCTTTACCACCCACAAACTAATGGTTTAGTGGAGCGGATGAATCGGGTGGTGGGGGAGTGTATTAAGTGGGCTAGAGCAGGTGGTCATGACATTCACAAGGCTCTGAACACAATGGTGTGGTTTTATAGAACTACACCACACTCTTCTACGAAGATTTCGCCCTTTGAGCTTTTGCGGGGACGTAAGCCCAACACCAGTTTTAGACCAGCCTGGATGAGCAAGTGGGTCAGGTCTGAATCTGATGTTGCCCAGCTAATGTCCTTTGCAAGTGAAAACATGTTGATTACTCAAGCAAAACAGAAGCAATATTTTGATTCACGGAAGGGTGCTAAACTTGTTCCACTTAACGTGGGAGACATGATCAAGATTAAAACTGCTGTGCATTCTAAGAAAGGGAACAGCAAATTCAGTGAACCAGTCAAGTTAGAAAGATTCTTGGAAATGCTGTAAAAGTTGATGGTGGTCATTGGTGGAACCTTAATAGGGTGGTGAAGGTTCAGGTAAAAAATGCCACATCAGGTTCAGCGGAAGATGTTCCCTTTGGTTCCGATCAAACACGTTACAGGAGAAGCTCTAGAAACATTGTTAGACCTTCTAGATACAAGTTGTAAATTTCTTTGTTTTAGTTTCTTTTTGTTGTTTTGTTCTCGTTTGGAGGAGGAGAAGATATGTTGTGATGCATCTCATGCATTGTATCCTTTAACATGCCTTATGATGTATTTGCCTTTAGAATGTATGTGTCTTGGCAACAGAATGTACTGATTCATTCCTCTGAGAGATGTTGGCAGAGCTGGTCTTCCTGGCTCTGCTGTCCATGTAGCCAATAAACTACCAGCTTCTAACACATCCCGTGTGCATGGTTACTACAACAGACTAAGGGCCTCATTACGATCCGTCGGTCCACGGACCCCCAGATTCATGGGGACACGGCTGTGGCGGTCTTCCGACCACCCTATTACGACCAGGGTGGTCGGGCTGCCCTGGGACCACAGCAACTGCCAGGGATCAGGGATCCCTGGTTGTGGTGCGGCGGTCTTGAAGTCGCAATATGCTTGGTGGGACTGTCGTGGTCCAACCAAGCTTATTACAAGTTTCCTCTCCATCATGGTTATCATGGCAGTGAGCCCGCCATGAAAACTGTGGTGGGAAGGAAACAAAGGGGACCCTACTGGGCCCCCTGTTGCTTCAGGGCCATGGGGTGCATGCAGGAGGGCACATGTTGTGTCCCCCTCTCTGCATGCATGCCAGTATCTGCACGGCATGGACTGCAGCTGTCCATGCAATGCAGATACTGATTTTGACATTACTGTTCCAGTGCTTATTTCATAGGCACTGCCATGGAAACGCCAAAGAACCACCTGCCATACAGGAGAAAACTCCTAATCTGGCAGGCGGTTCAGCCACGGGTTTGGCGGTGAGAACCAGTCCCGCTCCCGCACTGCCAAACTCGTAATGAGGCCCTGAGTATGCAATTGCTTTGTCTGTTTTGTAAGTCTGCAGTGCCTTTTAACACTGGTAGACTCAAGGGTGATCTCTCGATATGGTTTAAGTTAGGGCTGAATAATCATTTAAACCGTATTGATGCTAATTACATTGGAAAAGAGGGCCTGATTCAGACCTGTCCTATCTTTTTATGTGCAGATTTTTCCAACCCAACTACGGAGTCTTAGCAGTAGTAAACTGGTAGTTTGTGAATACCAAAAAAACATAAATTTATACAAAAGTGTAAGTTTACTTTTGTGAATCAGGCACTAAGTGTTTTCTATTAAATTGCAGTCTTCTATTTGTTTTTAGCTTATCAACTTTTCAAATGATGTTTTTTCATATTTGGATAATTGTTACTTTAATAAACAATTAAATTTGATTGATGATTTGTGTAACTTGATTTGGGGCCTGATTATCAAAGGTAAACTTACTCTTTTGTGCAAGTTTGTGTTTTTTTTGGTATTCACAATCTATGAGTTAAATTTACAACTGCGGAGAGTCAGTAGTTGGGGCAGAGAACTTCGCTCATAAAATTATAGTCCTGTCCTGTGCTTATGGCACATACACAAAACTGTTTGAAAAGAGTGGTTGATGCCTTTGTAGCTTTTAAAAAGTATCTCAATCTCGAGACAAATTTTACAAAATCTCACTTCATGTCATTCAGTACTAACAGCTTGAGATTAAAAACCCTCTCTGTAAAGGTAGAGTTCTGGAGAGCATTTAGCAATTCCCATATCTTGAGTTTATGTTTGACTCTATCAACTCCTGGTCTCCCTGTTGTTACATGTCAAAAATGTTCTCAACCATTGGCTGCCCTGTTTAATCTTTCCACAAACTTAGGATGTAAACCTATAGCTCCATTACTTGAGATCAATAGGATGCAATGTGTCCCGATCATTTCTGTAGTGTCTTGTGAATTAGAGATGATGGAAACATTTTGGTTCCTGATGGACTGCATAGAACAGTGACGTAGGCGCTTGGGTGTGGTTGACAGAATTCATGATGTAGAATGTTCAGTAACAGTTACACCCTGAGGAACAAAGATGTGTAAAACCAAGCTCCTTGTATGGTGTAATTATTAACATGCTCTGAGGTTGGGGAGGATGCTACAACTGGCAACGAGATAGGGCATACGTAACCTGAAGAAGTGACAGTGCTCTCCCAGAGAGTTTGCCCTGGTCCAGCAAACTGCTTGTGCATGCCACACACGCCTCAGTTGAAGTGAAGATCCACAGTTGATGTATGTGGAGTCAAAGCACCACTCCAGCCAGTGCAAAGCTTTTGAAGAAGATGAAGGCCTTACAAAGAAATTTGTGGAATATTGTCCAGTAACCTGCTGGTGAGCCCGTGGAAGACGTACTGCACCACAACACAACACAGATCCATAAGTCAGTGACAACCAGGTATAGAGAAAAGCTAAAGGCAGCAACATCCAGCTACAAAGAAGCGGTAAAAGAAAGAATAGTTAAATACCGAGAGTAAAATTATACTTATCAGAACCTGAGTAAATAAAGCCATCCGACCTCAGCAGCGGGTGAAGTGACCCAAGTGAAAGCACAGGTATTGTGCTTACAGAGCCAGAGGTCCTCGAAATGACCACCACAAAAGGCGCTGGGTGCGTTTCACACAACTCAAAGGTTGTCAAGAAGGCTCCAATGGTCATATGAGATCGGATTGGCCGCAACAATATAAATGTCAGCACAAAGCTAGTGCTTGACGAAGGTCCTGCTCCAAGTGGGCAGCCGACATCACCAGAGCGGGCTCCGCTCTCGAACAGCAGGAAGCTCCACAGATTATGATGCTACCACCTTCCTGAAACCACAGCTTCCATTTGAAACCACCAAAAAGCAGAATATTTGTGCGAGATGGACTGTCTGGATCAAAACAGTTGATGATTTCATCAATGCTTTGGAAGAAGAATATAACAAATATCTCCAGAATCTTGCAGGTGAAGGAGCAAAGGAAGTAATAAAGAAAATACCCCATGCTGATGACGTCTCATACATCAAATCAAAGATTCACTAATTATAAAGTATAACCCAATGCCGAATGTCAATTACAAAAGATACATTTTCAACCAAAAAACGCAGAAAGATGGTGAAACAATCGATGTATTTACCGAAAAACTTGATACGCTCATCAAACATCGTAAGTTCATTGAATTCAATGATGAAGAAGCCATACGTCTTAGAGTCATAGATGGTTACCTTTCCAATTCATTCAGATGATGAATGCTGAGAAAAATGCTCAGTCTGGGGTGAGTATTCATGGCTGCAAGATCTGAGGAACATGCAGAACAACAAGTTGCTGCCAAAGAGGCCAGAGGAGCCCAGAGTAAGTCAGCATTGAATGTGAAAAGTAAGCATAGGCACAAGGTGGAGGGGCACAAAGTGATGTCTCCAAAGAAAAAGAAACTGTGCTTCAGATGAGGATTTTCTTTACCACATGAAGGTAAATGTCCCGCCATTAGACAATTATGCAAGGGCTGCAGGAAAGAAAACCATTTTGTAATGGTTTACAAAGCAAAGAAAAAACTAAGTGAGACATGTCAAGAAAACAAAATGGATGCCCGAATGTTCCAGAAGCAACATTTTACTCATGCCCACAAGGCCAAGCAGCTATGTCAGCTGAGGCAAATAGAAACTAAACAAAGCCAACCATCATCTAAATCTTCATCCAAAAGTTCTTCAACATCATTGTCATCGACAGGGAAGAAGAAAGCTGTGCAATGTTGATGTCAACTAAAGTGAAAGATGCGCATGTCGGATTGGTCGCATGCAAGGAAAAATGCAAGTCGAAGAAAGATTGACAAGTGAAATCACAAAATTCATTTAGCCACTGTCACACTAAAGGTAAGCTAATAGTTGTTCCATATCTTTTATCATAGACAGTGGTGAGCCGATAAACATCATGCCTAAGAAGTCCAATGAACTTCCTCTAGTGCCCGGACTCACACTGTCGAAGACCAAAAAGTATAGTTGGGTGGCATCAATGTCATTAAAAAATCAAGTTCAATTTGTAGAAACCATGAAGCACAAAAATACAGTATAGGCACCCATTCATGTGCTTCAAGGTACATCTGCAAGTCCCTGTTTACTCAGTTTGAGTACTGCTGCTGAAATGGGACGGATATCTGTAAATTACAACATAAATGCTCATCAAGAAAGAGTGAGTCAGTATCCATCGTTGTTTCATGGATTAGGAAAACTTAAGACAATGAAAGTGCAACTGCATATTAATGAGGCCATTCATGCTGCCTCTCAACGACATCGTCAGATTGCATTTCATTTACAGGAATCTACTGAAAAAGAACTTGAGACATTACTATAGCTTGATATCCTTGAGCGATCTATTGGTCCAACACCATGGGTTTCACCCATAGTGGTAGTGCTTAAAAAGACAGTGAAGGAACTGATATGTGTCAAGTAACAAGGCAATTGAAAGAGAACGACATCCAGGTTCATACATTGTCGATATGATCATACAGCTGAATGGTGCCAAAGTCTTTTCTCGCCTTGATCTGAACAAATTATATTATTAATTGAAATTAGAATGAAATTGCAGGTACATTACTATATTTTCTTCACAAATTGGTTTGATCAGAAATAAAGGATTATGTTTTGGCATGTCATCAGCTGCAGAACTGTTTCAAGACGTCTTTTGCTGCATAATACAGCCTGTCATGCATGCTTTCAATTACAGTGTTGATATATTGATCTTGGAGTCCACACAAAAGGAACATGATAAAGTGCTTACCCAAGTGTGCTGTTTACTTGCTGATTCGGGTCTCACTTTGAATGCATCTTTGGCCATATTTTCTCTGATGAGAGAATTACTCCAGATTCGACTAAAGTACAGGCTTTGTCAGCCACCTGTCCCCCACAAGATGTTACCATATTACGATCTTTTCTTGGCTTGGGGGGGCGCTAGAGGGCGCACAGCAAAATGGCTGCACTTTAGTGCAGCTCCGCCGGACGGAAACCCATCCATCAATAATCCTGCATCCCCCGCATCAAAAATCACGATAAACTGCGGGACGAGTACGCACTACCTCCGAGGCTGCCATCGGCCAGTGCGGATTTCTGACAGCACCCCTGATCGAGGCGAAAACCTGCAGAGTCGCAGCTTGGGCCCGAGACCACAAAATGGCGGCCTAGCGATCGAGCCGAGTGCTGATACCCGGAGGACGGGGAAACGCTGCAGCTGATGGTGGCGGCCGGCTGCGGAGGCTCGCATCATCACCCGGCGCCCTCCCGGAGGCACTGACGACCGGTTGCTGAGAGGACAAGGGGCAACATCAGCGGACGTCGCTGCCCTCCCGATACAGCCCTGACGTCTCCGGACCAGAGCGGCCCCATGCAGGAGGTCTGCCGAAGTGCGCAGGACCCGGCCAGGAACACCGGAACGCGGCTGCGGAGGACCTACTGCCCCGAGGTAATGCAGACCCTGCGGAGAGTACTAGCGGCGCATCTGGGTTCTGGGGAGGCCGCCGGAGCCCGTTCTCACTATCGGCGCCCATACTTGGGCCTAAGATCTCAACGCCGGGCACTAACATTTAAATCCAAGCTGCAGGGCAGACCAGAACATCAAAGGCGGCGAGCCCCCTCAATGCGACTACCACTGCAGTTGCGGCAAGCTCAATAAGAGTGGCACACGTTACACTGGCATGTTGGAGGTGCCCATTGGTCCCCCCCACTCAACCCCATCACAAGGCCTACACCAGACAGGCCCTGTAGCAGAGGCGGGCGCACGTAAACCTCTTCACCACTGCACGGCCCCTGCACCAGCGAGATACGAGCACAGCAAGTGAGGGGGCTGCATTGAATCTCTGCCCCAGTTGGAATTCATCGACCTGCGCTGGGAACCTCCTTCAACTGCGACACCTGCTGAATCAGACAGTTCTTAAGGGCTCTCTGCTCAGTGTGGGATCCACCTGCTCTCCTGCACCCCCTGGCCGGGGGGGGAGACCCTTGCTATCGGGAGCCGACTCGGCGCCATCCCTGAGGTGTCCTTACATCTGTTCACTTAGCAGACAATTCTACCTAATAACGCAGCACGTGGTAAGCTCAGGTACATGCAGATCTCTAACTGGCTGGGGCAAGCGCTTTTCTTACCTACGTAGGTTCAGTGAGAGTGCAGGACACAAAATGGGCAAAACTGAGCGCAGCCAGCCTCGTCTCACATTTGAGCCCCGCAGGTCCACCAAGTCACAACAGCGGGCCACCTCTGACTTAGAAATGGATGCCCCCTCTGATAGTCTGTCCGCAATTGAAAAAACACTGCTGGTGGTGCAGACTAGCCTACAAACTATTGATGGCAAGATAGATAGTTTAAATTTAAGAATGGATCATATGTCCACCAAATTGGACAAACACGCACTGCGCTTGGGCGAAGCGGAAACACGTATATCAGACGCTGAGGATGGTTTGCAACAGATGTCCACAAAAACTCTGGTGATGGAGAAAGTGCTGGCTGTAATACAGGCCAAAAATGAAGACTTAGAAGCCAGATCAAGACTGAACAATCTACGGATTACGGGCCTTCCGGAATCCACCAACACCGGCCGCCTTGAAACCTACATCGAGACTTTGCTCCGGACAATCTTTGGGGCCGAACATTTGTCGCCGATGCTCATAGTGGAGCGGGCACACCGCTCTTTGGCGACCCGTCCTCCACCGGGTGCTCCACCACGCCCTGTAATCGCGCGGCTACTCAATTACAGAGACTGGGACACCATCTTACGACTAGCCAGAGAACAGGGGAATGTCGTCCATGAAGGGAACTCCCTGGCTTTTTATCCGGACTTCACTGCGTCAGTGCAGGCCGCGAGAAAAGAATATCAACCAGTGAAGTGGATCCTCATAGCGGAAAAGGTCCCCTACGCGATGCTGTACCCGGCGCGACTCCGCATTGACCTGAATGGCAAATCGAAGTGCTTCACCATGCCAAAATCTGCGTTGGACTAGGCAAAGACTCTAAAGCGGAAAAACCGAGCGTCCTCCAGTCCCGCAGATGATGATGGCTCCTCGCATGCAGCTACGGAGTGAGAAACTGTTTATATTGGGGCAACTTCAGGCTCCCAGTGGTGGAGTTGGACGGTCTCCTGTTGCGCGAACCGGACACAGACACTGTCTTATTCACGCCTCCGGCCATTGCCATCTGACTTGAAGACCTGAACTTTGGCCATGCAGATAAGATTCCTGTTATTATGTTGTACATGTCATTGCTTATCTATTTTCTTACTTTTGCTGATAAGCGGGGGGTAACTCTGCTTTCACCACTGTTTTTCCGTCCACCTCCCTTTTAATATGGAAGGCTATCTGTGCTCCAGCGCTCCCCGACGGGTGTTCCCCACAGCTGGGTAAAGCTCAGTTTCATTTCTGGGTATTGTTCTGGGTAGTTCGGGATGGCTTTGGCCTGTTGGGGCTGCTGAAGTGGGTGGCGGGTATGGGGGGGGGGGGGGGACCGCGGGGTTTGCTCATGTGGCAACAAGTTACTCAGATAACCAAATGCAGACAGGGCAGGCTTACATTAAAGCATTGGTGTCTTACACACTATTTGACCTTCTCACATGCCACACACGGATAGCGAAAAAATAGTTTGCTTGACATGGAACGTGCACAGGCTTAACTCACCCAAGAAAATACGTCAGGTAATCGCATACTTGGATCGCCATGAGGTAAAAATCGCCCTCATCCAAGAAACACATTTGACACGCCATAATGAGGCACACATTGGGTCAAAATGGGCCGGTTACTGACTGGACTCATCGTATTCTTCATATGCTAGCGGGGTTCTCACGCTCGTCAAAAAAACCCTACCATTCACTATGATCAAAAGCTGCCCGGACGATGAAGGTCGCTATGCCATAACACACGGCAAACTGGCGGGGGAGCTCGTCACCCTGGTAAATGTCTATGGCCCCAACACGGACACCCCTGGGTTATATGAACGGATAGTATTGATGGAGCAGGGGAAACGAAATAATTTTGTACCCCTTGGAAGTTAATGACTTCATAATGATTAATGATACTAACCGTTTGAAATGCATGTACTAATCAACAAAATACACTTTTAATAGACATTACACGTGGGCAACATGCTGATTTGTGCAAAAATCTAATTTACTTACAAATGTGAAGCAAAATAAAACTAATATTGTGATTTGCGTAGTAAATAGAGTAAATTGCATGATTTGTATTGCGTAGTAAAATTGTATTGTGGCAAAGAATGCAGATGGTAAGTAAAATGGCTTTAAATGTCGCTTCTGCTAGGTAATATCTAACACGGGTCTTTAGAATGGCGGGTGGTAAACAGAAAGGCTTATTTTCCATATTTTAATTTCTATTGTGTTTGTTTTATATTAGTTTTGTTCGGGCCTGCTAGGCCATGCTTCTAAAATGGCCGCCGGGAAGGACGAGATCGCGTGCATTGAATAAGATGGCCCCTACGCAGACGCAGAATGAATGCTCCAGTCACGTTTATGCAGCCTGTGCTCGGAGTGAGAGATGTCAAGGCCAATCTGACCTGCAACGAGGAGCTTGCCAAGTGTTCAGCATATATTCCTGGGAACGGATGGGAAAGAGCCGAGTGCCAATGGATGAACTAATGTGTGACCATCAAAGATCGTTACAAAATGGATTAACAAATTGGACTACTTTTGACACTGCGATCATGAGACTTATTGTATGCTTTATTGTCCCCAAACCGGTTTGAACAAGGAGGGCGATGAGGTGACCATCACCACCCCTCCAATGGACCAATTAGCGTGATTCTTGCCCCTAAAGATTGCAACTTTTAAATGAAGAGAGCCAGAAAATAGGGTATAAGAGAGTCTGCTCTTACGTTGTGAAGGAGGCTTGTTTTTCATTTTCCATCTTGATGCTGCGAGAGACTCTGTCATTTTGGACTTTGAACTTTGACTGGGGAAGGAACGAGACCGTTGCGGGAATTTACCCGGGAGGTGCGTCCGAGGAGGTTAGCGGGACAGTCAGTCAGTTTTGGGAGTCCTATCCTGTGATCTGCGGTTCATCTTCATTTGGTGAACCATTCTTGTCATCGCCCCATGGCCGAGGGTAATGCATAATTTCTCACTTTTCCTAAAAAGCTTTCTTGAAATGTTTATTGATATTTCTAAATGTTTTGCATAATAAAGAATTTCACTTATTTGCTTGAAGTATTTTAGATAAAATTATATTCTAACTCTAAAATGAATCTGTGTTTCTTTAATAGATTTATGATTAATAAATGTTAAAGGTTTTAATTGTGATTGAGCTGCTCTTAATCACCATCAACTAATTCTACTAGTTGATCCATCGACCGAATAGCGGAGTACCTTGATGTTTAGAACCGACAGGATCCGAAGATAATGTATATAATGTATAGATTATTATTCTGTCAAATTTAACAAGGTATCCCGTTCGTCCAGCAGCTCATGATCCTTAGTGTTTAATCCAGAAATTGAATGACTGTATGTATGCGGTGTCATGGGCCCCACCGACATAAGTTTTAAATGACAAAGGTTGTGTAGGTGTTTTTCTGGATTGGTGTCCTAAGGAGCAAGTTATATTAGCCGCGCTGGATCAGTATCCATACTGAGTGACTGGCCAACAGCTACAATAATATGGGGGGGCGACCTCAACACTCATCTAGACCCAAGCAGGGACAAGTCAAGCGGCACGGGAGGGCAATCACCTAAGGCGGCCAGGGTTATTAACGACGGGATGGCGGAACTCTGTTTGACAGATATATGCCGCCTGCGACACACAGATACATTAGAGGGGACACATGTTTCAACAATATATGGTAGCTGGTCGCGGCTAGACTACTGGATAATGAGTGAGTCGGCGACAACTTGGGTCTCGGACATGGAGGGGCTACCGAGGACACTATCTGATCACAACCCGGTCATACTTACACTGCACATTCCTCAAACGGTTAGCCAGCAGTTCAAGTGGCGGTTTTGCTCTGAGGCGCTACTGGATCCACTCTATATGCACACCATCCACAAAGCCATTGTCCAATACTTTGAGCAGAACAAGGGGTCGGTAGATAGTACAGCAACCCTCTGGGAGGCCTTCAAAGCCACAATCCGCGGCATTTGTATTAGCACGACAGCGGGAATATTGAGGGACATCCGCGGTCAGTTGACCATGACTGAAAATACCTTATTTCGATTAGAAAAGGAATTTGCGAGCTCCCCTAGCGCCCTACTCCTTGCACAAATCAAAGAATCAATACTTAAGTATAATGATCTCGCAAACGACGAAATTCGATATTTGTCAAGAAGACACATTGCCCGGGCATATGGGGAAAGCGGCAGGCCAGGCCATAATCTGGCGGTCAAGATAAAAGCTAGGGAAAATAGGCATACCATCACCAAAATAACTGACTCTTCCGGTGCGGATCACTTCACCACACGAGACATTGCCTCGCAGTTCAAACAAACCTACGCAGACATGTATACGTTGCGGACCAGCACATCTACTGCAGACATAGATGACTATCTGTCGGACATTGCTCGCGCATGGCTCTCCGATGTCCAGCGAGAATAACTATGTCAACCTATAACTGCAGACGATATCTGTACAGCGATCAAGACTCTCCCTAACAAAAAAGCACCAGGTCCGGACGGACTTACCTGCGAGTTCTATAAGGCATTCGCTGAGGAGCTGACTCCTCATTTGCTTGAGATGTACGCAGAGGCATATGAAACGGGCACGTTCCTGCCAGCGCTTAGGGAGGCTTTAATCATCACCCTACTTAAGAAAGACAAGCCGCCTTATAGCTGTGATTCATACCGCCCGCTATCGCTTATAAACACGGATGCGAAGATCCTGCCGACTATCTTGGCTGTCAAACTTAAACCCCTAATGCCTAACTTGGTCCTACCGGATCAATCGGGATTTATCCCGATAGGTCCACCTCATATAATCTGAGAACGCTCTTCGCCATGTATCATATACTTGACCCTGACTTACAGGCGGCGACCGTGATGCTTGACGCGGCCAAAGCCTTCCAAGCCATTGAATGGGGGTACCTCTTTTATATTCTTCAATGCATGGGGTTTCCTCCGCTCTTCGTTAACTGGATACGGTTACTATACACCAACCCCACAGCTCGAGTGCGCGTCGAGGGCACCACCACGGACTCTATACAGATAAGCAGGGGGACTAGGCAGGGCTGTCCCCTATCTCCGCTTCTGTTTGCGGTAATGCTGGAACCACTGGCTTGCGTTATTAGGCAACGGCATAGAAAGGCAGCGCTGTGTTTTGTTCACCGCCCCGTTAGCATCTCACTGTACGCGGATGACATGCTGCTCTTTATCAGAGAACCACACACCTTTATGGCGCCAATTTTAAGGGAATATAAACGATTTGGATGCTTCTCAGGCCTCACAATAAACTGGTCCAAGTCTGTGGTGGTACCGCTAACTGAGACAACAACTCCTCATGATCTGGAATTTCCCTTGATATGGGCGACAGAGCCTGTAAAGTACCTGGGGGGTGTGGGTGCACCGCGACCCCGAGATAGTTGTCCGTGAAAACTATGGCAGGGCCTGCATGTAATTAGAACAGCAGGTAGACAGGTGGATACGGCTGCCACTGTCGCTAGCCGACCGCATGGCGCTCATAAAAATGGTTGTGCTGCCCAAGTTCCTTTACTTTTTTAGCAACATTCCTATACAATTACCAACAGCTTTTTTTAAAACACTACGATCACTACTACTTCGGCTGATATGGAGCGGCAAGCAGGCTTGAGTGGGTCTAGCGACCCTCACATTAGACTATTGCAGGGGAGGCTTTAGTGTACCTGATATGCACTTATATTACCTCTGTGCTCAAGCTCAATATGCTCACTACTGGTATACTACTCATAACTTTATCCCACACGTCGCAGTGGAAGATGGCGATGCACATCCTATTCCACTGGGATCTATACTGACTCACACGAACAGGGGCACGCCCAAATCTGAAATTAACTCCATTGACACCACTGTCGCAGCATGGCAAGCGCTAGGTCGCAGAGCGGCGAAACTGCCTTTATATTCCCCACTATTGCCCCTAGCATACCACGCGGGTGCATCTGTAACGCACGAAGTGGGAGCCATGCGCACCTTGACGCAGGCAGGGATTGATAAAATGCAGGACGTCTTCCCTAATGGCGCATTCTTAACACTTGAAGATTTAAACTATGCACGCAACCAAATGCCACTATTCACGTTCACTATTCATAGACTGAAGAAAGCACTGCAGGCCTACTTTCCCTCATTTCCTTCCGAGCCGCCGACGCTGCAGTCTTTGCACACCTTGCACATCAGCCCCATGAGACGGAAAATGGTAACTAAACTATATAGGGCAGCTAGAGAGGAAACACCGCTACCTCCTAATAACAGTATGGAACGATGGAATAAGAAACTAGATCCACAGATTACACAAAAGGACTGGGAACACTGTTGTCAGATCACTAGCGCACTCACACCTAATGGAAACCTGCGCATTATTCACTTTAAATATTTACACCAAGTGTACCACACACCATATAAGTTATGTAAATATGGAGTCAGAGATAATGATAAATGTAAAAGATGTGTTAAAACAGGCGCAGATTTTTGGCATCTAGCATGGGAATGTGGAAAGATAGCAGCATACTGGGCGGCTGTCATCGATATCGTACAAGAAATGACCCATACTGCACTTGCCTGCTCTCCTCAGATTTTTTTTTTATTTTTTATTTTTATTATGTTTTTATTAAATTTTATTTATAAAGGTTAATTACATAACAACGCTTCAGTACATATTCGCCATGTGGCACACTTTAGCAACCCCTCCGTGGAAACATTCTCATAAATCCCTTGGTTACAAAAACATTCCCGTGAATCTCTTGGTTACACAGCTGTTGAGCCAACAACCCAACTTGGGCAGGCAGCGTCTTCCACCCATCACCACACAGTCTGGTCCAGGTGACCACCATTTCACATTGCCATCTTGCGCTTTTCCCTGAGCTGATGTTTCTGCCTTCCAGTGCGGGGCTTCCTATCACAACGTCCCTCTTCCTAACCCTCTGCCAACTCTTCGTCACTCAGATCGGCCTCCCCTGTGTGCACTTCCGTGACTTCACTCGTCTCCCCGGCCTCTCCCTGTTTATATGTCCTGTACAATCCCCAAAATGTTTTTGGTCTGCTACGTGGAGGGAGCAGTTCACTATAATTCTCCGTCTGTGTGCAGCAGTATAGCATATCATGCGACCATCTTTTCACTGTTGGTACTGGGCCCTTCATCCAACACAATGCCACTACCCTTTTCGCTATTAACAATCCCATATCTACAAGTCTGCGCACAGCCTTGGGCAGTGTTTTGGTATATCCCAGTAAAGCCATTGTTGGATCCGGAGTCAGTTCCACCTCCACTATCCTCTCCAGTTCCCGAAATACCTCCTCCCAGTATGCTAGTATACCTGGGCAGTTCCAAGCTAGGTGTATAAAATCCGCTATCTGTGCTGGGCACCGCTCACAGTTCGCCTCTTCTCTGAGCCCATACCTACATAGCCGTTCTGGCGTGTAGTATACTCTGTTAAGGAATTTAAAATGAATAAGCCTGTGTTTTCCATGAAGGGAAACATGCCGTGTGTTCAGGCAGCAGTACTGCCACATCTTGTCATCTATTGTTACTTGCAAGTCCCTCTGCCAGGCCAGCCTAGCTGTCGTGTATTCATGTACTCTATGCGTCATCAGTATTCTGTAGATGTTGGTTACTATCTTACGAGGGGAGTTGGATTTGAGGACATATGTTAGTTCCGGGATTGCTGGAGGCTCCTGCACGTCCTCTCCAAACTGCTCTAGCATAGCTCGTCGCACCTTATGAAACTGGAATCGCTGTAGTTGCGTGGGCGCCTCTGCCCCCTCCACCACTTGTTCCCAGGTTTTTGCAACCCCTTCCTGGAAGAGATCTCCCGCAACCTTAATATTCAACGCTTGCAGAGCTCTAATGACTCCTCTGTCCCTGCACGGGGTCAACCAGCGAGCCCACTCTATGGTCATGGACGGTGTGTATAGTAACGCTCCTGCCTGTTGCTGTAATAAGCAGTGCCATGCATGTCTGGTAGCGTTCATTGAGTCAAGGATTCCAGTTCTACGATCTGGGTCTTCAAATATTGTCGCCAGTGGCGGGTGGGGAGCGGCAAACAGAGTTTCCATACGCAGGGATGGTATTCCTGCTTCGCCGTGAATCCAGGCATGTAAGTGTGCGCACTGTGCTACCCTATAGTAAAGCTCAAAATCCAGAGCTCCGAGGCCTCCCATACTGTAAGGTAATATAAGAACCCGCCATTTAACCCTCGCCTGCTTGCCCGCCCACGCTAGCTTTAGCATCAACTGTGTAAGTCTTTGGAAAAAGGCTCGTGATAGTACTATTGGTATGTTGGTGAATAGGAACAGCATCCTAGGCAGGACCACCATCTTCATAATTGATATCCTTCCCATCATCGACAGGGGGAGCTTACACCATGCCTCTACGTCATCCTCCAGTCTATCCATGGCCGTGCCATAATTCTCCCGTAATACCGTCTCAGAGTCTGTATGCAATTTAATCCCTAAGTATCTGACTGAGTCCGTAGTCCATTGTAGTGGGTATTCCATTTCGAATTCTTCCGTGACCGGAGTCAACGGAAAAACCATGGACTTGGCCCAGTTAACTTTTAGGCCCGATAAAGCCCCAAAGTGCACCACTTCCCGAAGCACCGCTGTCAAGTTTTGTTCAGGCTGCCGCACATACAGCAGTGTATCATCTGCATAGGTGGATATCACTATGTTATATGTCGGGAAGCCAATGCCCTCATGACCATGATACTCCCTAAGGGCGCACGCCAAGGGCTCCACGACCAGGGCATACAGCAGTGGCGATAGTGGGCAGCCCTGTCTTGTGCCTCTAGAGATGGCAAACCGGTCTGTGACTAAATTACCTATACGTACTCTAGCTGTGGGTTTGTGGTACAATGTGCCAATTAGTTGCAAAAAAACCGATCCCAGCCCCATCCTTGTAGGTACCCTACACATGAACGCCCACTCTACCGAGTCAAAGGCCTTTTCCATATCTAGGAAAACTGCCACCGTTTTAACATCTTGCCTCACATGCTGTATAGTGCCAAATACAGTCCGAATATTGTATGTGAGATTTCTATTAGGTATAAATCCTGCCTGTTCTGGTGCTACCAATATCGTAGACAGGGGGGCTAGGCGATTGGCCAGAATCTTTGCAAATATTTTCATGTCCACATTTAAGAGCGACAATGGGCGATACGAACCACACTCCTCCGGCGATTTCCCTGGTTTAGGGATTGCCACTAGGATCGCTTCCCTCATGGATCTCGGCATTGTACCCGCAACACATAGATTGTCAAATAGCGTGGCCAAGTGGGGTAGTAAGATATCTATGAAGGCTTTATAAAAGTTGGCCGTGAGGCCATCCGCCCCCGGCGCACTGCTCGATTTCATGCCCGCCAGGGCTTCTAATATTTTGTCTTTTTCTATTGGTAGCATTAGGAATTCTCTGTGCACATCCGAAAGGGAGGGCAGTGCTATGTGCTCTAGGTAGTCCTGCATTTCCTCTTCCATGTCTTCTGACCTTGATGTATAAAGGTCTGCGTAATATTGATGGAATCTCTCCGCAATATCTACCTCTTCCGTGCGCAAGTCTCCCTCCGCAGATCTCACCTGTGATATCAGTGTCTTCCCCCATTTTGTTTTCAAGGTCTGAGCCAGTATGGAGCCCGGCCTTTCCCCCTCCCCGTATGTGCGGGCTGTAGCGTATTTGCCTAAATGCTTGATCTCACTATCCGCCGCTTCATGGTATTCTTCTAATAGGGCCTTTATTTCGTCCTCCCGCCCCTCTTCCTCATCCGTCCCTTGATGATCTTCCAAATGTTTCAGCTTCCGCTCTAGGTCCTTCAATCTCTGCCTTATGGCCTTCAACACCCCTGAATATTTGGTCATTGCAATACCGCGTATATAAACCTTGAAGGCCTCCCAAACCGTTTGAAAACTGTCTACTGATCCTATATTGACCTCGAAAAAGGCTTCTATTGCATCCGCTAGTTCCCCCTTAAAGACAGGGTCCAGCAGCGAGTACGGTGGGAAGCGCGAGGTAAATGGGGGAATTGTTTTCTTGGGGGTAGCTAATGTTAGTAGTACCGGTGAGTGGTCCGAAAGTGTACGCGGTAGTACCTTACAGGTTCGAATGTTTTCCAACGCTGAAGTTGAGACCAACCAAAAATCTATACGTGTGTGTATATTATGGTAAGCAGAGTAGTGCGTGAAGCCCCCTGGAAGCAGGTTACGTGCCCTCCATACATCTTCTAGGTCCATGCATGTCATCACCTTCTCCAGCTCTTTCGCAGCTGCTGACGGTTTCCTGTGTGGGCCTGCCGACCGATCTAAACTTGGATCCCTGACCATGTTAAAGTCGCCGCCCCACAAGATCGATGCACCCTGTAATCACTGTGTCGTGGATGCTAACTGTGAGAAAAACTCAGGGCAGTCGTAGTTAGGACCATAGACATTGACCAGAAGTACATCAAGCCCTCTGCCCTTACATCTCGAAATTACATACCGTCCATTAGGGTCCGACTCTAGCAATTTTAGTGTCTAAGCTGATTTGGGGTTTACCCAGGTCATCACCCCTCTAGCGTGTGTCGTGTACCCTGCGGTGTTAATGTTTCCTATGAGTCCTTTACTTCTCAGTATCGCACTCGTTTGTGGAAGGTGTGTCTCTTGCAAAAGTGCCACGTCAACATTGTGCCTATGTAGGAAACTGAGTACCTTCCTGACCTTACGGTAATTATTAAGTCCCCTAACTTTCCAAGTCATGGCTCTCAAGCTGTCCACTGGTTCCTGTTCTACATTCCCGCTATCTCCCGCCATTAGGTTGGGATGTACCTGAGCAATATGCAGCCCTCAGTGTGCTTGGGTGTAGTGCGCCGCATAGTGCCCAAAAGCCTGCAATTTTCTGTAACCTTTTTGTTATCACTTGCGTACTGTGTGCATGTACATAGCGTGCTGTAAACCCGAAGAAAACCGTTCTTATCCAAACCCCCCGCCACCCCCACCCCCGCAATCAAAAACTCTGCCCTTCGCCCTCCCGATCCCTTCCCACAGCAGACCACCCCCAACTTGGCCGTGCTCGTACCCAGAGTACCCCCCCTTCCTCCCCTCCCGATCCCCCCTCAAGTTGCAACCGGTGTGCCAGGCACTCTGAGGCGGGGGTAGCTCCATGGATGAGGTGAAGCGCCCAACAGAGACAAAACCCAGCCCAGCGGCACTTGCGTCGATTACCATGGTGTGCAGTAATTTCCGCCACCCAACTCCCGCCAAACTATAACTTGATCCTCCTTCCCAACTCCAAGGTGCCAACCTTCATTTTTGATTGCGAAAAATCTTGCTGCCCAGTTCCACCATCCAGGGTACCACTCCCCATATTGTTCCATTGAGCCTCTATTATAGGTCAGACCACAATGTTTCTCCTCCCATAGGCTCAAAGACCCAGGGCATTCTCCAGACAGTACATGCCAGGCTAACCCCCCTCTATGCTCTTAAACCCCAAACTCCCGACCCAGCCTCCCACCCTTCCCATTGTACTCATCTGACGGGCATAGGCACTTGATCTCAGTCCTATTCATCCTGTGGACCTCCGTTCGTCTCGTCCGGGGGCCTGCTTTCCGAGCTACCTCGATGTTCCGTCGCCCAGCGTTTAATGGCCTGTTGCAATGACTTGGGGTCCGTGAATATATGTGAGCGCCCTTGTCTGTTCACCCTAAGCTTTGCAGGATATAACATGGCGTAGTCGACTCCCATGTCTCTGAGCTGCTTCTTTAGTGGTACAAAGTGTCTACGTGCCTCCTGGACATGGGCGGTGAAGTCTGGATACAGTGACAACTCCGAGCCCTCATACCGCAAAATTTTCTTTTCTCTGGCTATACGCAGCGCCACATCCCGGTCACGATAATTAAGTAGTTTCGCAATTATCAGCCTAGGTGGGGCGCCCACTGGCGGCTTAGGTCCCAGAGAGCAATGCGCTCTCTCAACGACGAACATTGCGGAGAAGACTCCCTCTCCCAGCAGAGTCACCAACAACTTTTCCACATATTACCGGTGGATGTAGTTTCCGGAAGGCCTGTGATCCGCAAGTTGCATCTGCGTGAGCGCGCTTCCAAATCCTCCGTCTTATCCTGCAGGACTCTCATCACCTTTCCTAGCTGTTTGTGGTCCGCATCTAGGGTGGTATGTGCTTCTTCCACCTCCGTGAGTCGTCTTTCCGACATGTCCAATCTTTCGGCATGTTTATCAAGACGCTCCGCCATTCTATCCATCCTATATGAGAGTGCGTCCATTTTTGTGCCCAATGTTGCTATGCCACTCTGCAAAGATTTCTCCATGGACCTTAGCATGGTGCGAATGTCGGAGTCCGGGTCATCGCCTGTTGGGGGTTGCGATCTATCGTCCTCGCCAGGAGCTTCATCGTGAGATTTCGAGCGCTTCTGCCCGAAAGACAGTTTAGATTGTGTCTTATCTCCCCTGCCCATTTCTTCGACGACACAGCCCCTCTCGCCAGTGTCGTACACTGTCTCAGTCGTTCCGTCGCGTTTTGCGCTATCAAGTGAGGTATCGCTGCACCACTGCCACTCCTTTCTCCTGTGCCGTATGAGCGGCCTGCCACAGTGAGCCGTCCCTCTCCGGATCTCAATTGCGCAGGACTCGGCCTACCCCTGTATCGTCCGGCACCTCCTACCTTGCGCCTCCCAGTGTCATGTGTATAGGGGAGCTATGCTGCAGGGCCTCCCTCCGGTAGTATGGTTTTGTCCTCAATTTGGCGGTACGTGCACCCGCAGTGCCCAGCCTCACTCTCGTAGGGCCCTTGCGTGCTGTAGCGTATCTTCTGCACCCCTCTGCAAGGGGTCACTTATATCCCTCGTGTGTCCCCTGCCAGCGCTCAGTACCTAGAGTGAACAATGCCCGCTGTAGTCTCGCCGCCGCTTGCCTATCCACAGAGACAGTCCCCGAGTCTCCCTTCCTGCTGCACCATCTCTCGTGCCCTCTGTACCTCCACTCAGGTTGTGGTCCGTCGCTCTATATGCTGTCTACTGGTTATGCCGCCGGGTGATTCCTGCCTGAGAAGCTGCTGGGGCAGTGTTACCTCTCGGCTGTGCCTTTGCTTGTGGCCGTGCAGACCTGTGGCGTCTTCGCCCTCCACCGTGATCTGGGGGTATCCGAGTGGTCACCAGTCCTTGTCCCCACTTCGCACCATCACCAGTGCCCAGCGCCGCTACTGTCAGGCCTGCCGCGCGATCGACTTTACCAAAGTGCGCCGCCAGGCATCCGCCATTGCCGCACGTCACAGCACGTATCCCCGAGGCCGCCGTCACTTTAGCCCGAGGCTTCGCAGCCTACCAGCCGCCTCCTTTCCTCACGCTCGTTCTTCCGCTGCAAGCCACTATCCACCACTCTGAGCGGCTCCGAGTCTGCCGCACACCCTCCGGTTACCGATCCTCGGTCTTGGGGAGCAGGGTATCAGCTATACTGCAGGATTATTGCTGAATTGTGTATCGACGCAGCGGAGAGCCGGGCTCAAGCGGCCATTGCAGTCGCGAGCTAGCTCCGCCCCCCTGCTCTCCTCAGATATGTTTGTTAACCCTGGTACCATTCCTGAAGGGAAGCATGGGTAGGCTGGTGAGAGTAGCATTATTGTTGGCTAAGAGGCGAGTTGCCATGACCTGGGAGAGCAAAGCTAGCCCCACTACTGCTCAATGGATAACAGATATGGTATACTGCCGCGACACTCTAGCACTGTATGCAGAAGAGCTCCCCGCCACCTCCAGGCCCAAAGATATCTGGGAACCGTTATTGCTATATCTAAGATCTAAAGAACGAGACACATCATCTAACCCTGATGTGTAACCTTACTGCATATGAGCACCACGTATATGCCTCTGCACCGCACTGTCTGTCTGAATTATTTGAGAATGTATGTACTAATGTATCTTGTTGCCGCAAGATGTTCTTGTTGTTATACGATTTGATACGAGTATTGCTACTGATGTTGTAACCTGCAAAATGCCAATAAAAAAATAACAAAATAAAAAATCTTTTCTTGGCTTGGCCAGCTACTGTTCTAGGTACATCTGTGGTTTTGCCACAGTAAGTGCCCCATTAAGAGACTTAACAAAACTAAATGCTTCATTTCAATGGTCACATGAATGTGAACAATGCTTCAAGAAAATCAAACATGCAATTGAGAACGCCACTAAAATGACCTACTTTATCCAAAGCTACATACAGACGTTGTTGTTGACGCAAGCCCAGTAGGGTTGGGCACGATTCTTGCCCAACACAATGGACATCCAAATGCTCAAAGACATATTGTGGCTTATGTTAGCAGAAGTTTGTCACAAACTGAAGGTGCCTATTTACAATCTGAAAAAGAAATCCTAGCTGTGGTGTGGGCTTGTGAACATTTTCACGTTTCTACATGGAAAGCATTTCACTCTTGTCACAGATCTTCAAGCACTGCTTCCCATCTTTGGCAATCCCAAATCAAGATGCCCCCTCGCATTGAGAGGTGGTGGTTGTGACTGCAAGACTATGACTACGCTATTTTCGACCAGGTAAAGATCAAAATCCTGCAGACTACTTTTCACAAGTGTCAGTACAGTGTCATTGTACCACTTCCACATCGACTGAAGCCTACGTTAACATCATCATAAAGTCCAGTACACCTGCCGCTATGTCAGTGTAACAAATCATTGCTGCCATGAGCACAGACAGTGATATGCTAATACTCAAATACATTATTGCACATCAATCCTGGAAACAGCACACTCGACCTCTTAAAAAGTACAGTGAATATCAGAAATTCAAGAATGTGAAAGATGAACTTTCCGTTCCCCAAGAAGGTATCGTCTTACGAGGTTTAAGAATCATCATACTGGAGAGTCTGGGACTGCTAGTCATTGAAGTGGCAGATAAGGGACATCATGGTATTGTCACCACTAAACAAACTCTCCGAGACCGAGTTTGGTTTCCTCATCTTGATATAAGAGTTGAAAGGGAATTAAAGGGCTGCCATTTGTGCAACTGTTTATCTCACAAAACAACCCAGCTTCCATTGAACATGTCTGATCTTCTAAAGTATATGTGGGAGAGAATTGCTGTTGACTTCTTTGAACCCCTTCACAACGAACATCATCTAATGGTAGTCATTGATGAGTATTCTCTTTTTCCGTTGGTAGAAGACCTTTCGTCGATCAGTCAGGAAAAAGTCATCGAGAGGCTGGATGGTATTTTTGCAACATGGGGAGCATTCCTTCAATTATGAAGTCTGACAATGGCCCACATTTCAACAGTCAAGAATTCAAAGATTTTTCTACTCATCTGAAGGCCAAGCATCAGAAAAGATCACCTCTGGCCACAAGCCAACGGCGTTATTGACCGTTGTATGAGTGCCCTAAAAAAAGACTGTTCAGCATGCTGCACTGAAAAAGCTTAATCTCAAACCAGCTCTTCATTCTGCACTTTGTGCATGCCGATCAATTCCCCATTCAACTACTGATGTTTGAGAGAGCCATGAAGACCAAGTTGTCACAATGGACCACTAAAAGAGTAATTGATGGAGATGAACTTTGTCAAACAGGTTCATGTCACAAATAACAAATTGAAGATCTATGCAGACAAATGCCGATGTGCGAGGAACACTGTCATTACAAAAGGAGACTGAGTCCTTGTCAGACAGCAGCAAAAATGAAAGTCTAATGCTCCTTTTGATGTTGACCCACTGAGGTTTGAGACTAGTAAAGGACACGTGGTGACTATTCACCATCCTGGAAAGTCCATTCCGTGAAATGTTTCACATTTCAAGCACCCACCTCGACATTTGCCAACTCCAGATGTCAGAAGTGAGACTTCTCCACGTGAGAACCCTGAGAGCCTAACGACTGCACCTGTGTCTCTGTCACCAGTGCCCGCAATGGACATTTCTACTGCATCTCCGCAGCCTCACATGCCAAGATCTGGGCGATTGATTTGAGCACCAGAATGACTTATTGAAGAGTGATAATGGATATATGTGTTATTTGTACTTTTTATTTAACAAAGGGGGAGATGTAGTGTCTTGTGAGTTAGAGATGACGGGACCCTTTTGGCTCCTGGCGGACTCCATAGAACAGTGACATAAGTGCTTGGGTGTGTTTGATAGAATTGATGATGTAGAATGTTCAGTTAAGGGTTGCTCGCTAAAAAATTAAAGACATGTAATACCAAACTTCGTGTGTGGTGTAATCATTTATACGCCCTGATGTTGGGGAGGATGCTACAACTTCTTATGGTGCTGCGATATGGGGTTATATTAATATGAGGTGCATGCAGGTAGAGGGGAATTGATTTTGTTGCCGTATTTTTCCCTTCCTCTAAGCTGTCTACATTACTTTTTCCATGAAGAGTTGGGGCTGACATACTTTAAAGACCTTATCAAGCTTGCACCTTTTCTGCTATAGGTTTCTATCTGGAATAATGCTAGTGCAGCCTTGAATCAGGATATCATTGTTGACTGCATTAAATGAAATAAGTGTTTGCCTATTCCATGGTTGTCATATAAAAAATCCACTATGGAGGATCTGCATAGACCTTCTCCATTTTTAATTTGTCCTTCCATCAGCAAATTGGATAAAGCTTGGCTTAAAAATATAATCTGCATAGGAGGAAAATTTAAAGAGAGCCTGTCGAATTTACAAAGTCTATAACAAGGAATGAAAAATTTCCTAGCTTTCGTAATGGAAAGTTTCAATTCTATTAAGGACACAGAGGTGAAGATTAGGCCTTAACATTTACCTTTATTACACAGCAGCCATGTCAAACATTATAAACATCTCAAAAGACTTTGTTTCGCATGATGCCAGGGAAACCACGAAGTGACATCAAACAAAAACTGTCCAATTAGGAGTGATTAGTCCTTGTAACTGCTGTCGTCCTTCCTCTAACAGCCTCTTTCTTCCTGCGATCAAGCCGCTCATGGAAGATTCAATCCTCTGAAAACCGTGGCTCTGGAAGAAATGCTCTTGCCAAACCGTTAACCCCAGCACACATCAGTCCTGCTTCGCCGGTTCCGTTCCTGAAAGGTAGAAACCTCAATGAGTTCTACTCAATGGACCAAGTGACGCATCACCAAGCACAGCATTATCCAACAGATATTACAGAGAAAAAACTGAAAACTTCTTACTTACTCCCCAAACATTGATCCAAGAACCCAGGTGGGTCCTGATTTATCAGAGGGAGGGCTAATCCTCGTCTCTGTGTCCTTAATAAAAATTGAAACTTTCCGTTATGAAAGCTAGGACATTTTTCATTCTATGTCAGGAACACGTAGGCGAGGATTAGGCCAGTTTAAAGCTTAGCCACTACCAGAGCCGCAATGGAGGAGACTGGTTTGAAAAAGAACCTCTTGAAGGTTGAATCTGACGACCAGTCTCCAGCGTTTAGGATATCCACCAAGCAGGCTCCTAGCACAAACGCTTTCGAGGCCAAAGCACCAAAAACCTTGGTATCAATGCCGGCCTCCAACATAATCCAACTAACCCATCTTGCTATGGTCGGGGAAGAAACCCCCTTAAAGGGTTTCCTCAGAGCAATCAGCAGTTGGTTCTCCCCATGAGGTCTTAGCTCTTCTGTCATGGCCTCATAAGCCTTGATATACCGAATGACACATAGCTTGGGAACATCTGGAAAGGCCAGATAGGAAATCACCCGAGATTGAGTCTTTGTACGCCGAGAGACGTAGAAGGTAACTCTGTCCTGAGGGAAGGACCTCCCTGTCACGTCCAGGGCCCTGACGTCTGACACCCTACTACATGAAATGAGACATAACAACATGGCCAAAAGTTGTTTCCCTGAGAGGTACTTGTTGCTCGGCCAACTGGTCAGTAATGTGAGAACCTTATTCATGTCCCAAAGTACGGAGTACCTAGGCTCCGGTGAAAGGGATAGTCGGATCCCCCGAAGTAATTTCTGGACTAACGGGTGCTCCCCCACAGGAAGGCCCGCCACTGTCCCATGGCCGGCGGAGATAGCCAAGCGGAAGGTGTTGATTGATCGATAAGCCATTCCCTCAGAGGCAAGGGACGCTAGAAAGTTGAGGACATGCACAACGTCTGCCACCACAGGATCCAGAATCCTTCACAGGCACCAACCCATCCAACACGACCAGGCTGATCGGTATCTTTTAACCTTACCGTCCGCTCTGGCACGGGAGAGGAGGTTTGCAGTGCCTCTCGAAAGGCCCGGGACTTGCCATCGAGACCTGTAATCCTCCACGCCATAAGTGGAAGGTTGCCCTTCATCACCAGAGGATGAGGATTGCCGGATAGATCGCTCAGGAGATGAGGCAATGGGAGTAGACGGATTGGAGAAGCCTAAGAAAGTTCCATCAGAACTGGAAACCAGACTTGCGACTTCCATACCGGGCCGATCACCACCAGATCCGCTCCCTGCTGGCGTACTTCGGTTGTCAACCTCATGATCGTCGCAAACGGGGGAAAAGCATAACCCCGCTCCCTTGCCCACTCCTGGAGAAAGGCGTCGGTCGCCACTGCTCCCGGATACGGTCTCCAACTGAAGTACCAGGGAATCTGGTGGTCCAGCCTTGACGTGAACATGTCAATCAAGAAAGGACCCCAAAACGACTGGAGGGCCTGAAACATCAGAGGGAACAACATCCACATGCTCGAAGATGTCGGGATTGCCAATCAGCCACTTGGTTGGACGAACCCGGCAAGTGCTCCACTGTCACTGAAACCTGATGTTCCAGGCAGTACTCCCAAAATCTTCTGCCCAGATCCGCCAGGGCTTTGGAGTGCGTGCCCCCCAGACAGTTGATGACCGCCGCCACATTGTCCATCTTCAACAGGATACAAGACTGCGCTCTGTCCTTGGTCCAACACTGGACCATGAAAGAACCTGCCATCAACTCCAAGCAGTTGATGTGGAGTGACTGCTCCACGGCGGACCATCCTCCGCCGGTGGTGTATTCTCCACAACGGGCTCCCCAGCTCAATCCGCTGGCATCCGACTTGATTACGAGATCCGGTTGCAAGCCGAAAATGGCCCGACCGTTCCATGCCTCCATATGGGAAAGCCACCAGTTGAGCTCTTCCTTGGCCTCTTCGGACAAGGGCACTCTCTGGGCGTATGACAGTCCGCGACACAGGTGGGAGGCTATGAGTCTCTGCAGTGCTCGAAAGTGTAGCGGTCCCAGAAAGATGGCCTGGACCGAGGACGATAAGAGATCTACCACCCTGGCGATACTGCGTAACGAGGTTTGTGGTTTCACTAGAATTTTCCGTACCTCATGACGGATCTTCACCATTTTCCTAGAAGGTAAGTCAGGGTGGCTTCCACTGAGTCTATCACAAAACCCAGAAAGGTAATCGAGCGAGAAGGGGTCAGCCTGGACTTCGCCTGATTGATGACGAACCCCAAAGACTGCAAGAGCTCCACCGCCGAACACAGTTGGTGAGAGAGGGACAATAGGCACTGGTTCATGAAGAGCATGTTGTCCAGATAATCATCCTCATGCCCTCCGCCCATAGGCGCTCTATAACTGGGTGGAGGACATTGGTGAAGCACCAAGGTGCAGATGACAGGCCGAAAGGCAGCGAGGTGAACTCAAAAGTTTGGTTGTGCCACTGGAATTGCAAGAACCATCAGTGTGGGGAAAAATTGGAACCATAAGATACGCGTCTTTGAGGTCCAGCCGAACCATCCAGTCGTTGGGATGAAGGAGGTCGCGCAGCAGATGTATCCCTTTCATTTTTAAGTGGCGGTACACTAGCCACTCGTTGAACTCCCAGAGGTTTATCATCAGTTGCTGACCTCCGTCCTGTTTCTGTACCAGGAACAGATAGCTCAATCAATCAATCAATCAATCATGTCACTTATAAAGCGCACTACATACACGCGAGGGTCTCAAGGCGCTGGGGGAAGAGGGGGGTGGTGCTGCTACTGATCGAAGAGCCAGGTCTTGAGGAGTCTTCTGAAGGCCAGTAGGTCTTGGGTCTGTCGGAGGTTGGTGGGGAGGGTGTTCCAGGTCTTGGCGGTGAGGTGGGAGAAGGATCTGCCGCCGCCGGTCGTTTTCCGGATGCGGGGGACTGTGGCGAGGGCGAGGCTGGTCGAGCGGAGCTGGCGGGTGGGGGTGTAGAAGCTGAGTCGTCTGTTGAGGTAGGCTGGTCCGGAGTTGTGGAGTGCTTTGTGTGCGTGGGTGAGGAGCTTGAAGGTTATCCTCTTGTTGACAGGGAGCCAGTGCAGGTCTCTCAGGTGGGGTGTGATGTGGCTGCGTCGGGGGATGTCGAGGATAAGACGTGCAGAGGCGTTCTGGATGCGTTGCAGCTGTCTCAGGAGCTTAGCCGTCGTTCCTGCGTAGAGGGCGTTTCCGTAGTCCAGCCTGCTGGTGACGAGGGCCTGGGTGACTGTTTTTCTTGTTTCGGTGGGGATCCACTTGAAGATCCAGCGGAGCATTCAGAGGATGTTGAAGCAGGATGAGGAAACGGAGTTGACCTGCTTAGTCATGGAGAGGGTGGGGTCGAGGATGACCCCTAGGTTGCGTACGTGGTCGGTGGGTGGCGGGGCTGTTCCCAGTGATGTTGGCCACCAGGAGTCGTCCCAGGCTGAAGGGTTGGAACCAAGGATGAGGACCTCCGTCTTGTCCGAGTTCAGCTTCAGGCGGCTGGTCCTCATCCATTCGGCGACGGCCTTCATTCCTTCGTGGAGGTGGGCTTTGGCGGTGTGAGGGTCTTTGGTGAGGGAGAGGATCAGCTGGGTGTCGTCGGCGTAGGAGATGATGTTGAGGTTGTGCTGTCGGGCGACGTGGGTGAGGGGTGCCATGTAGATGTTGAACAGCGTTGGGCTGAGGGAGGAGCCTTGGGGTACGCCGCAGATGATCTTGGTGGCCTTGGATCGGAAGGGGGCGAGGCGGACGCTTTGTGTTCTACCGGAAAGGAAGGATGTGGTCCAGTCCAGGGCCTTCTCTTGGATCCCGGCGTCGTGAAGGCGTGTTCGTAGTGTGTGGTGGCAGACCGTGTCGAAGGCGGCTGATAGGTCCAGGAGGATGAGGGCTGCTGTTTCTCCGTTGTCTAGCAGGGTCCTGATGTCATCGGTGGCGGCGATGAGGGCGGTTTCGGTGCTGTGGTTGCTGCGGAAGCCGGACTGGGAAGGGTCCAGGATGTTGTTCTCCTCGAGGTAGCGGGTCAGTTGTTTGTTGACGATTTTCTCGGTGACCTTCGCGGGGAACGGGAGCAGAGAGATGGGTCGGAAGTTCTTGAGGTCCTTGGGGTCTGCCTTGGGTTTCTTGAGTAAGGCGGTGATCTCGGCGTGCTTCCAGCTTTCCGGGAAGGTTGCTGTCTCGAAGGAGATGTTGATTATTTTCCGGAGAAGGGGCGCGATGGCTGTACTGGCTTTGTTGAAGATGTGGTGAGGGCACGGGTCTAGCGGTGAACCGGAGTGGATGGTGTTCATGATCTCGCTGGTGTCCTCGTCGTTGATGTTGGTCCAGGAGAGCAGGCGGTTGGTGGTTGTGGGGGCAGTGGTCTCGGTGGTTGCCGGGACGGTCGTGGTGTTGAAGCTGTCGTGGATGTCGGTGATTTTGCGGTGGAAGAAGGTGGCCAGTGAGTCGCACAGGTCTCGCGACGGCTGGATGTCGTTGGTGTTGGAGCTGGGGTTGGAGAGTTCCTTCACGATGTTGAAGAGCTCTTTGCTGTTGTGTGCGTTGTTGTCTAGGCGGTCTTTGAGTGAGGCCCTTTTGGCGGATCTGATGAGGTGATGGTGACTGCGGGTGGCGCTCTTGTGCCACCCGCTGTCCGTTCGTGGAGCCAGATCTTCTCCAGTTTTCGGCATGTTCGTTTGGAGGCCTGGAGGTCTTCGGTGAACCAGGTGGCTTTCTTGCTGGTGTGGCTGTTGGGCGGATTCTTGAGCGGGGCGAGGGTGTTGGCGCAGTCGTCGATCCACTGTCTGAGGTTGCGGGCGGCGGTGTCGGGGTCGGAGGGTTCGGCGGGTGGGCTCAGGGCGAGGGTTGTGGT
Source organism: Calotriton arnoldi (assembly GCA_963921515.1). Classification (NCBI taxonomy): domain Eukaryota; kingdom Metazoa; phylum Chordata; class Amphibia; order Caudata; family Salamandridae; genus Calotriton; species Calotriton arnoldi. The sequence continues at coordinate 655,510 of CAWUFW010008835.1, read as the reverse complement.
TAGCTGGTCTTCCGTGACTCTGCTCCAGCAGCGGCGAGGCATTTGTTCGGTGCGGTGGTGCGTGGTGGGCTTCCTGTAGGTGAAGTGGATGCAGTGGTGGTCAGTCCAGTGGGGTTCGGAGGTGTGGTTGAAGGAGACGTGTGGGCTTGCGGAAAAGATGGAGTCTAGCGTGTGGCCGGCGGCGTGGGTGGGTGTAGTCACGAGCTGTCTGAGTCCGAGGGTGGCGAGGTTGTCGATCAGGGTGGTGGAGTTGGTGTCCTTGTTGTTCTCGAGGTGGAAGTTCAGGTCCCCGAGGAGGATGTAGTCCGTGGAGGTGATGGCGTGTGTGCTGACGAAGTCAGCGATGGAATCGCTGAACTATGCTCGGGGTCCGGGGGGTCTGTAGATGAGGGTTCCTCTGAGGGTGGTGTTGGGATCGGTGTGGATCTGGAAGTGCATGTGTTCGGCGGTGCTGAGGGTGTCGTCGGTGTTGGTTGAGACTCTGAGGTTGTTCCTGTGGACGATGGCGATGCCTCCTCCGACTCCGTTGGTGCGGTCCCTGCGGGTGATCTTGTATCCGTCCGGGATGGCAATGGCGATGTCGGGGGCTGAAGCGGGATTCAGCCAGGTCTCCGTCAGGAATGCGACATCTGGGGAGGTTGAGTCGAGAAGGTCCCAGAGTTCGATGGCGTGTTTGCGGGCGGAGCGGGTGTTGAGGAGGATGCATCTGAGGTAGTTGGGTTCTTTCCTGGGCGGTGGTTTGGCGGGGCGGGTGCTGGCGAAGCTGCAGTTCCGGCAGGTGAAGGGCCCTAGGGTGCGCTTCGGGGTGGCCTGGTAGCAGACGTGATCTTTTCCGGGGTTGAGTGCGTGGAGGGTGCTGGCGTCGTATCGGCGTCTGTTGATGTGGCGGGCGCGGGGGATGCCCGGACCAGGGGGTCTGGCGCTGGGCGCGGACGGGCGCAGACGGGCTTGCCTTAGGCGCGGCCGCGCAGCGGCCGCCATAAATGGGGAGGTGGGAGGGAGGAGCAGGGAATGGGGCAGCGAATGGGCAGTGAGGGGGCGGGGCCGCAGGGGCGCAGCGGCGGGAAACAGGCACAGAAGGGAAAACGAGCACAATCAGGGGCAGCAAGGGGGCACAGAAAGGAAAAAACGAGCACAATCAGGGGCAGCAAGGGGGCACAGAAAGGAAAAACGAGCACAATCAGGGGCAGCAAGGGGGGCACAGAAAGGAAAAAACGAGCACAATCAGGGGCAGCAAGGGGGGCACAGAAAGGAAAAACAAGCACAATCAGGGGCAGCAAGGGGGGGCACAGAAAGGAAAAACGAGCACAATCAGGGGCAGCAAGGGGGGCACAGAAAGGAAAAACGAGCACAATCAGGGGCAGCAAGGGGGCACAGAAAGGAAAAACGAGCACAATCAGGGGCAGCAAGGGGGCACAGAAAGGAAAAACGAGCACAATCAGGGGCAGCAGCAGGGCACACAGACGGAGCTGTGTGGTGGGGGAGCGACCTACCAGTCAAGAACCCTGCGAGGTTAGGGGAAGCTCGACAAATCACCCCTTGGGTCAAAGGATCTTGCACCTCTCGCTGAACCAGGATGGCTTCCTGGCCAGAGAAGAAGATTGGGCGGGGAGGGGACCGTTGAATGGGTGACCCATAGAACTCCACCTGAAACCCCCTCACCGTTTGAAGCACCCAGGCGTCAGACATAAGGGCCCGCCAGTTGTCTATGAAGTGTGCTAGCCAACCCCCAAGCAAGAGCATGAGATGATCAAAGAACTTACCGTGGGAGGTGGTGGAGCCACCGCCGCGGGCACCGCCGCGCTGCCTCTGTGGTGTGGTTTATCCCTGGTTGGGTAGAATCCTCCGAAACGTGAAGACTCTTGCCACTGCCATCTCTGGGAAGACTGGCCCCTGCCGGAGGCTGGTTGAGAGGAACGGCCAGCCGAGCGCTCCCTACCACGGCCGGCCCTGGCAAAAACACGCGCATTAAAAATGCGCTTTACCGTTGACTGTGCTTTGTCCAGGGAATTGAAAGTGGAAACAAACTTACTAAGTTCCTTTACAAATGGATCCCTGAAGAGACCGCCCTGCGCTAGCTGACCAGCCTCAGATGTGGCTAATTTGCCGAGCTTGGGGTCAAGCTTGTTAAGCAGTGACCGGTGCCTTTCTGTGGAAATGGCACAGTTGGCATTGCCAAGAAAAATGATAGCTCGCTGTGCCCAGCTGGAAAGGACATCCGGTAGAATGAGGGCCCCGGAGGCCTTGGCATCCTCAGCCATATCAAAAACTTTTACCAGTAGCCCTGTGATGTCCAAAAGCTTATCTTGGCACGACCGCCAAGAGCGGTCAATGCCTTTCTTTGGGTCTTTTATGTACTTTGTTAGAAAGGTTGCCATATGGGCGTCTATCTCAGGCGTGGCCACCACCTTGCCCTCCTAAGAGGGCCGGGGGCACTCAGCTCTGAGTCGGGATCTGACCTCCTGGTCTAAAGGCTTCCGCAACCGGCTAGCCACATATTTAGCCACCTTATCGCACGGGACCCACTTCGACGAGCGAGGGTGGAGGAGCTCCTCAGGCTCCAAGAGGTCTGACTGTGCCTCTCCTGAGGCCTCCACCGGGCATGAATCAGGAATGGAAGAATGGGAAGGGCGCCAGGAGCGATCATGATCTGAATTACCGTCTGAACCAGCTTGAGACTCATCCGAAGGTGGGGAGGAAACCACCGGGGCCTGGTCATCAGCCGACGGAAGAGCAGGAGGGGCCTCGTACTATTGGGGGGCGCCTGTGCCCCCAGAACAGCCTTCTTAAGCCTGTCAAAGGCATCAAGATCCACCCCCTCGGGGTGGGGACGTTTATGCGGTTTCTCGGAATTGGGGTCCTTGGCCTGCTCCGGAGGTTTTGGGGTCGAGGGCCCGGGAAGGTCTTCCCTCAAAGCGAAGAGTTGCAGGCAGCGCTGTGCCAGGTCCATCAATCTCTTCTCCATAGGGGCCATGGCCTCCAAGACCTCCCTAATGATGGAGGCATCCACCGCATATCAGAAGTCATCTGTGACCGGGAAGAACTGTACGTCCTCTTCCTCCTCATAATAGTCCCCAAACTCCTCCATGGGTAGGTATCTCAGCACGCTAGCCGGCTGTAGGAGGTAGGAATGGGACCAGGTGGCCACCCACCAGGTAAGAGGGATCAACAACACTCGGAGTCGCAGAAGCCAACAGGGGAGCCTGAGGTAATAAAAATTCCCAGGTGGGCAAAGTATTGCCCCAGTATATAAGGGTTATTCAAATGGTGAAGTTCAGGGTAAGCATGCCAAGGCAAACCTCAGTGGAAATGTTTTCCCCTACGAGACCACACAGTCAGGAGTGCCTCAACTTAGGCCAGGGGATGGCTGACACAACGGCGACAAAGTGAACTCCTTGTGGCAGCGAGAACAGCCTGGCCTGTCTGCCACTGAAGGGAATTCTCCCTACACAACCAACCCCGAAGGGTGTTTCCCAGGCTGGCCGGGGCCAACGTGGAGAACGGCAGCGACGCGGGCGGAGGCGCTCAGTGTAAGCCAAAACTGACATGCCTTCCGAACCGCGTCTGGAACCTTCTCGTCCGGCTTAGGGACACAGGAGGCGCGCCCTCTAGCGGTCGGCGGACCACCGCGCACTCCGGCCCCGGACTCAAGACCGCAAACTAATACATGAGTGCGGCCGCGAAGGAGCGACAAAGTGTTCCCGCGGCCGCTGTTACGCAAATTGAAGCCGAAGCCTCACAACAAGCGGGGAACAAACAGAAAGAACTTCAACAACAAAGAGAATTTGAAAGGGACCATGTCCCGTACTTATCTTGACGCGGCTGCAGCAGCAGAAGAAAGATGCCATTAGAGGAAGGACGACGGCAGTTACAAGGACTAATCCCTCCTGATTGGACAGTTTTTGTTTGATGTCACTTCGTGGTTTCCCTTGCATCATGGGAAACAAAGTCTTTTGAGATGTTTATAATGTTTGACATGGCTGCTGTGTAACAAAGAAGAAAGTTAAGGCCTAATCCTTGCCTCCGTGTTCCTGATATAGAATTATGTTATGAGCACTGAACCTCGCCTTTTACTGGACACAGGAGCATTGGAGAGAATACTTCTAACTAGATTCAGACTATACACAGTTTCTTATTTTTTCATTTGGGCCAATGCACAATGTCCCTGCGATGAACTTTCAGATCAAACGTTGTTGCACTTTATATTTTGTGCGTGAATTTTATAGTTTTATACTCATAAGTTTTAATTCCTGTTCTCAAAAGACATCAATTCAGTAGATGTAGACGGCCTGTGTATTTTCTGTTTATGCTATTTGGTTACGATGTTTGCCTACTGTATGATTGTTTTTAAAATCTGTTGTGTGTCATCGCAATTCTCTGATATTTTAAATGATGGTTATGAACTTATTGTAATGTGTCTTTTATGAATGTATATTCATAATAAAGTTTCTTTATTGATTGATATAATAGATGTCAGCACGATTGAAGACCTTGATGAAGCTGACACAACAGCTCTTAAAAAAAGCATGCATTGTACTTTCAGACAAGCATCTTAATTAATATGTGCTGAAGACCTGTGATTCCAAACCTTACATATCTGCTCTTGTAATTCTGAAATTACAATTATAATTTTAGAAAAAACGGGAAATGTATAGAGATAACATGTAAGAGCCCTGGTAAGCAGGTGAAAGCAGTGAATTAGGGCAGTGAAGTACAAATTGGTGACAGAAGAAATTACTCAAATTGTATATTTCTGCCCGTATATTATGAACTAAAATTAGGGAGACCTGGTGCATTAAGCAGTGACCTTACACCTGATTCAGAGAGTGAAATGCAGTTGCTCATCACTACTCAAAGGCAGTGTGAACTCATAGAATGCCTGAATTATGAAATGAGTGGATACACAGTCATGACTTGTGTGGGAAATGTGGCTGCAGAAGACAGGCAAATGGTGGTGGTGTGGCTCAGGAGCTTTAAAAATCATTTAAACAACAGAGGTTTTACTAATTTCCATAAATGAGCCCCAAAGAAGGAAGTCTCAGGCCATCATGGGATTTGTGGAAGTAATGTTTTCTGAAAGACACGGGCAGATTTATCAAACTTTTATGCAGCACAGCAAGCCACCTTGCTGAGCTGTGCTGCGTGAAAGGGAAATGGCAGGAATGCTAGAATTTAACATTATACGGCAAATTCCTGTCATTTCGAATCGCTGGAGCACTCTTGGTTGCCTTATGCCAATGTAGGCACCCTTGCAACATGGTGCATGTGTGTCTGCATTGTATGCAGGATTGTTTTTGTGCAGGAAGGGGCACCTTCCTGCATAAAAACAATCCTCTGAGGCATGTTCCTCTTTACCTGTGTGCTGCAGAATGCAGCACACATAGAAAGAGGAAACAACTAGAAATAAATACATTTCTTCTTGTTATGCCTCACTGGGGGTGGCGCAGTATTTTGACGCACTCCCAGGTCTACCAGTGTTGGTAAATCTGGGAATGCACCATAATCCATGGGTGGATGCGTGTGAACACCTGCGCTTCACCCATGGAATAACTCATTGGTAAGAGTAATGCAATGCAGCGATTTGCGCTGTGTTACTATAGATTTATCAAGCCACTCAGGGCCAGACAAGGTGGCCTTGTGTGGCTTGGTAAATCTGACTTAGTAGTTGCATCGCCCTTGCACCATATTACGTGGTGCAAGGGCAACGTAACTCTTTGATAAATTGCATTCCATCCTACAATTATGTCGAGGTCCGAGTAAGTTACAATCAAAGAATAATTCAGCTTTCACAAAAAGAAGAAACAAAGCTTTAGAGTTACATCTTTGATATCTGTTACTGTGTTTAATATTTCCGACATTTTTTTCTTTCACATGAAATATTTAGATTTGTATTTAGCCTGAGATTGTGAACAAGATTAAAACCAGACATCCAAAAATTTCAAACATATTTTCAACTATGATCAATTTGCATGATTTGCATGAAAAATGTGCACATCTCTCCAAGATCACTAAGTTGCACAGGGAACATCTTGGTTTGTTGAGGAAGGAAAATGAAGGAGACATGCCTTGACCATGCAGATGATACATGCCATGTTAGTCCTATCAGCAGGATCAAGGCTTATGCCTCTGTCAACTGTAGAAAAACAGCAACCAGTCAGGCCTATCCCTCCCACAAACCCTACCAACAACCCATCTGTACCAGCCACCAACACACCATCACAGACTCCACAACCTCAGCCGTACATAGGTCCATTATTCAGTAGCAGGACACATGGGCTTACTCAAGGGAATTGACAAGGACACCTAGCGCACAAATTACAGTCTAGTAGTTAATCATCCATCGTAACGAAACATAATTGAATTGTTAAATTCATCCTCCCCACAACATTTGATGCATATCGAAAAACGTTTATGGTTCATCTATTTCAATAAATATCACCCAACTAACCTGACACCTGTTGTCAAGTTTTATGTGCCTAGCCATGTATTTATGTGTATTAGAATGATGTAATGCAATGCCTAACAGAGTGGAACATTTAAAAATAGCTCTTACAACAACACAATCATATGAATTTACAAGCATTCCCCACACATACAAAAGTAAGAGCATATACTTTTAAAGGTGAAAAATAGAAATATTTTCTGATAATATATTTTGGAGAAAACTCTTCTGCATACGTTTTGTATCAGTCAACAATTCTTGAGAAGCGGATATCTAAAAAAATACATCATTGGTTTATGGAGGTAATTTTAATATGGAATTAGGTGAGAAACCTAAAAAAGAAACATCCAAGGAATGTCAAAAGACCATTTTGTGCACATAGTAAAATAGGGATAATCTTTACAAAAAATATGACATTTTCCAAAAATTTACAGCTCTAAAGTTGTAATGTTTTAAATGAATATTCAATTTCAATTAAAAAGTGTTAACTCCAAAATAACTGTAAAGTTCATCCCCCAACCCAGATGGAGTGTCAGAAAACCTTGATTTAGTTGAGGGTCAAAACTCCTTTTCTTATTCATCTTCTTCAGAGGCCAGGGCCATCTGGACTTCCTTCACAAGTGCAGGCACTTGGGGTAGAACAAACAGCATTTAAAGATCTTCACACAGGGGAGAGGAGAGGGATGGGACACGGGATGCATAGATATGGCGGAAATCCAGGAGAACAGGCAGCAGCAGCTCTGTGTGCTCATCAGATAACCTGGGTGGAACTGTAGAGCAGAGGGAAGGCTACATGTAAGCCCATCACATGGTAATGTTGCGCAACAGGCTACAATAATCTTGTGCACTACATCTGGGGAGTACTGCAACACACCCTCGCCCACGAAGCATGACTTGCGGACACCAAAAATTAGCTCAAAATTTCACACGCACGTGTTCCTTATTACACATCCCTTGAGGCTGTGTGGTTTAATGTCAGAAAAGGGAGAGTTAATAGAGAGAGAGGGCAAACTCATTTAATATTTGTTATAATATGATACTGTAAAGAATGTAACACACAATCAACACATGCTTCCATTGAATATTGCCCACCCCCGGACATAGCTGTTTCCCTGCCTGCACTGGTGCAGGCAGGGAAACCAGTATTTGACCTTGCTTGATGTGAGCAATTTCAAAGCTCTCCCCAAGCGAGAGCAAATACTAAGTCTGCTCCCACCTGGCGGGAGCATGAAAAATGCTCTTGCCCGCTTGGAGTGGATTTTTCAGCTGTTTCCCTGCCCACTGTGAAGCGGGCAGGGAAACAGATGAATACATTGCTACCACCCACCGGGAGCAGCACTTTAAGCTACTTCCTGTGGGCAGGAGCAATGCTGGCTCTTGCTCGAGGCAGGGGCCGCGGGTGCATTAAGGCTCCCCGCGGCCCCCAACAAACGTTCAATGGGTGTCCTGGGTGGGCTCCAGTGTACCCACCATTTACTGACTGAGCCCTGGGGGATAGGGTCTCTGGGGCTAATATTGGCCTGGGGAGGTGGGCTACATGCCCCTCTCCCCTTCATAAATAGGCCCCAGGAAGGGGTCCGACGGGCCAATATTGGCCAGGGAGGGGGGGATGAATGCCCCCTTCCCTTTTTAATATGCAGTGGGTGCCCTCGGTGGGCTCCGGGCACCCACTATTTTCTGGGCAGGCCCCAGGGAATGGGTCCCTGGGTACAATATTGACAATGGGAGGAGGGTCTGCGTGGTCCCCTCCATTTTCATAATAAGGCCAGGCCCTGGGATATGGTGTACACGGGGCCAAGATTGTGCGGAGAATGAAGGCCGTGCAGCCCCCCTTCCCTATTATCAACTGAATAGGCCCCGGGGAATCTGGCACACAGGGCCAATATTAGCCCGGAGAGGGTGGCTGCATGCCCCCCTCCACCTTCTTAATATGACTGAGACCTGAAAGATGGGGTCCTAGGGGCCGGCAATCAGCTTACAGAGGGGGGCTAAGTGCTCCCCTCCCAATTTATATGGGGTTGACTGCATGCAGGGAGTTGGTTGCATGGCCTGGCCAAAGGCCAGGTCCTGTGGCCAACCCCTCGCTGTGTACGGATGAAGGCTGTGTGTGTCATGGGGTTAGCTGCATGCGGGGGGGTTGATAGCAGTCCAGGCCCTGCGGTCAACACCCCACTACACATGGACGAAGGCTGTCCATGGCATGGGATTGGCTGCATGCGGGGGTTGACCCTGTTCATTGAGACTCCACTCCACAGTGATGGCTGAGTATAGTTTTGTTTTATGACATACTGACCAGGTCCCTTAGACCTTTCTCCTTGTGATGAATGACTGTAGTAGTAGATTGCAATAAATTTGTTTTTCTCTAGGGTGATGGCTCAGTGTAGTAGACACTTAGAACAGACTTGCATCAATGCTCACACCTTTGCCCAGGATGAATAATAATCTGACTAGTGGGTTGTGACACAGTGGAATGTCCGCTAAGACCTCTTTACTGGTTGTATGTTGTAGTGGTTTGTGTAAGTCTGACATTTCTTTCCAAGTACAAGAATGGTGTTGTTGATATTTGCAATAGACTAGCCTATACGGTTAGACATATTACTTTGGTCATTAGTGTTTAGAGTAGTGGTTCAGAAGAGACAGGACTATCCGCTGATAACTGTGTGTTAAGTGATAAGTGAATGTAGTAGTTGATGAGGTAACAGTGAGCTCTGCGCTGTATATCTCTCACCTGTGTCTTTTTCTTACTTTATAAAAATCTAAATGGTATTTAATAAAGTATATTAAAGTTTACTTTGCTTGGTGATGTGATATCGTTTGAGATGTCATCAGTGAAGCCACTGACCATGTCAAGAGTGATGTAATATGTGAGGACATAAGCAGTGCATTGTGGGAGTGTAAGTTAGAGTTAGCTCAGGTAACTATATCTGCAGAATTTCTATGGTTTTGTGTGTGACCCTAATTATAAAGTCCCTCTAACCTTTGGTTTTTTCTAGTGAATTTGTACAGTTTTGTAATGTTATTTCCTAACTATGTGAGTGTATATGAGGGTGTGTAAGTGGGTGTGGGAGTTGCATTATCAGTTTGTGAGTGGGTGTATGAGTGGTTTTGTGGGTCTGTGAGTGGGTGTGTACGTTTCTGTGTGGGTGGCTGTGTGGGTCTGTGAGTAGATGTTAGAGCGGCTGTATGGGTGTTTGAGTGGGTGTTTGAGTGACTGTTTGAGTGTGTCAGTAGCTTTGTGAGTGACTGGGCCAGAACGGAACCTCAACTGTCCGTTTATCCAAGAAGACTCCACAGTTTGACACAAAATGTCTACCCATCTGGAGTACTTTCTACTGGTTAATTAGCAAGTGCTACCTCGTTGGGTAAATGTCTAGTGCATTTTCTACACTAGAGCTGTGTAATGGACCATTAGGATATGTCTCCAGTGACCTTGTGTGCATTTAATTTTGGCATTGTAATCCAAGAAGAGCTGCGTAATGGACACACGCGGCCCACCTCCCCCTTTTAGCATTCGCCCAGGCCCCAGGGAGGTGGTGGTCCCCAGGGCTAAAATCGGCCTGTGGGGGGGGCATGCATGCCCCCTTCCCCTATTCACTTGCAAAATAAACCCCCAGGACCTGTCCCACCCCACCCGCATATAGGAAACAAGTGCAGGAGACCGCACTTGATTTATTTTTTCAATTTTGCCACAAATTCACCAATCCACTACTATTTTATGACAAAATTGAAAAAAAATGCATTTTTAGCCCCTGGCAGGATCCTTTTGGGACCCCCACCAGCAGGCCTCGGGGGTCAGGGTATTCCTACCCTGCCCTCATATATTTTTTTATCACCTTTTTTCTTGGGACTTTGGTCGAGTCACAAGATGGCTGCCAACCCATCTTGGTTGATGCATTGACAGCCAATCAGAACTCAGCATGAGATCTGTCAGACAGCTGAGGATTTGCGTCCCTAGAAATCTATAAATCTTTTTTCTTTAATAACTCCAAAACTACTGAAAGATTTACACCAAATCACCAAAAGGGCTTCTTCTGGACCAAGTGCTAGCTTTCTGCCAAATTTGGTGTAATTCCATTCAGCGATCATGTCTAAAATCTCTATGGAGAATTGCCTGGGAAATGCAAATGTTTTTACCACCTCTTTTTCTAGGGCCCGCTTGATGGATCACCCTAAAATTTCCATGCAGAACTAGACAAGGTAGGCCACTTTTGGGAAACTTTCATGAAGATTCATCAAACAAAGATATTAGCAAACCAAAGAATGCTTTGTCTATGGGAATTAGGTCCTAACTATAACTAACTACTGACGACTGCCAGTAGGTTATATATCTATATATTTATCTCTATATTTATATATATATCTATCTATGTATATATATATATTTATACATATACATATATATATATATTGTTCCACCAATTGCCCGAAGCATTTCAGGAGGGCACTCGACAGAATTCCCACCTTTCGGTTTTTGCATTAGACTTGCCTTCGTGTCACGCTTCATAAACTCTTTGCCCAACGCGTTTCAAGGAAGTAATCCTCTTCGTCAGGGGCTTGCTTATTCAAACAGAAGGAACGGCCAATCCTTCTTTTATTTTCATGGCATGAGCATGTTTAATTTTATTTACAACCAATAGTTGGCCCGCATTCTGTAAAGCGGCATGCTGGGACATGAAGTCCATTATTCCCTAAGTGGGTTCAGTTCCCTTTGTCCACTTTAAAAGCATATTTATTTTCCTTAGTAGAACTCGTGGCACTTAGGCAGGTCTGTATTAATCCTTGAAACTCTGTGCTGCATCCAGCTTGAAAATCGTTTTCAGCAACAGCCTCTCTGTCTTTATGTATATATATATATATATATATATATATATATATATATATATATATATATAGAGAGAGAGAGAGAGAGGGATATAAATATATGTGTGTTTCTTTATTTATATATGTGTGTATAGATAGATAGATAAATAGATAGTTATAGATATAGATACAGATCTACCACCTTCCTCAGGACTATCACATATTTAAATCTTCGATGTTTGAAAACAAAAACAATCACAAAGACATCTATAAAAAAGATTATAAATGAAACATGTATTATCATTTAACCTAATTTTCATTTATACAAAAATATCAGCAATATACAACCAACTGGTATAAAATAATTGCCACATTGTTCGATGTATAATTGAAATGCTGTTCTTCATTTAAGACACTATGTTAAAACCATGTTTATTCCCCAAAAATTTTAACATGTAATCATTCAATGCATTTTCAATATTTAAAATTCATTCCCACCATTATTAAACAGCAACAAAAAAGAAGCATATATATACCAATATTCTTCTTTGGTTTTCTCCCCCAAACATCTGTAAAATCATACATGCCTTCTTGCACACATTTCCTACAGTGCATCACATTCCTATATAGCATATTCTCCTCTCACCTCATCACAAATTGATCACATGCATACAAATAATTACAAAATCTAAATCTCCCTACCTGAATTTACAACATTAATGTCCAGGATAAAGGTCTCCAAACACTTATAGTGAACCTAATTCTAGATTCAATATTTTCACTAGACACAAAATCATGTTTCTGCCACTTTTCTCTATGCCATTACACTCTGTCACTCCTTACTATGTCTCTCCAGTCTATGCTACTGTACTCTACGCTAGTCCCCTTTACGCTATTCCAGTGTACACAACTCTACTCTTGCCACTACACTCTATGCTATTTCACTCTATGCTACTCCATTCTACGCCACTCCACACTACGCCACTCTACTATACGTTATTCACCTCTACTGAACTACTCTCCACAACACTCCACTGTATGACACTGCATTAAATGCATTCAACTCTATACCACACCACTCTATGCTGTTGTACTGTATGCCACTACACTGCACCTCACTCCACATTCGCCACTGCACTCTATGCTACTCCACTATATGCTATTACACTCTACCACACTACATTCTATGCCACTCCACTCTTTACCACTTCTCTGTATGCTATTCTACTGTACTCCACTCTAGTCTATCCTAATCCACTCTATGCTATTCCACTCTATTCCGCTCCACTATATTACACCGCCCTGTACAACACTCCACTGTATGCCAGGCCACTTTACACCACTTCACTGTACGCTAATCCGCTGTATGAAATTCCTCTCTCCATTGTTGCTGCAAGTATCGCAATCTAGATGTGGCCTGATTCATAAAGATGTCTGTGGCTTACATTTGTAGTGCACCTGGCTTACTCCTGAATTCTAGTGGCAAGTCAGGAGTACTCCAGATTTGTTCCTGAAATCAGGAGAAATCCAGGCGTTCCATAAGCGCAAGTCACAATACTAATAGCAAAACAATTGTTATTAATCAGTGTCATAGCTATGTTGTATTTGTATAGTATTTATACCACTGTCAAATGACCTGAAACTCTCTCCTTGGCAGTCAGGTAACTGACTACCCTGTTTATTGTGTATTATTTGAAGACTGAGGGCCAGATTTCTCAAGGTTTTGCGTCACCTTTGCACCACACAAGGGGGCGCAAGGGCTACCTAAAACGCAAGTGAGATTTATCAAGCCACACAAGGCCACCTTGCGTGGCCCTGCATGGCTTGATAAATCTAGAGTAATGCAAGGCAGTGCAAATCTTTGCCTTCCACTACTATGTGGCAGGGAGGCATTCTAAGGGTGAAGCGTGGGTGTCCCTTCCTGCACAAAAACAATCTTGCCTACAATTCAGGCACCAATGCACCATTACGCAAGGATGCATACATTGGCACTAGGCAGCCGTGCTGGGAAAAGACAGGGATATGCTGTATAGTGGTAAATACTGTGCATTCCTGCCCTTTCCCTTTCAGGCAGCACAGCAAGGTGGCTTGCTGTGTTGTGCTGTGTGAAAGATTGATAAATCAGGCACTGAATTTACATTGTCTCTAGTATGGGAAGAGTTTGGCTTCACATGCAAGGTTCAGAGGGAGTAGTTGAGTTGTATTGGGGTTAACATGTAGTTGTGCTTATTTTTACTGAAAATGATGTACCACCTGTAGGAGAGTAGGATCTGCTTCACATGGGTACCCCCACTTTTTGCTGATGCTTCACTGTTTTTCGACCTTAGTCTGGCTGGGGCCCTGCTAATCAGAACCCCAGCCTAGCTGCTTCCTCTTTAAAATGGTTTCCATGTGCCTTAGGCACATCTCTGATTGGAATCTGGAGTGCCCTTATAAGTCCCTAGTATATGGTATACTATGTACCCAGGGCATAGGTACCTCAGAGGCCTACCAGGGGCTGCAGCAGGTATTGTGCCACCCCTGGAAGGCCATCCAAACTGACACCACAGGTCTGCTACTGCAGCCTGGGTAAGGTGGTGCATGCACCCTTTACTGTGATATAGGCTACCTATATCACTACATACATACACACATATAAACCTATAAGTCACTCCTATGGCAGGCCTTATCAATCCTGAAGGCAGAGTGCGTGGTTCCTATGTGAGAGGGTGCCCCTGCATGAGCTGGGCCCCTCTGCAGCGTTCGGAGACCCTTCTCTGATGCTGTTTGTAGTGCAGCCCGACCATATAGTCTTAAGCGCATTATAACCTCGCGTTAAATGCTAACTTTGGGATGGCTGCACGGAAACATGTCGTGTTTGGTGGCAAACATCTTGGAACACTACCCCCCCGCCAGTTCTGGCGGCGGGGGTAGCATTCCATCCTTCTAGAGGGAAAGACATGTACACACCGGTATACCCGGTACTGACTTTCCAGAGCCCTGGCATCACAAAATGGATGCCGCTGCCACAGACACGAGTCTGGCCTCCTGCTGCTGACCGAAACTCCGGAAGGAGAGGCCTGGACAATAGGTTTCCTGTCCCAGGGAGGTGTGACCACCTCCCCAGACAGGATAGTGTGTATTGGGGCTGGGCGGGAGCACTCTCGGGTGCTTTGAAGTCCTGCACTGGGGGCACACTTGGTGTCCCTGTGCATACCCCAGTTCAAACCGGCTCAGGGGCTTCCAGCCCCTGCTCTGGCGTGAAACTGGACAAAGGGAAAGGGGTGTAACCACCCCTCTGCCCTGGCCCTTTCATAGGTGGGGCCACAGAGTATGTCCAACCCCTACCTTAGTATAAGTAGGGGACCCCAGTCCTTAGGACTTTAGATTAACCTGGACGAAACTCTGACACAGAATCCTGGACCTTCGACGCTCTACTTCAAGATTAGAGGACTGAAGAATCTCCCTTGGGGTCAAGGAGTGACTCCCCTGCTTGGCAGGCACCAAAGAAGCAATTGTCCGGTCTGCATCGCTGAAGCTCCCGTCGGACGCCGAAGTCTTTGCATCACCAGAGGTGGATTTCCAGACTTCCCCGAGGCTGCCCTGAGTCCCCAGCAAAGCTGAGGCCCGTAGCTGTCGTGGGTAATGTGGAACCGTGACCCCTGGACACTGATTGCATTTGCAAGTGCATCCTCTTCTGGGTCTCCCACGAAGTCGTGCTTTGGGCTCCGAGTAGCCCCAGCCTCCAGCACCAACTGCACCGAAGATCACTGGCCTCCACTCCACGAGTGTCCTGTGAGCCAGCTCCACGTGCATCATCTTGAGGCTCCTTTGAGGTCGCTAGTCCGTTGGCTAGTAGGCCCTCCCGAAGGCCAATCTTTTTCTGCTTGGGCTCCCTGGTTGCTCCAGGCATGCCCTGACTTATCCTCGCTGGGTGAGTCCCCCAGACCTTGCTGGTCTGCAACATCGTCCTTCTTCCATTTCCACTAGACTTGCCGTTGCCAAGGCTTGTTGGGTCCAATACGGTCGCCGACACCCCTGCAATCGACAAACGTCGTGGGACAGCTCGAATCCAGCTCCTGGTCATCGTTGACGCCTCCTGGACCTCGTGGCTGAAGAGTCAAGACAACCATCAACCTACCTGAAGCACTCAACATCGGTGGGCATCTGCTCATCGCCTTCCTGGTCACTGGCTAGTGACCCAGACTCTGTCCCCTCTGCTTTCAGGTTCTTCAGATCTTCGATCCACCTTTGGATCCACCCGAACACTTTCGACTTGGTCGCCAGCAGCACTTTGCAGCAGATCGCCATAGAAAGCGACGACGAAACCCGACCCCGAAAGACACCTATGCACCGGCTCCCCTGGGTGAGGTAACTCGAGTACTCCGGTGCTCCCGTGGGTATTGACACTAGAACAGCCTAGTTCTCAAAGGGTTTGCTCCAAGTCCTCCTCTAAGTGTCCCTTTTCTTTTAAATTCTAATCGCGACTTTCCCCATAGAAGTTAACGGTGGTTCGCGGCTGTGTTCATACACTGCACGCGTCCCCCGTGGGTCCCCTGTGTCACTACTTTGGGTGGTCCCTTGTGGTCCAAGCACTTCTACAGGCTCTAGGCCTTGTGTCTAGCTCTGTCGTGGTTCTTATACCACTTTATTGGTATATGGTTTAGTACGCCCCTGGGGCTCAAACGTGTATTTGTGCTATTACTGTAGATAACTAACTTATAATTTATGTACTTCGAACTCTAGCCTCATAAAGAGACTAGAGGGGTGTGTTTAGTAATAAATACATATATTTTGAATATATACCTGGTGTGGTCCTCTTTCATTTGGTCACTCAAGAAATTATAGACTGGTAAAACAAGCTGCTTTACATTCCTTCAAGACTTAGCCTGAAGGCTGCTCTCCATAGCTACCACTAGGATAGCTTTCAATAAAGGTTGTCTTTAACCTATCTCCAATAAGGGGTTGTTTGGACTGGTGCAAGGTGCCCACTATAATTAGTGGACAGCATATGCCAGGCCAACTTCTCACATTGGTGTGCAGCGTGTGGGATTCCAGCTTGCTATTGTTTTACCAGATAATCTCAATTGAATTGATCAACTGAAAACCACTAAGGATACCTAAGGTACATATAAATCAAGCTTAGTAATACAGTAAGTTCTACTGAACTTAGAGTTGTGTGTTAAGGGACAGCACACCCTTTCTACAACTCAAGAGAGTTTAGTAGGCCACACTAGAGTAGGTAGTGCATACACCACACCTCACTAGTAATGTCTTCAAAGCCAGGACCCAGTGAGTCCTTGCCAGAAGCCAGTGGGCTTCTTCCCTCCAAGTATGATAAACTCCCATTCTTGGAATTGAGAGCATTATGCAATACTAGGAAGTTGAAGGCAGGCAAAAGTGCCAGCACCCAACACCTCAGGGAGGTGTTACTAGCTGATGATCTCAGCAGGCCCCTAGGGTCTGAAGGGGTAGGCAAAGAGGGTGGGGCAGAAGATGAGGAAGGGGCCAGGGGTGAAGAAACCCAGCCCCCCTCTGAAACTGGCCAGGAAGGTGAAAATGACCTTGTCCTGGAAAACCCAATTCCTCCTGTGGAGGAGGAGGAGAGGGAGGATCAGACTGACTTCCCCTTTGTCCCCCAGGAAGAGTTCTGAGTGTGCCCAGAAGGTCTAGGTCTCCTTCTCAGGAGTCTAACCACTCTGACACCTCAATAGGGACCTCTGTCTCCTCTCATAGGAGGGAATCCTCTCATGAGAGGAGAAAGAGACTGATTCAGTATGAGCAAGCCCAGCTTGAACTCAGAAAACAGGAATTGGCTATAGACAGGGAGTCCCTAGATCTCTATAGAGAGAGACAAAAGTTGGGACTAGAGTCCCATGGTGGCAGCAGTTTCCCCAAAGATAGGGAAAGGTCTTATGACCATAGAAACCTGAGCAAGATTGTCCCTCCCTACCAGAGTGGGGATGACATCCACAAATGGATAACTGCTCTAGAGAGGGCCTGTAAAGTACAGAGGGTCCCTCAGGAGCAGTGGGCAGCAATCTTGTGGCTCTCCTTTGCAGACAAAGGTAGAGACAAGCTCCTCACTGTTAGAGAGGAGGATGCTGATAATTACAAAGTCTTGAAGAGTGCTCTAATTGATGGGTTTGGCCTAACCACTGAACAATACAGGTTAAAGTTCAGGGATACCCAAAAAGCACAGACTCAAGACTGGGTGGACTTTGTTGATTGTTCTGCCAAGGCTCTGGAAGGTTTGTTATTGGGCAGTAAGGTATGTGACTTCACAGGATTGTACAATCTGATCATGAGGGAGCAGATTCTTAATAACTGTCAAAATCAGCTGTTGCATCAGCACCTGGTAGACTCTGATCTGACCTCTCCCCAAGAATTGGGAAAGAAGGCAGACAAATGGGTCAGAACCAGGGTGAAGCAGAAGGTACAGAACCAAGGTGGTGACCCTAAGAAGCAAGATTCGAAAACCTCTGATAAGGGTGGGGAGAAGGGTAAAGATCAAAAGTCTTCACAAGGCCCCCAAAAATCTTCTTCAGGTGGGGATTCACAGTCTACCAAAGGGAAAGGCCAAAGGAAACCATGGTGCAAGGTCTGTAAGCAAAAGACCCACTGGACCAGTGATTGCACCAAGTCCAAAGACTCGACTCCAGCCCCCACCAATGCCCCTAAGGCACCTGCTCCCCCTAGTGCAGTTACAGTTGGTGGTGGGACTACACAAGCCAAGGGTTTAGTAGGGTTGACCCTGGGTAAAGAGATGAGCTCTGACCTAGTCAGAGAACTCACTCAGGCTGTCCTAGTCTGTGATGGAGGCATGGATATGACCTCCTCTGTGAGTCCCAGTAATCTGGGCAAGTACAGACAACAGCCCTTAATCAATGGAAGAGAGGCTTTGGCATTTAGGGACACAGGGGCAAGTGTCACCATGGTGACACAAGACCTTGTGAATCCTGGGCAGATTATACTTGGAGAAATGTACCAAGTGACCAATGCTAGCAACGTCAGAACAGACCATACTCTGGCAGTTGTTAACTTCTCCTGGGGAGGGGTAATTGGCCTTAAGAAGGTTGTGGTAAGTGCAGACCTACCCGTTGAATGCTTGCTTGGCAATGACTTAGAAACTTCAGCTTGGGCAGAAGTGGAGCTCAGGACCCATGCAGAAATGCTGGGCATCCCTGCAGATGTGTTTGCTGTGACCAGGTCACAAGCCAAAATGTCTAACACTGAACAGGCCTTGGATTCTGGAATAATGGACCAAGTGCCCTCCAAGAAGAGGAGTAGTAGGGTAAAGGCAGTGCCTTCCCCTTGGCTCAGAAGGAAGATCAGTCCCTTGAGGGGGATGATCTCAGTCCTGAGGAAGGAACTGTCCCAGAGGAGCTTGAACCTGACCAGGTTGAGTTCTTGGGGACAGGGGGCCCTTCCAGGGCAGATCTGAGCCAGGAGCAGCAGAGCTGCCCCTCTCTTGAACCCCTCAGACAGCAAGCTGCTGCTGAGGCTGCTGGGAAAGCTAGTGGTCCCCATACTGTGTATTGGGATGATGGACTCTTGTACTCAGAGTGTAGAGACCCCAAGCCTGGTGCTACCAGGAGGTTGGTTATACCTCTGAAGTTCAGGGGCTTCCTATTGACCCTAGCCCATGATATTCCCTTAGCAGGTCACCTGGGCCAGAACAAGACTTGGGACAGAATTGTCCCTCACTTTCACTGGCCCCACATGTCTGAAGGCACCAAGGAGTTTTGTCGCTCCTGTGTAACCTGCCAGGCCAGTGGCAAGGCAGGTGGCACTACAAAGGCCCCCTGATACCACTACCTGTGGTGGGGGTTCCCTTTGAAAGGGTGGGGATTGACATTGTTGGTCCCATGGATCCCCAAACAGCATCTGGGCACAGGTTTATCCTGGTGGTAGTGGATCATGCCACCAGGTACCCAGAGGCTATTCCCCTTAGGACCACTACAGCACCTGTGGTGGCAAGGGCCCTCCTGGGAATTTTCTCAAGAGTGGGCTTCCGTAAGGAGGTTGTATCAGACAGGGGTGCTAACTTTATGTCTGGATACTTAAAAGCAATGTGGAAGGAGTGTGGAGTGACTTACAAGTTCACCACACCCTATCACCCACAATGCAATGGTTTAGTTGAGAGATTCAACAAAACCTTGAAGGGCATGATTAAAGGGCTCCCAGAAAAGCTTAGGCGAAGATGGGACATACTCTTGCCCTGCCTTTTATTTGCGTACAGGGAGGTGCCTCAAAAGGGGTTGGCTACAGCCCTTTTGAACTTTTGTTTGGTCACCCTGTCAGGGGTCCATTGTGCTTGGTGAAGGAAGGATGGGAGTTACCTCTCAAGCCCCCAAAGCAAGACATAGTGGACTATGTACTTGGTCTCCGCTCCCGGATGGCTGAGTATATGAAAAAGGCAACTAAAAACCTTGAGGCTAGCCAGGAACTTCAAAAAGCCTGGCATGACCAAAGGCTGTACTGACTGTTTACCAGCCAGGACAGAAGGTGTGGGTGTTGGAGCCAGTGGCCCCAGCAGCTCTCCAAGACAAATGGAGTGGACCCCATACCATTGTTGAACAGAAGGGTGAGGTTACCTACTTAGTAGACCTAGGAACACCCAGGAGTCCCCACAGTGTTCTCCATGTCAACAGGTTAAAACCATATGTGGACAGGGCAGACATGGGCTTGCTCATGGCTACTGATGAGGGACAGGAGGAAGAGAGTGACCCACTCCCTGACCTGCTCTCACAGAACCCTGGTGATGGGTCAGTGGATGGTGTAGCCTTGGCAGGCAGCCTCACTACCCAGCAGCAGACTGATTGCAGACAGGTGCTCAATCAGTTCAGACACATATTCTCACTGACACCCAGTTAGACTACCTGGTGCACTCATGAAGTGGACACTGGGGACAGTCTGCCTATTAAAAATAAGATTTATAGGCAACCTGACCATGTCAGGGACTGTATCAGGACAGAAGTCCAGAAGATGTTGGATTTGGGAGTTATTGAACCCTCAGATAGCCCTTGGGCTAGTCCAGTGGTCCTTGTGCCAAAACCTCACACCAATGGTGGGAAAAGAGAGATGAGGTTTTGTGTGGACTACAGGGGTCTCAATGCAGTCACTAGGACTGATGCCCATCCAATACCAAGGGCAGATGAGCTAATAGACACTTTGGCCTCAGCCAAGTATCTAAGCACATTTGACCTGACAGCTGGCTACTGGCAGATCAGACTAGCTGATGATGCAAAGCCAAAGACAGCATTCTCAACCCCTAGTGGGCATTATCAATTTGTGGTGATGCCCTTTGGTCTGAAGAATGCACCTGCCACTTTTCAGAGGTTGGTGAATACAGTCCTTACAGGTCTGGAAGCTTATAGTGCAGCAAATCTAGATGATATTGCTGTCTTTAGCTCCACCTGGGAGGATCACCTGGTCCACCTCAGAAATGTTTTACAGGCCCTGCAGAAAGCAGGCCTGACTATCAAGGCCACCAAGTGCCAGATAGGGCAGAGTCAGGTTGTGTACCTGGGCCACCTTGTGGGTGGAGGCCAGGTTCAACCACTGCAGAGCAAGATCCAGACCATCATGGACTGGACTGCTCCAACTACCCAGACTCAGGTGAGAGCCTTCTTAGGCCTGACTGGGTACTATAGGAGATTTGTCAAGGGGTATGGATCAATAGTGACACCCCTGAATGACTTAACTTCCAAGAAAATGCCCAAAAAGGTTCAGTGGACAGTTAGCTGTCAAAAGGCATTTGATGACCTAAAGCAGGCCATGTGCACTGCTCCCATTCTACAGAGTCCTGATTACTCCAAGAAGTTCATTGTTCAAACTGATGCATCTGAATTGGGGGTAGGGGCTGTATTGTCACAATTGAATGATGAAGGTCAGGATCAGCCAGTAGCTTTTATTAGCAGAAGGCTGACCCCTAGTGAGAAACGTTGGTCAGCCATTGAGAGGGAGGCCTTTGCTGTGGTCTGGGCTCTGAAGAAGTTGAGGCCATACTTGTTTGGTACTCACTTCCTTGTTCAAACAGACCATAAGCCCCTCTTATGGCTAAAACAAATGAAGGGTGAAAACCCTAAACTGCTTAGGTGGTCCATTTCCCTACAGGGGATGGACTTCACAGTGGAACATAGACCTGGGAGGAACCATGCCAATGCAGATGGACTCTCTAGGTACTTCCACTTCGAACATGAAGACTTAACTGGGCAAGGTTAGTTTAATGTCCCTACGTTTGGGGGGGGTTGTGTAGGAGAGTAGGATCTGCTTCACATGGTACCCCCACTTTTTGCTGATGCTTCACTGTTTTTCGACCTTAGTCTGGCTGGGGCCCTGCTAATCAGAACCCCAGCCTAGCTGCTTCCTCTTTAAAATGGTTTCCATGTGCCTTAGGCACATCTCTGATTGGAATCTGGAGTGCCCTTATAAGTCCCTAGTATATGGTATACTATGTACCCAGGGCATAGGTACCTCAGAGGCCTACCAGGGGCTGCAGCAGGTATTGGGCCACCCCTGGAAGGCCATCCAAACTGACACCACAGGTCTGCTACTGCAGCCTGGGTAAGGTGGTGCATGCACCCCTTACTGTGATATAGGCTACCTATATCACTACATACATACACACATATAAACCTATAAGTCACTCCTATGGCAGGCCTTATCAATCCTGAAGGCAGAGTGCGTGGTTCCTATGTGAGAGGGTGCCCCTGCAAGAGCTGGGCCCCTCTGCAGCTTTCAGAGACCCTTCTCTGATGCTGTTTGTAGTGCAGCCCGACCATATACTCTTAAGCGCATTATAACCTCGCGTTAAATGCTAACTTTGGGATGGCTGCACGGAAACATGTCGTGTTTGGTGTCAAACATCTTGGAATACTACCCCCCGCCAGTTCTGGCAGCGGGGGTAGCATTCCACCCTTCTAGAGGGAAAGACATGTACACACCGGTATACCCGGTACTGACTTTCCAGAGCCCTGGAGCCCCAGCCTCCTGCTGCTGACCGAAACTCCGGCAGGGGAGGCCTGGACAATAGGTTTCCTGTCCCAGGGAGGTGTGACCACCTCCCCAGACAGGATAGTGTGTATTGGGGCTGGGCGGGAGCACTCTCGGGTGCTTTGAAGTCCTGCACTGGGGGCACACTTGGTGTCCCTGTGCATACCCCAGTTCAAACCGGCTCAGGGGCTTCCAGCCCCTGCTCTGGCGCGAAACTGGACAAAGGGAAAGGGGTGTAACCACCCCTCTGCCCTGGCCCTCCCATAGGTGGGGCCACAGAGTATGTCCAACCCCCTACCTTAGTATAAGTAGGGGACCCCAGTCCTTAGGACTTTAGATTAACCTGGACAAAACTCTGACACAGAATCCTGGACCTTCGACGCTCTACTTCAAGATTAGAGGACTGAAGAATCTCCCTTGGGGTCAAGGAGTGACTCCCCTGCTTGGCAGGCACCAAAGAAGCAATTCAAAATTTTCAAAAGCAACAACGGCGAACCTCCTATGCCGCACCTCGTGCCAGTTCCTATATGTACATTCGCTGTGCAAACTACCCCTGCGCCAGCCGTTGAGTGGCGTCACTGTGCTCCAGATCAAAAGATATTGTGATGAATGGGGGTGCGCAGCTCAAAAAGTCCAATAGACCCAAAAATTGTTTAAGAAAAAATAACTTCTTTATTCCAATCAATTTGTTAAAAACTCACAAAGGAGTCCATACCTGGTGTGGTCCTCTTTCATTTGGTCACTCAAGAGATTATAGACTGGTAAAACAAGCTGCTTTACATTCCTTCAAGACTTAGCCTGAAGGCTCACACCACCCGTATGAGTTTATATGAATGAACATACCAAGGGCTGTGCTTCAGGAAGTATGATCAGCTGGCCTGCATATCAAAGTCTTCAATACACTTTTAAAGAGAGTCCAGTCACCATCCTGATCAGCTTAGTGTCTGGAATGCCACCCTCCAGCCACAGTAAAGCAGGCTGTACACTTCTGCTATCTGGGGAAGCTGCCCTGACCCTCCATCGTGCGCCTTGCCAAACAAAAACACATACATATGTATACCTCTTTGCTCTTGTAATTAATACTGTGAGCCTAACTGTTAAGTGACCATCAGGAGACATCACTCCAGCATTTTCAGTGTTTGGATCTGTTACCCATATATCTTTCTTATATTGTTAGTCCCTCCTTTTCTTTCATTTTCTATTCTTTCCTTCCCTTCCATCCGCGGTGTGCCTTCTCTCACTGAACACAACCTGTCTGCCTTAATCTCTATTACTGTATTTCTGCAAACTTCCCACAAATCATTTACAACATCACAAGCTCTCCCCCATTGTACTGTACCACACTACACTTTGTAACAGGCCGCTTGATTACAGTAAACTCTACGATTTCAAAACAAATTATTGAAAATAAAAATGTAATTATAACTCAATTAAATAAAACAACAACAATGGTTAAACCTTTGTTATAGTTAGGACAACTTTATTTACTCTTTCTATACAAAATAACTTAAAATACACAAACATTAGAAATTATTCAGTTATATCTTAAAGTTATACTGTACGCACCACCTTCACATGAATACAAATTTATCTATTCTTTAGCTACAAACACATGTTAAAGTACACTAAAGATTACATTTCTAAACTTATACCTTTATTTTATAATTTATGCAACACCTTCAAATTATTATAACTCGTGCACCACTATACACAGTGTATTCAACTCAGTAGCCACTCTACATTAGCTATAACTCATGCCTTCTCCATGCACTGTTTATGCCCTTTTAAAATATATCAGTTATGCCATCTAAAATAATACTATTTACAATAATAGTTTATGACATCGCAAATCATATCTTTTGTGAGGACATTGTGCATGGTAGAATGGCCAGTTAATGTAGTGTGGCTAATGGCTAATAGACATGGTAAGGGTTTTTTGAGACCGCAGGCTACGCGACACACACCGATACTGCCTAGGACTCGGATCTCGAATTGGGAATTGACATGGTCGTTATATACCCTCCATTGATGGGATGATTTTAAACCCTAATTTCGGGTGACTACCTGGTGATGATACAACGGTTAACACTAGAAACTTTGTGAATACACTACAATTTACATTAAGCCCTGATGAAGTTCCTAGTGTGACAGGAACGAAACGCGTTGGCTGATTTTAATTCATGTGCAACAATTTTGAAAATAAAAGAAGATGATGGACTGAAATTTGCCATATTGAATTTATTCCTGGTGCACCTTCCATTTTGAAGTATAGGGTTTTTTGAGGTTACGGGATAGGTAGGGTATATGAGTAGTAATGGGTTGTTAGAGTTTAAGGTGGGTAGTGTATTATGTTAGAATGGGACTTGTAGGGGTCAGGAGGTGTGAGTTAAACGTAAATTATTTACCTTTAAATAAATTATTTTATATTTAAGTCTTACATTTAATCAAATATATTCAATATTAATTTAATTGAAATAGATGTGGGGAGTCAGAGCCAGAAACAATACTTACCAACTTACCTGTGAAGTAAAGTACTGCAGATGCAAAGAACCGCCATATACTGGCACTCCCGATGTAATGACTGCAATGTATGAAGTAGCAACTGGCATTTCTCCAAATGTCCCCACATTCAGGGACCCTTCTTGGAATTGGGTCACAGCTTTTAGCGGGAATAAGGCTTCTCAATCCCAAACACTATCCACAATAGTACAGCTAAAATCCCCATTCCAATTTGTCCTGCTAGTTTTATTTAAAGCAAAACAGCACAATCTATTATTTGCACCTTCATCTCAGTCCTTTCCACTCTGTATACATTTAGGACACAACAGTGGCTCTAATGGTCTAGGTCTCCATTTGTCCTTGCAGGTTGAAAGGCACTAGCTCTGTGAGCACTTACAGAGTTGCTCTTTAAAGAAGAGATTGGAAGGACAGACTTACTGTGGTAACACAGTATTGATTGATGATATCCATTATGCTTTTCAATGTGACTTTCACACATTGTCCAATCACTTACTTGTTAGCACTCCTTTCCCTTTATGGCTTAAACCCACCCTGAAAGCATCAATTCAAGATGGCAGTGGAACAGCTCCCATCTGCTCTGCTGTCTGGTTTCCCTAACTCGCCCATTGGTTTATCATTTATAATTGTTTACCAGTCTCACCTATGAAAGCCTTCAAACAAGTTGCTTTACCTCGGGGAGAAGGTTAGCCATAGCAGTGGCTCTTCTGGATCAGTCACAGGTCCCCTTTGTCCTTGTCAGGTGCTTGGTTATAGCTCTGTGGGCCCTGAAAATAGCTGTTTAAAGAAGAGACTGAATGTAGAATTAAAGTTAATCACTCCAAACTCCTTGTACATTACAAGGAATAAAGAACTCCTCCATGTATGTGTTTATTGATTCTTTGATTTAGGCAACACTTTGATTTCCAGGTGGTAGACTGACCTATTTATTATAATAACCCAATAGTACTTTGTGGTGTCTAGTAAACCTTTCAATGTGACTTTCAGGAACTATCTCCACCCTTATTTTTCAGCACTCCCTTCTCTTTATGGCAAAAGATACAGCAGGAAAGACTGTTTCAAGATTCCAGTGACGTCACTCTGACCTTCTCTGCTATCTGGACTCTCTAAGCCCATACATAGGTGTGTCCATTCAAATCATGTGCACATCTCACTTATCAAAGCCCCTTTAAACCTATGACCTTATCAATTGTCTCTCCTTCACCTGGGAGCAAGAAACCAGTGTATATATTGGCAGGACGTCCTGCACCATAAGCTTTTTCTGACAGAATGTTTTCTTTGGCAAACCAACACCCACAAATTCCAACATAGTCCAGCTCAAAACATTTGGTGTCATAAGCAATGGAATCACTGGGAGTTCAATGACAATGTATCCAACTTTGAAGGATCCTCACTGGATTTGAGCTTGTACCTTGTGGTACTGGAAGATGTTGACCTCTAAAAAGAAGATTAAATCAGAAGGTAAAAGTTTTTATCTGGACAACGTAGACCAACAGTAATAGACTAATAGGGTTGGCCTGAAATCGCATCTGGGTCCTGGTTAACCATGAACTAAAATATTATATTTTTTATGTGCTGTTTGCCTTAAACATTTATGAAATCTTATCTCTGGCTCCCATTATCTGACTTTGATGTTGATTCACTTATTACATTGTTTTCTGTTTCTCTAAATTCCTTTTTGGTGTATTATTGTGTTGTTTTCTTGATTTTAAAATTGCTGTCACTCCTTGAACTTAACATGCGTTTGTCTGGGAATTACATGTGGCTTGTGTGAGATTCTCTTAGAACTGTATTTTGCCTTATGCACCTTATGTTTGTAAGTCAGTAGTAGCAACCCCTCCAAGATAAATAACCTAATTTATGACATTGGTGGTTAGTGGTGGGCTAGGACTTTTTCCGGAAGTTACAGTTTAGTTTTTACAGCTGAGAAATTAAATACTTCATTCCCAATTTGGAACCAGAAATTAATTTTTCAGTTTTAATTACCAAGAAGTGTATTCAATTCATTTCTCTCACATTTTAGGATTTTGTAACTTTTTATGAAGCGTTTGCACCTTGATATTTTATGGACACATGGAGGTTGATTTGGCTTCCCTGACTGGCCTAAACTTTGTTTAGATGAAGGCCATGTGCAAAGAAAGAATGTTGAAGATGGTTAGAAGGCCAGGAAGGAGGGCTATGACATAGCCCTCTGGCTTGGGAAGAGGCCAACTTAGCACAGATATCTTCCGAGGAGAATAATGACGAAGAAGCTGAGGTGACATCAGTGATGAGAGAGGACTTACCACAAGGTCCACATTCACCTTTATTGTCCAGGTCTGTGAGCAGTGTGCCCTCCTCTTACAGTCTGTTCTCATCAAAGCTGCAAACTTGAAAATTGGTAAAAGAAAAAAAGACTAATAGGGACTTAAAATTGAAATTGGCTACCCTTGCCATGTAGGAGGGAAATGCTTCCATGGCTCTTGAAGAGAAAAAGCAGCATCTGCACTACCTGCAGATGGGGAAAACAGTACATAAAGAAGAATACGTGGATGGCATGTGGAGGCATATACATACCTAGGGTAAGAATGACATACCAAGGTGTCAGATCAGGTTCAGTATGGACCCATGACACCCAACCTCTTTTGTAAGTTTAGTCTCACTCATGAAAACTATTGTAAGAAGTTGAGTGACACCCAAAGGTGTCACAGCAGTCTTGGGAGGATTTTGTGGCTGCGTGATTGAAGGTAATCAAAGATTTGGTGAAGGGCAACAAACTACAGACTATGATGGGCTGTTTTGTTTGTTTATGTAAGAGCACATTTTGAGTCACTGTTTTACAGAGTTGAGATAGAATATGATTAATTCTAAGCTCACTGTTCCACTGGAGCTTGGTAAACAAACGGACCTCTAGCTCAAAAACAGAATGTCCGAGATGGAGCTAGGACTGACCACAAGAATAGGGGATCGAGTACACAGCAGAATGCTAAAATTATGGCCACCTTGAAGCCCCACACCTCTTACAAAGCCAAATAGTTCCCTCCCACATTAGGGAAGCAGGGAAGTGGGGGCCAAGGGGGAAGAGCCTTTTAAAAAGAGCAAGTGCTTTGACTTTCATCAGTCAGGTCGCAAGAAGGGATACTCCTTGTGCCACAGCAAGGCACCCACTAGTGGGCATTCTTCACAGACTGCTATTGTAGAGCTTGGTGGAGGAAGATACCAGAAGGAGAGGACAGAGTGTGCCGGAGTGCCCCTTAGTAGGAAGGTGGATCTAGAAGGTAAGCTAGTGTTGGCAGAGAGCTCATGGAAATATTTCCAGAGGATAACAATGAACGGGGGTCCTGTTTGCTGCTCTATGGGATAGATGCCTGTGCCAGTCACTTCCTGGTGGTAGAGTGGTTGATATCCCCGGAGAAGAACCTCCAATGACAGATCTAAAAGGTAGCGAATACCCTGGATGGGGGAGTATGACTGGCTTATGAGGGGTCAATAAAAGAGCTAAAATAACTGCAATCTGCAAATCATGAGTGAGAGCAAAAATCTATGACTTAAGAGAGTGAATTAGAAGCTCAGTTCAGACCAAATGATATAGAACTATTGATCCACTTAATTGTGAATGCTGTCTACCTGAACTGGAGTATTCAAAAAAGTAATGGCTGGAATGCTTGAATTTATCTCAGTCACTGGTAATTATTCATACCTGCATCCCAGTCTATCGTTGCACACCATGCCACCTCAGTTTGGAGCCAGCCATATATGTAAATAAGTCGCAACCCTGCTCCAATGAAGACAGTCCACCCCGAACTGCCAGGCTAGGTCCTCCCTGAACCAGAATACAAGCAACCCAGGACAGGTTTTGCCATAGTTAGGGCTCATCAACCAGATATAGCTTGCTTCCAGTAACACAGTGTGCCTAGGACCCACCTCTGGGCACACACATCCCACCTAGGGCAACACACTAAAATATACAAAAGAGTGATGGATGGAATGCTTGAATTAATCTCAGCGACTGGTAATTTCTGCAGACTGTATCCCAGTCCATCGTTATTTTGCACAACATGCTACCTCAGTTTGGACCTTACCATATGCAAATCACTCTCAACCCCGCTCCAATGGCAACACTCCAGCCCGAACTGCGAGGCCAGGTCCTCCCTGAACCAGAATTTAAGTTAGGGCTCATAAGCCAGGTGTAGCTTGATTCCGGGTACACAGTGTGCATGGGACCCATGTCTGGGCATACCCATCCCACCTAGGGCGACACACTAAAGTAGTCAAAAAAAGTGATCAAAATGCCTAAATTGGAACAGCCCTGAATTAAGTTCAGAGCTTTGCATAGTTTATGTAGATCCAGCACCTTGCAAGAGGCTGCTTTCCCTACGCAAAGTTTTGATTCCTGTGCGGGCTAGCTACACTGCTCTGACAACAAATTAGGCACTTCTGTACACACAGATTTGAATACTTTACCAATCTATGTGCTGCAAATATTTGTCCTGGAATGCTAAGGTTTTTGGTTTGGTTAGTGCCTTATTACTCAGTATACCTAAAATTCTAACAGAATCAGACATCTGCAAAGGCAACTAAAAATGTGTCATGGTGGACGGTTATTGTTTTTTTGGGTGATATTTCTACAAATCATAATTGATGCAGCCCCCAAAATTTGTGGAGAATAATTCTTAGTTATTTTTAAACCTTGAATATTCCAATCCAACTTTGAAACATGCATGATAAAGGATGCGGGAAAATGCATGCAATTGTTTATAAAATTTGTCGAATTTTCATAACAATTTCATGAAATTAGGTGAAATTACGGTTTCAGAGAGATATGTGGTTTGGTGGTATCTTGCACGGATATGTCTTTTAAGCAATGGTGCATCTTGCACAAAAAAAGTTTCGAGATTGGATCAAGCAAAAATAGGTCTCTTAGCGAGACATTTTCTGCACAAACGAGTCTCCCGCTAGCATCTCAGATATTTTTGCAGCAGGTGTACACTCACTGAAAAGAGTTATGTGAAATTTCAAGAAATTTGGCATAATGCGAAATTCAGAAATTTCATAAATCTCTCCAGAATAGTTCACATTTTGTCAAGGACTAGTGAAGGGCTTCTTAAATGGAGAAGTGTATTTTTGAGCTGCTGTAAAAGAAAAAAGCATGACCACATTTTTTCTTGTTTTACATAAATGCCAGCTTGTCTTCAGCAAATTCAGCTATGGAAGGATTTTCCTGTGATTCAGTGAAATCAAATACACTGAACAGCAAGGGTAAGTACAGGTGGTGCCCATTTTGTTCATGACACAGCAAGTATGCATTTCAACCTGCTCGTTTATTTCTCCCACTGTGTTCTTTATGTCTTACTGGGCATATTTTGCTTTCATGGGACAGATAAAACAGACTAAACTAGTTAAGGAATTTAGGAGGTGTTATTGAATGCATAATTCTTAATTACACAATGCCTGGAGAGAATTCGGGTTTTAATATAAAAAATGCTTTTACTTTTTAAACATTCCTTAAGTCAAACAAGCAGACATATTCTGCCACTCCAAGTTATTGAACTTCCATTTACTTTCATTTACACAGCTTTAATTGGCTAACAAGGTCTTTATTGAAAGCAGTTCTGGGACAGGAACCATATTTTGATATTTGCTTTGAAAAGCATTCAGTCTATTGCCAGCATTTCGTAAATCAGAGGTATTAAAATTCATTTGGGTTAGAAAATCAATGTTTAACTTCTATAACTTGCCTTTTCTCAAAAAAAATGCTATATCGACCATGTAGTTTATACTCTTGCGGTTAAATACTAATTGGACGTATAATTGGGTTATTGAATGACTTCCCTTGAATTGTTTGATGCTAAATCATAGTATTTCATTAGATTCTGTCATTGTTGAAAACGTTGCAGCATAACAAATTCTGTCTGTCTTCCTACCATCAATCACCCACAGAGGAGGAACCAACACACAACATGGTTTGAATGATGCACGATTGAAGAAAGACAGTTTAGGCCTCTTCTAATGCTGAAAAACAGAGGAGGCAGAAAGTATCCCTACTAGGTTCTCCCGTCCACTTCCACTGGACCGTTACAAGAGCTTAATTTCACTTGAGAAGTCATTTTGCATCGTCATTTCCCTCGTTTGATGTCTGGGCATTTTAGCAGACTCCTGCTCTTTCGGATCACTCCTTAAAGTTTAAAGTGTGTGGGTAGTAGCCTGCTTAACCGATTTCCTTAGATATGCACATCTTTCTTAAGTGGACTTTCAGCCGAAACTCGTTGAACTTTTCATCAAGTGCATGGACCTTGCCTGTAGCCCACCAACAAGGTTTCATAGCTTCATTTGTTGCATGCTTTATAAGATGTATGCTAAATTTGGAGGGAATTGTTGATGCAATATATATGGCACTACACATTATCTGAGCACCTAGAAGGGTCACCATCATTTCAGCTTGAATATCTGCAGTAGGAGCAGAATGTGGCATGGCCACAATGCCCTTCAATTTTCACAGTCTCTGCAGAAACATATTTGCAAAAGATGATGAATGCAACAGGCACATGAGAAATATGATACTGATTTTTCCAGGATTCTGACACATCAAAGAGAAAGAAAAAGCGCTCAGAATCTACATTATTTTGAGTCAAGCAATGCTTCATTGAGCTGTCTTCCAAATTGTATATGTGACTATCATTTTTCTGAGAATTCAAATTCAATTAAAATATAATTTCCCAAATGGCTGGCCGACACATCGCACACAAATCCTTTTTTTTAGGTCTTGATTGACAGCAGACTAGTCTCCAGATCTGATATGACCAACAAAAAACAAGAGTTTTCAGAGTACTACTGAGAGAGGTGCATTGGCTCCACCCACATATTGGTTTTCCAGAGTGTAGAATTTGATTGGGCTGAAGATGCATGGTTCCAGTGAAAAGTGAGTTGGTTATGGTGGCAAGTCAATGATCATGGCTATATGCCTGATCTGTTTATGAAATGTTACAATAAGGAATTAGGCCTTACAT
This sequence comes from Calotriton arnoldi, assembly GCA_963921515.1. Classification (NCBI taxonomy): domain Eukaryota; kingdom Metazoa; phylum Chordata; class Amphibia; order Caudata; family Salamandridae; genus Calotriton; species Calotriton arnoldi. The sequence continues at coordinate 623,788 of CAWUFW010008835.1, read as the reverse complement.
ATTGGTTGTTCAAAGCATATGTTAACCTCAATTCATTTAAGGTTGGATTGGTATTACTCTGTATGAAAGCCTGCAGAGAAGGATTTTGTTGGTGTTGGTCAGACCCTGTGACAAACCTTGGATAAAGAAGATTTGCTCTGTGAGAATCTTGTTTCGTCGCTTAGCTAACTATAATTTTCTATACCTTTGTAATTTTATAACTGTTTGCCTGATGATTGCCTTGTGGGAAAGCTTATGATCAAAACAGCTGGCCTGAGTTGGTTGTGGTGACAAGCAATTGGCCTGATTGGTGCACTGGGCAATGTTATGCCTGATGCCACAAGTCTGATCTCCTTATTATGAAAAATTAGGACAAGGGCAGTATATCCAGCTCATTTATTTTGAAAAGCATTTGTTAAAGCCAATTAATGGATAGCATATGTGAGCATGTAAAAAATTACTACAGTGAGTGCTCTTTCCAGTGCTCAAAATCTGTTTAAAGATCTAAAACTCCTCTCTAATTGAACAAGGCATCAGGGTCAATGGTCCATGTTCATCTGGGAATGTCTGATGAGAGGAGAGATGAAATATCCTGAATTCATTTCAAGGCAGACAAAATGTGTGTGCATAGCATAGACATCACCTAGACAGAGGATTCAATATTGTTACATCTAAGCTACATAAAGCACCAAACACAATTCAGGTGAGCCACAATTACAAAATGCTACTGGAGTCTCTTGAGACTTGCAGCGGTAGTGGTAATCTTGATTTTATGGGTATACATTTCTTGTGTTGCATGGTGTTCATTGCTAAGCAGCTGCTTCCATGGACTCTACATTGGAGTCATCTTATTTTGTGTTATGTAGTCATCAGGTGCAGTCTATGAACTTGGTACGGCAATCATGTTTAAGCCTACAAACTCTATTGTATAGACTTTGTTACTCTGCTTGATTAAAAACCAGTAACAAGTTATTATTCTTTGTGAGTAAGAGATTGCATTTGATCAGGAGTGAACCCTTATTAATAATGTTAAATTAGGGTTGTAAGCAAGTGGATTATTATTTGAGGTGGGTGACTGCCCTCTTCAAGGAATAATAACACTCCTCATTAGGGTGAACCCTCAAAGTCACTAAATTAACTTGAGCTTAACACCCTAGTAGCTAGGACACAGAGCAGACTTGATTAACGTAAAGTAATGTGTAAGTACCAAATAGTGAAAAAGTCCAAACAAAAAGCAAAAAAATTCCAAAGCAATTCATAATAATAGAATAAAATGCAATAAACAAAATGGCACCAAAGCAACAGAAATCCAATAAGGGGAACCAGGGATATGAATTTTGAAAGTTTTAAGTAGAAATCACACCAAAAATCACTAAGCGCCAATGATAGTCTATGGAAGTGGTAGACTGGGACGTATGCATGATTTGAGACCGACCATGATGGAGTCATGTTCGGATACTTCAAGTGAATTGATCCAGGGGAAAGTCTTGAAGTCAAAAAGTTTGAAAATGTTTCCAAGTCCCACATCAGAAAGGGATGTTACCACTTTTATGAAGAGAAGCATTGACATTTCTTCCTAGTCCTAATGTAGAACAGGGCTTTGTCACTTTCTGAGACGAAAAATCCTGTCTGAACGGGACACCGCTGAAATTGCAGCTGCTGCGGTTTAATCAAAGGATGGATATCTGAAGCAGATTGATACAGCTGGCTCTCTGGAGCTTTGGAGGTTTCTTTCTGCAATCTTTCTATGTCACAACACAGAATGGGACATAGGCCCCGAATCATATGTTGGCAGTAAGAATACTGCATCGCACCGGCAATAGAGTATCCTTACCACCAACATAATCGTCCGCCACAAGATTTAAATGTGAGCAGATCTTTGATGTAACCATGGTGGAGACTACTCCACCTCTGCCATGGTTAGACTTCTCTGACGACCCAAGGGAGAAAGGGCCACCAGATGTTGACCTCTATATCTGGCCATCTAATTTTGATAGGCGGACATACAGGTCTGTTTTCACAGCCCGTCACCACTAGGAAAACCCTGGCAGTAATGAGCATGAAACTAGTCTAATGCTCTGTACAATGGAAGATAACTTCCATGGTGAGGGGGGCTTTGTTTTTTTGTTAATTTTCAAAGACAAACTCCCACTTTGGAGTTTTGTATTTGAAAATAAAAAAAAGTAATTTCGCTGTACTGCTTATTCATGTTTGAAAAAGTTGTACACAAAAATACTATGCATTGTTAGGAACCACCTTGACGGCTGGCCCTGCCAATGTATTAAATGTCCACTGGCCAGCGATGGACATTTATAAATTTGGTCATCGGAACCTCTGCCAGGGCGATGGAGTCATTTACTCCATGGCCCTCCAAAATATAAATTGGGCCAAAATATAAATAGGGCCCTTAGTCATTTCAGTGGTGCAGGTACCTTTGAGCAGGATGAAGCTGAAATCAAATCTGATGCTGTAGAACTGCTGATAGGTTCCTATTTTCGGCAGGTCCAGCTGTAACTCAGGGGCAAAAGTTTTCAAAAGTTCCCAAACTTTCTTCTGATGCCCAAACAATGACAACAGTACACTTCTAATACCCCAGCGCCCCAATGGATGGCACTTAGAGACTCTCAGGGCGTCAGGTGGAAGCACACAGCAAAGTCCAGTGCATGTCCATTTGCCACTGTTCAGCTAGGCACTTCAGGAAAAAAGACCTCTTACAGTTTGTTGTGTCCCTGTAACCAACTGATCCTTGGAGTCCACCTCTTTCTCCTGGGTACAAGGGTGAGCAGGTCTAGTTGTTCAGGGCTCCTCTCATGTCACAGACATCAGGTTCAGTCTCTTCTGATCTTCCACTGATCCAGAAAGTGTTCTAAGGAGGGAGCACATACACTTTACTCCTGTTTCACAGGGGTAAAATGCACCCTTCTTAGATGTCAGCAAAACAGGGCAACAATTGGGGGAACCACATGAAAAGATGGCAACTTCTTTCAATTTGTTGCAGATAATGGGCTGTGTGAATTTAGGATTTTTCAAATCACTGATTTAACTCACAAACTCTTGAAGGTAGTTAGAGAGACAATAATTTGCATAGTCCAGATTATTCTATACAGTGTTCTAAAGAGTGTTCCTTTCTTTCACCTCTTAGAAATGATAGAGATTCCACAACTTCAAAGATTGAGTAATGCAGAGATTATCACAAGGTATTTCATGTGACAAAGTAGATTCTGTGAATTATAATATTGCTGACTATGATCTAAAAGAGTATTCTAGTGGTGTGGGCATCCGGGTCTCCAAAGCTCATGTTGAGACTGGCAGGAAAGTAAAATATCCAGTTTCTCTGTTTCTCTGTTTCTTGGCCCATTCCCATTTCCTTTGAAATACTGCTGACTGGCAAACTAATCATTTGGTTGGTCACGACGGAGTTCACGAAAGTGGATATTAGTACCGCTCCTGTAGGATCTGAATTACAAGGTTAGTGCAACTGTGACACAAAGTACACTGGTGCAATTTCAATCATTGGTGACCCAGATTAGACAATAGTAGCCTAAGCATGCAGAAACTTCCTCTAAGCAGTGGTTCTGTAATTCTTTCCCCTTTCTGTGTGTTCTAGGGTTGTGAAACGTACAATAATGCAGTACCTGTGCCACTTCCATATAGCAATCTTACATCCTACATTTGTGTCTGGTGACTTTACTTAATGCACTTTTTGACTGTGGACTAGGTGTGTGCAGGTTTATTTGGCCGACATTACCTTGGACTTGAGTAAATAATGTAATGGTCATTGTGTAACAGTCATTGCAAAACATAGGGTGAACACAGTTTCAGATGCTTCACAACATTTTTACAGGTGAGCAGGGGGCATATGAGATGTAGGCTCAGGAATGGAGAACGACCCTGGAAAGCTGAAGTGCAGCTCATGCATTTTCTCCACTGCCTACAAGCGCTTAGAGAGATAAGAAGCATGCAATCTGCCATAATCACCTCACATGCCAACAAATACTATCACATACCAGTGAAAGTCATTGCAGACCAGGGATGGCCATCACTTGTAAAGGGTGATTATCCTAAGCGAGGGAATGGTATTGTCTGAAAGAAATGACCATTCAACACCATTGAGGGTGACAATGTGATATATATAGCCACTTTATACCAGAAATAGCCATCACAAGACAGTGGCAATCGGTGCCAGTCACAGCCATACTGTGCCAAGAATGCCCATGGTATGATAGGGAGGTTCATTACGACAGTAAATGCCATAATAACTAATGACTGCTATCATCTGCAAGGGAAGGTATTTTCTGCTATGTGTTAGTATCCAATAGGATATAGGACATTCTCTGCTAGGATCAGTGTCGGCTCACCAAAGTTGGAATCGGGATGCACCCTCTTTCTCTCCCAAATTCCATGTAATTTTCTTTATCATCTTTTATAGGTGTTTAAGATAAATAAGGATACATGCACAGAGGCACCCCAGCTCGCTTATCTGTCCAGGATTTGTTATGCACTGATGTGCAGCAACCTTAAGCTGCCATGCATTTACATGGCTGACAATCACCCATGCATAAGGCCTGTGAGGCAATCAGCCCAGCAAAGTCATACCCTCCTGGACTAAGCTCCACTCTCTGATGTCTTGAAAACAAAGTAAGCCCCGGGAGCTTCAGGCTGAAGTCCAGCAACTCAAATCAATCAGCAACTGAGCCCATGACTACGAACCCTTTCACAACTTGTCACCGGGTGGAATAGGGTCAGTAATCTGTACTTACTCCACCCCACCCAGTGACAAGCTGCAAAAGGGCAGGGTTGGTCACTGCAGGTAGTAAGTAAGCTGAGCAGTTGAACTAACTTTAGTGTTGATGATACACTTCACAGACTTGAGTTCTCAACCTCTGGCACTGCACTTAGAGAGTGATGCAATATCCTGACTGGATCTGAATGACACTGCAGAGGAGAAGTTACTAGTTAATATTTCAAACAGGAAGCAAGCAAAGCCCTCTTCATCTCTGACCCAAAAACTCTCTTTACCCCTGATCCAGGCCTAGACCAGACAGGGAGGTGGCATCGGTGTGAGGCACTGGTCAAAGATCAAGCTCTCCTAGATTATTTTTTTCTTATTATGCCTAAGGGATTTATGGCATAAGCTTGTACTTCACGTAGGTAACTGTTTAATGGTTATAATGGCTACATGTGTTTGCAATTAAATGTTTACGGGCCTTTCAACACTTATCTCTGCAGAGGCAAAGAGAGAAACAGTATAAATCATTTACAACACGACATGCATGATGATGTTCCCTTTAAGTCCTATTTTAAAATAGGAGTCTGCTACTATTATGTTTTTTTTCCCTGTGGTTCCTTTTAACTCTGTAAAAAGAGATTTACGTGATAAAATAGAACATAAATGGTGTGGTTGTGGTCAGGGCCTAAGTTGCAAAACAAGGAGTGCTGGTGTCTAAAGCTCTGCTCAGAAGCCCACAGCTGGCACTATTAAATGGCGGTGTGCTGAATACCAAGGCAGGGTAGTCTGGAATGAACCTCATGCCTCCTTAATCTGCCCCTTTGTCTCCTTCTTGCAGGTTCTTGGTTTCACCTTTTGTGACGGTTTTTCCGCCATTCTCTTTCTTCTCCCCGCTTTGTGCAGTGGCGTAGCGAAACTTGAGGGGGCCCCCTTGCAAAGTACATGGAGAGGCCCCTGCATGCTCCGGACCCAGTTAGGAGCTCTCAGGCCAGGGGCCCACTGGCTGTGCACTGTGATGGTGGGGGCGCCTAGAGCTCGCCCCCTCACACCATGGGGGCTGCAGGGCCAATTGCTACACCACTGCCTTTGTGTTCTTTTCCCTATTTTCCTCTCTGGAAATGTCAGATGAGTACAAGTAAGTGCCGGTCCCCCCTAAAATGAGTACCATGGGCACCACCGGCAACCACGTGCTAAAATTAAGCACTGGTTGTGGTTACAAGAGGCAATGCCTCCAGCAGAGCTGAGAAAGAATCTAAAGATACTGCACATTAGTACTTGAAGAAGGAGGCACTGCAGGGGATGACAGATGTTCAGGCATCCAATTTGTCTGTATCCCTGTATGTGTGCATGTCCAACCATGCTATCGACACACATGACTGCGAAAATCCCTCTACCTGTGGTCATAGAAGGGTTTGTATGTGAAAATTGCACATAATGCTACTTAAATGTACCATTTGTCATTTACTACTTCCCACTCTCCTCCCTCCCTATCAGATCACAATAAGAACATTATGCAGGGCAAAGGTGGTGTGCAGTCAGCTCAGTCACTGTAATCTCTGTATGTTAGTCCTCAGTGTGCCTTCACTGCCTATATTTTTGTGGCTAGAAGACAGCATGAGCCACATTAAGGACATACTGGACTCCTGAGATTGACAGGTTCCAGTTACTATTCAAAAGCACAAGTGTCCTGCCTCTCCTTGAATGAAAAAGCTGGAAATTCACTAAAACTAGCCCCCTGCTATCTTGAGTGGTTCTCTCATTGCCAAAGACATGACAGACAGATGCGCCTGCACAGATCATCCTGTGCTGTGTTCTGGTACAGCTAGAAAGACCATATTTGAAATCCCAAAACCTGCAGATTCTACTAATACTGAAGTTTATCCACAGAGAAGCACAGCATAACTAAATTGACAGCACTCACCAACAAAGAAAACACAGACAATTAAGCACTAAGGAGAATCAAAGGCAACTTTTGCACACAATATCATATGTACTAACTACAATGCATTCTGCTAGGGGCTGCTAACAAATACTGTCCTGGAATACTTAAAAACATGCTTTCCTATGTGCACATTCTACTCTCTTGAAAACTGGGACATGAGCTAAATGTTTAGAAATTTGCTGGTACAAGTAATGAAAAACCTGAACTGTCCAGGCAAATCCAGGGGAGTCGTTGTAATGTTTTGTGAGTAAGAAATGATGGAATCCTTTTGGCTCCTGAGGACTGTGACATAAGTGTTAGAGCAGGATGCATTGAAAGCTGGTTTAGAATGTTGAGTTCGTTGTTACACGCAGAAGAATAAAGATGTGTAAAACTAAGCTCCAAGTGTGACATAGCCATTGGCAGGTACCCGAGCTGGGGAGAATGCTACAACTGGTGACGAGTTAGGAGATAAGTAACCCAAAGATCAACAGTGCTCTCCCAGAGGGTTTGCCATGGTCTAAGCAAACTGCTCTTGTGTGCCACATGTGTTGCAGTCAAGGTACGGAATTAACACTTGGTGCATGTGGAGTCAAAGCACAACTCCAACTGTTGTAAAGAAGTTGAAAATGATAACTTTGCAAAGAAATCTCCATAGCAGTGACCTAGAACCTGCTGGCCAGATTGTACATAAAGATACCGCACTGCTACGCAATATTCAGTTATACGTAATCTGGAGCATTAAGCTGCTACTAATGATCACAAGTTGCAAGATCACATTGCAATTTGAAAGTGGTGAAGACAAAGTGCATGCGAAGAGATGTCAAAGAATAAAACAGTTATTGACTCATCTAAACCTGAGTAAAGTGAGCCGGTACAACCTCAGTGCCAGGCGCTGCAACCCAGGAAAAGCATGGGGTTGTGCTTATGATGTCGATGGGTCCTGTCAAGCCGACTGATGGGCCGTGGAGGCAGTTGGGATAGGAACATAACAGTGGGTGACAATCAGAACAGTTGCAGATATCTTTGGAACACTGAAACACTTCTTTTCCAATGGAGGCCATCATTTCTAAAGTCATCAAGGATGATTCAGAGACCAGCGCATCTCAAGGCCTTAGAGATGACTCACATGAACAGATTCAAGCTGAACCACCAAGGGAGCCACCATCAATATGAATCACTCCCAGAAAGGATACAACACTGCTGCTTTCCTGAAACCACCACCGCCTTTCGATACCGCCAAAAAGCAAAATATTGGTGTTAAATGGACTGTTTGGATAGAGACATTTGATTATATCATTGATGCACTTGAAGAGACTGATAAAAAGATTATCAAGTATATCAAAAATCTTGCTGGTGATGGTGTAAAAAAAGTCATAAAGAAAATGACACAAACTAATGAAGACATCACTTATTGTCAGATTAAAGGAATGTTGAATCTCAAGTTTAATCTATTGCCAAATGATGATTACGAAAGGTACACATTCAATCAAGAATGCCAGAAAGTTGATGAAACTATTGATGAATTTGTGGAGAAACTCAATACACTCATCAGACATTGTAAGTTCAATGACTTTAATGATGAAAAAGCTATGCGTTCAAGAGATATTGATGGATGCCAGTCAGATTCATTCAGACAATGAATGCTGAGGGAAACTCTTAGTCTGGAGCGATTGCTGATGGCAGTCAGAACTGCAGAGCATGCTGATAGACAAGCTGCTGGCATGGAGATTAGATGTGCCCAAAATGAATCCATGGGTGTAAAAAGTAAGCCAAAGCAAAAGATTGAAGGACACAATGTGATGTCTACACGTAAATAGAAGTTGTGTTTCAGATGTGGATTTTGTTTCCACATGAAGGTATATGTCCCACTCTTGACAGATGTACAAAGACTGTGAGAAGAAGAACCATTTTGTGACGATTTGCAAAGCAAAGGAAAAAGTAAGTGCATCACGGCACAAAGATAAAATGGCCACCAGAATGTTCCAGAAGCATTGCTCGACGCACACCCACAAGGCAAAGCGGCGACACCAGTTGAGACAAATCTACACTTAAACGAAGTTGATCATCCTCTAAATCTTCATCAAACAGTTCTTCTATATCAGTATCAAGCGAAAGTGATGAAAATGATTCTGCCATGTCAATGCTTACCTCAGAAAAACGGGCGCGTGTTGGTTTGGCCACCTGTGAAGAAAAATGTCAAAGACAGATCGACATGCTAAAGCACCAAAGTCATTCAAACATTGTGTGAAGATTATACTGAAAGTAAATGGTTGTTCGATACCTTTCATTATTGACAGTGGTGCATCAATAAACATTATGCCTGAGGAGAAATACAATGAACTATCCGCAACATTGCCGCAACATACGCCATTGAAAACTAAAGTGTACACTTGGATTGCATCACTGCCCTTAAAAAGTAAAGTTTTATTTGTAGCAACAATGAAACACAAGAAAACGAAGGTGCAAGGACCCATCCATGTGCTTCAGGGCAACGTGTCATGTGCCTGTCTACCCAGTTTCAGGACAGCACTGATATGCAACTGTTTTCTGTGAATTACAACATGAATGCTCACCACGAAATAGTAAGTCATTACCCTTCATTATTTCATGGTTTGGAAAAACTTAACACTATGAAAGTAAAGCTGTATATTAATGAATTCATACATCCTGTTGCTCAGAGACATAGACAAATTGCTTTTTGTTTACAAGAAGCTGTTGAAAAAGAACTTCAATCGATACTTAAGTATGACATTATTGAGCGTTCAGCGGGTCCAACACCATGGGTTTCTACAATTGTCATAGTGCCCAAAAATGACAGTGAAGGAGCTGTACACATATGTGTTGACATGGGTCAGGCAAACTAGGCAGTTAAACGAGAACGACAACCAGGTTCACATATTGCAGACATGGGAATGCAATTAAATGTCGCAAAGGTCTTCTCTCGCCTTGATTTTTCAAAAGGTTATCATTAGTTAGAACTTGAAGAAATTGCAGGTACATTGCAGCCTTTTCTGAACATGTTGGTTTGTTTCGATACAAAAGAGTGAGTTTTGGTGTGTCATCTGCGGTCAAACTGTTTCAAGACATCATTTGATGTATCATACAGCCTGTCAATAATGCGTTCAATTACAGAGATGACATATTGGTTTTTGCAGCTACGCAAAAAGAACATGATGAAGCTCTTACACAAGTATGTTGTTTGCTTGCTGAAGCAGGTTTGACTTTGAATGCAGAAAAATGTGAGTTCCATAAGACAAAGCTGAAAAGTCTTTGGCCATATCTTTTCTGCTGGGAGTATGACACCAGATCCTGCTAAAGTGCAAGCGCTGTCCAATTCTGATCCCTCACAAGATGTTTCTATGTTGAGTTCATTTCTTGGCAGAATGTGCTTACTTAAAACCTGAAAAAGAAAGCTAAGCTGTGGTATGGGCTTATGAACATTTCCATGTCTTCCTGTACAGACAGCCTTTTACGCAAGTAACTGATGATCAAGCTTTACTGACTATATTAGGCAATCTAAAGTCGTAAATGCCTCCTCACATTGAATGATGTGGACTAGGGTTACAAGAATAGAGTTACACCATTGTGCATCATCCAGGGAAAGATAAGAACCCCGCTGACTACTTTTTTAGAGTACCAATGCAAAGTCAAGGTACTCCCTCTAAGACAGCTGAAGCCTATATCAATTTCATTGTAACATCAAACACACCAACTGCTATGTTATTAGCCCAGATTATCACTGCCACGAGCCATGACAGTGACATGTTAAAGCTGAAGGATATAATTAAACAACAGTTGTGAATCCGACACACTCAACCGCTCACCAGTAACGGTAAATCTAAAAAATCCAAAAATGTCAAGCATGGACTGTCTATAACGCAGGAGTTATCCTACGAGGGTCGACAATTCTGATTCTGGTAAGTCTGAGACAGAAAATAATTGAAGTGACCTATGAAGGACATTTTGGAATCATTGCCACAAAATGTGCTCTCTCAGATTTTGTATGGTTTCCTTTTATTGATTACAGGGTTGAAAAGGAATTAAAGGCCTGTCATCTGTGCAACTGTCTTCTACAAAAACTACTCACCACATCTTGACAATGTCAGAACTACCGAAGCATGCAGGGGAGAGAATAGCCATTGACTATTTCTGTCTACTCAACAATGGACATCACCTGCTGGTGATTATGGACGAGTATTCACGATTTCCATTAACTGAAGATCTTTCATCTACTACACAAGGAAGAATCATTGAAAGACTAGATGGCATATTTGCGACAAGGGGTGTTTCAGCCATCGTGAAGTCTGACAATGGCCCTCATTTAATAGTTGAGAGTTTAAAAATTGTTTAGAACATTTGTATATCCAGCATCAAAAACCTTTCTGGCAGCAGGCCAGTGGACTTGCTGAGCGGTTTATGAGCACAGTAAAGAAAGTAGTGCAGCATGCTTATCTTGAAAAGCCTGATTTGAAAACTGTGCTGAATTCTACCTTGAGAGTTTATCGTTCATCACCCCACTCGACCACAGGTGAAAGTCCTGCCACATTGATGCTCAAGAGAGCAATGAACACCAAGTAGCCTCAATGGACCAATCAGATAAAGAGAGATGAGAAAGCAACTCGTGAAAAAGACTTAGTGAAGAAACAAAAGATAAAAACGTATGCTGATCAAAGACAACATGCTAAGGACATTATCTTTAGGAAAGGAAATTGAGTGCTCACATGACAGATGCAGAGAGGAAAATCTGATGCTCCATTCGATGCAGAACCTTTCCAAGTGATGTCTACCAAGAGAAACATGGTGACTGTCCAGCACCAAGGAAAGTCTATTACTGGAGACTCTTCTGACTTTAGGCCTTTAGCTAATCGTTCATCAGACCTAACTGTTGAAGGAGAGATTGGGTCTGAACCATCAGTGACTGCTATTATCTCTACACCGCTGATGTAGGTCCTGGAGATTGATGATGATCATTCCTAGTTTCCAAGAACAAGATCAGGTCCAACAATTAAAGCACCAAAACAATTGATTGAAGAGATTTGATTAAATATGGCTATCTATCTATATATTTTGTAAAAATTGTCATTTTGTATTTAACGGGGGAGATATGTAGTGTCTTGCGAGTTAGAAATGATGGAACCCTTTTGGCTCCTGAGGAACTCCGTAAAACTCTGATGTAAGTGTTAGAGTGGAATGCATTGAAGGCTTGTTTAGAATGTTGAGTTTGCAGTTACAAGCAGAGGAATAAAGATGTGTAAAACTAAGCTCCATGTGTGGCGTAGTCATTGGTGGGTACCCAGGCTGGGGAGGATGCTACAGTAGTCATTCATAGTATCCAAAAAGAATGGCGGGTGGACAGTTAAGACAATGAATTAAGGCTCTCTGAGGTACCAACAAGGGCAGATTTTTCAAAATTGTCATGAAACTAAATGAATCCCATATTAAAAGTTAAAGAGATTGTGCTGGAAATGCCACATTATACCACATGATTTTGTTTCTTAGGAAAAGAACTCCTGACACCTACAGGGACAGTTGGTCTTACAGGCTGCCCTAGCTGAGGAAAATGTATGGTTTAATTTTGCACATCACCAGTTTCGAACTTCATCAACTGCCACTTGCCAGGATTTTATAACAATTCCAGAGATAGCCATCCTTATTTCTGAGAGGCCAAATGTGGTTGTACTTTACTTATCTGTATTTCTCATTAATACAATAAATTAATTAGTTTTCAAAGTGTTAAGCAATTTGGGATTCAACATCAGATTCTCAGTCGTCTATACAAGGGCCAAGTTGCTACAGTTTATGATGGTCTGATGAAACCAGTCGAGTAAGGAAGATGACACACCTTTCTGTTTATTAGAGTTAGTAAAGGCATTTCTGAGGCTGATTGGGGGAAAAGAGTAGGGTTGTTATTACAAGGAAAAATAGAATAGGAAAGAAAGAGTGATATTTTATAAAGGCTAGCGCAGGAGCATAGAGCCAGATTTTTTGTTGGGCTCAATCTGAAGATTTTCCAACACTGTTCTAAGACAGATTGTAATACATTTGACTGGGACAAACCCTTACATTTTCTTCTCAATAGTCCATCGCTTTCAGGTTATAAAGGGGTGCTTACTCCTCAATCTTCCATTACCTGTGACTGTGGTGAACCACCATTTTTATTCTGACGAAGCTTTGCTTTACTTCCCAATTGCTTTGAACATTGACGGCTGGTGATTTTTGAAAGTGATGCTGTACAATACCGGCCAAGAGTTCTCCAAATTTATTCTTAAGTATGCCTCGCTCATAGTCAGTCCCTCTCACATTTAGGCCTATAATAACAAACATTTTGCACTGGGTTTGGGTAAAATAAACTCAGCAAATCTGCCACAAAATAGACGCAAACCTGAGTGAAATGTTTTATTTTTATTTTTTGTGCTGGAAAGTTGATTGAAATGAAAATAAAGCAGCACAAAACACTGCTTTGCGTTACTCTGCATCAAGGGGCGTTCAATGGGTGGTACATGGGCTTTCCCACGCTACCATTTAGAGTTTTTGACACAAAACCCTATCTACTGACAATAGTAGACAGGGTGTTATGCCACAAAATGATGTCACTTAAAAACAGGCATTAAAAATACAGAAAATGCCTTATTTCAACTCACCTTTCCCACATTGTATGTGTGCTGCACTGCGCAGCCCACATCTGAAGTAGGAAAATCTTTAAAGTTACTCACTGCATAGCATTTTGTACTTAGAGGGCACCTTTCCAATATTAAACATATGCTAGACTCACGCAGACACCTTTGTTCTATGTCCCAAAGGTGTATTCATAGTACTCGGCAGCCTAATTGAGTGTCAGCACTAGGGAGACAGCAAGATAGGACCATATCTTTGCAGATATATCCCTTTCATGTAATGCAGTGCAGCAACCGTTGGTGCTGCACTGCTCTGCGCTGTGAGAATGTTTCAATATTCTGACTCTTTGTCACTTCCCCTCACTCACTCTAACTCACATTAGCTCACTTGCTCATTCTCACTCATACTCAATCCCTTGCACTTTTACTCACATACAAACATACTCAATGGTTCTCACTAGTTCTCATTTTCACTTACTAACACATACATACATTCACTGACTCTCGACCCTGGTGCAACTGCACCTGCTGCAACATAGATAGCTACACCCGAGACTCATCTTTTAACTCACTCACACAACCTCCAATCAATTAATCTTTCTAACACACTCCTACTCCTTCCCTCACTCCCTTGCACTCACTTTCACTTATTCATAAACACTCTCAAACTCAGATTCTCAATCAGTTTCACTCTCACTGACACTCTCAAACACACTGACACACACTCACTCAATCCTATTCTCTCGCAATCACTCACAAACACATACACACATGCATAGAGAAATGTATATTTCTTTACTTACCTTGCTTACATAGTTGACAACTCAGAGGCACCATGGTAGCAGCAGAGCAGGAATCTGCTGGGAGGCATTGGAACCAAGTAAGCTATGATTACCAATGAGAAGCCAGATGGAGCAGTAAGGGCAGGGTTGAAAAGGGGAAGAGCGACTTTAATCTCTCTCCCAGCTTCCAAACAGGACTGGAAGCACAGCCACATTAGAAGCTGGTACAGTGCTGGAGATCATGCCCGTGCTGCTCTGTGTGGCTTTTCATTGGCTTCAGGGATGCACTGATGTGTGCCCAGGCAGCCACATTTTAGCAGATATACTGTGCTGACTGAGGCATGTGCAGCATGTCTGCTAAATAGAATAGGACTGTGCTTGTGTGCGTGGCTTGTAGTTGAACTATGCCCTCTAGACATGCACAATCCAGACATTGAGCTAAAGAGTGTTTGAGTTTAAAACAACACTCTACAGCTCGATCATGCCTCAGCCCGCTCCTCCTCCTCCTGTCATCAGGAGCCTGATATGTGCACTGGCAGTGTTCATGGAAACGCAAAACTTGTGTTTTCATGAACGATGCTAATTTGAAAAATGCACAGGGAACCCCACAGGAGGCAAGGAGGCTGCACCCACAGTTGTTGTGATATCTAAATCCATTTCAAAATGTAACAAAGCTGTACTAAAAGTCTTGAAAATAGACAGAAGTGAAAAAAGAATCAGTTGTGGATCTACTGAAGTATTTTTGAAGGCAAAGGTGCAACAAGTCAGAAATATTCTTACCTAATTGGAGTATACATTTTAACATTTCCTCACTCTGTGATGTAAATCATTCACTTTAGAATCCTTCCCACCACTGTTCCACATAAACCACTAACATCTCCACTTTGGGGTGTAAAGAACTTACATCTCACCATTCTGAGAGATATATCACTATCATCTTGCCAATTCTCAGTTAAGAACCATGAAAATACTCACCATTCCAAGGTATAATTGTTAACAGCTCCGATCATCTCCAAATCTTCTTTGGTCTCCCTCTCTTCACTCTCTTCTTGCCCACCTTTTCATGCTTTCTTTCCCATCCTCCTGCCTCACCTTTCTGACCCTCTCCTGTATTTACTGCCTTTTCCTCTTTCCTTATCCTCCTCTTTTCCCCTCTGATCTCCCATTTTGTCCTCCCACCTCACTTTCTTGTCACCACAATGCACCACTTCATCACCATTCTCACCTCTTACCTCTCTGTATGGCAGTAAATCAGTAGATACTTCTCCAATCCACTAAAGCTCCCCACACTTGATCACACCAATTTACACCACTCTGTGCCTAAACTCAAAATGCATCACTAGACGTAAATACTATTATAACACTATACCCCAACTACAGCCTGCCAACAAACACATATCCATCTGCAAACCATCACACTTAACATTGCATAATTAAATTAAGAGTTCAAATACAAAAAAACAGTGAGAAACAGTTAATTTTCTAAATACACAAGCAACCTAAACATAGGCCAAATACGTCTATTAATTTAAATAATCCGTTTTAGCAAGTAAAAATATTAATTAATTTGGAACCCCTTTGTCAATGGTTTTGGCCTTTTTTTATCTCACGACGCAAGTTCTCTGGAACACATCCTATTGACAGTAACAACAACACACCAACAGACCAGCACACCAGCATGCAGCAAACCCGCTGACTTCATAACATGTAGCACATTTCTATCTTAGATCCAGGCTAAGTCCGCGTAGTGCAGATGACAACTCTGTTCTTTGCCTCAGCAGTGGCAAAATAGGAAAGTATTAGTTCACATTGCACTATACAAATTTGAAAATAGCATAACCCTGATGGCCAGCTTGATGCTTTTAATAGCATATTTAAGGAATCTAATAAAGAGCCATTTATAAACAAAAAGAAGAAAGGAAGGAACTGGCATAATAGGTATGAAATTAGGATGAAATACACCTTGCCTGTCATTGGAAGGCAAATAGAAAAGCAAGAGTCACGCAAAATCAATAGCATTTCACAGGGTACTAGATATAGTCACTTTTTTATTTTTGAGTCAGATATGATCACAATACTTATAGCACAGATTTGTGAGACTTATATAGTAACTAAGAGCAAAACCCAAAATATGTGGTTGAAATTCAAAAAATACTCATATATGTAGCAGCATAGCAAAAAAAACCCATAGAAGCAGACAATATTTATAAGCAAATTTCGGAACACTTAAGATAGTAACATCTCATACCATTTTCATACCAACTGCTAAATGTTCGACTATGATTTTAAGTCCCAGTCAAAACCAGCTCAGGTTCTTTCCAATCGTTTTATAGCAGGAGGGCCTCTGGCTTTGGCTATTGCTAACTCAGATTCGTAAATTTGTTGAATAGTAGCCCACAACTCTATTGCTTTTGGGGGGAAGGGGGAAACCCATGACCTAGCTATACATAACCAGGCTGAAACAATTAGTATCAACCTCAGTAGTCTTAAGCCAAGATTGGGTTCCATTTTACACCCCAACATAATCTCCCTAGTGGTCAGTTGGAGATCAGAGCCCAGGCAAGGTGTTGCTGGTCTGGTCACACCTGCCCCGAATTCCTGAAGGGCAGGGTATCTGACAAAAATATGCATAATATTAGCTGCACGGCAGCCGCACTTGGGACATTGAGTCTTAACCAGCCGCACTTGGGACATTGAGTCTTAACTAGGGGTGGGAAGAGAACTCCGCTCCGCCAGCGGAGCGGAGTAAGCCAGGCTCCCTCACCCCCTGGCCCGGTCCCTGCTTCTGAACCCAGCCAGGTCGCGTGAGCCTGCCCAGGCCCCGATGGACCCCCGACCCCAGCGCCCGGACCCTCGGATGGCTTGTAGGACCGGTGGGCTCCTGCACCCCGGGGCCCGCCGGACGGAGCTGAAGCCCCGGGCCCGGTCCCAGCTTTCGAACCCTAGCCAGGCTGGGGAGAGCCTCCCCAGGCCCTGGTGGACCCCCGTCCCCAGCGCCTGGACCCTCGGCTGGCTTGCTGGATGGGGGGCTGTCGCACACCGGGGCCCGCCAGACGGAGCTCAAGCCCCGGCCTGTCCCAGCTTCCGAACCCTAGCCAGGCCGGGGAGAGCCTCCCCGGGCCCCGGTGGACCCCCGTCCCCAGTGCCCGGACCCTCGGCTGGCTTGCAGGACGGGGGGCTCCCACACCCCGGGGCCCGCCAGATGGAGCTCAAGCCCCAGGCCCGGTCCCAGCTTCCGAATCCTAGCCAGGCCGGGGAGAGCCTCCCCAGGCCCTGGTGTACCCCCGTCCCCAGGGCCCAGACCCTCGGCTGGCTTGCTGGATGGGGGCTCCCACACACTGGGGCTCGCCGGACGGAGCTCAAGCCCCGGGCCTGTCCCAGCTTCCGAACCCTAGCCAGGCCGGGGAGAGGCTCCCCGGGCCCCGGTGGACCCCCGTCCCCAGTGCCCGGATCCTCAGCTGGCTTGCAGGATGGGGGGCTCTCACACCCCGGGGCCCGACGGATGGAGCTCAAGCACCAGGCCCAGTTCCAGCTTCCGAACCCTAGCCAGGCCAGGGAGAGTCTCCCCGGGCCCCGGTGGACCTCCGTCCCCAGCACCCTGACCCTCGGCTGGCTTGCAGGATGGGGGGCTCCCGCACCCCAGGGCCCGCCGGACGGAGCTCAAGCTCCAGGCCCGGTCCCAGCTTCTGTACCCTAGCCAGGCCAGGGAGAGCCTCCCCGGGCCCCCATGGATCCCCTGTCCCCAGCACCCGGTCCCTCGGCTGGAACCAAGGAGCGATAAGCCCAGGCCACGTCCTCTCCCCGCCAGCCTGCCCGGGGAGCCCATTTTTCTCGACTATTAAGCCCCCACGTAGTGGGGGCTTACAGAACCCTAGGGAAGGACAAAAGTTAGAGTTACCCCGCCCGACCGGCAGGCCGGCCATCTGGTCACCCAGCACGCAGGGCCATCCGGACACCCGGCCCGCAGGGGCTGGGACAGGCGGTAGCTCGCCTCGCGGCGGACCGCCAGCTCGATCCCAAGATCCAACTACGAGCTTTTTAACTGCAGCAACTTTAATATACGCTATTGGAGCTGGAATTACAGCGGCTGCTGGCACCAGACTTGCCCTCCAATGGATCATCGTTAAAGGATTTAAAGTGTACTCATTCCAATTACAGGGCCTCGAAAGAGTCCTGTATTGTTATTTTTTGTCACTACCTCCCGAGTGGGGAGTGGGTAATTTGCACGCCTGCTGCCTTCCTTGGATGTGGTAGCCGTTTCTCAGGCTCCCTCTCCGGAATCGAACCCTGATTCCCCGTTACCCGTGGTCACCATTGTAGGCACAGAAAGTACCATCGAAAGTTGATAGGGCAGACATCCGAATGTATCGTCGCCGTCACGGGGATGTGCGATCGGCCCGAGGTTATCTAGAGTCACCAAAGCGGCCGGGCGAGCCCGGATGGGTCTTGGTTTGATAAATGCACGCATTCCGGAGGTCAGCGCTCGTCGGCATGTATTAGCTCTAGAATTACCACAGTTATCCAAGTAACAGATGGAGCGATCAAAGGAACCATAACTGATTTAATGAGCCATTCGCAGTTTCACTGTACCGGCCGTGTGTACTTACACGTGCATGGCTTAATCTTTGAGACAAGCATATGCTACTGGCAGGATCAACCAGGTAGCCGCACCTGCTGACGGGGTGGGTTCGGGAGTGGCGTGCCCGTCTCCCCGACCGGCAACCTTCGCACAACCCTCCCTCTCGGGAGCCTGCTAGGGGAAGGAGCCCACCCGCCTGGGTGGGAGGGCTTGCTGGAGGGGTGGAGAGGTGCGGTCGCACGGGCATCGGCAGGCCCAGCCGTCTCCCCCGTAAGGGAGAGGCAGGCAGAGGCGCAGCCTGAGCGAGACGCAGGGGTGCCGAAGCCTGGCGGCAGCGGCACCCTTCGGAACGGTCGTTCCGAGCTGCTGCGGAAATGCGCTGGGTGGAGAGGGGTGACGGCTTGGCGCATGGGGCCTACGGACCTGCCGGGTGGCAGCATCCGAGGGCCTGGCACCACCCGACCCCTTCCGCTCGGGTCGGACCACTGGTGGGCACAAGCTGCCGGGGCCAGTCGGCCTTCACTCTGCTGTTTAGGGTGAAGGGCCTCCCGCCAGGCGGCAGGCCCTCGAGTCGGATGGTCCATGCAGGGTGGAAGCTCTTTGCTTGAAACAACAGTAGAGGCTGGCCAAGCAGTCCATCCCTAAACGGACCGAGAGTGCCCAATCGATCAGAGTATGTCCCGGGCATCCCCTGGCAGGCCGCCCTGCACGGAGGGATGCCAGCTTCGTGTCCCTGCCTGCTCCTGGGGCGAGCAGGCTCAGAGGAAATGCCCATCAGGAAGGGGCTGAGAGGCAGGCGCAGACCCAGGCCCCTGGGGGCCCCGGCGGGCGGGCCCGGGTCCTGCCTTCCCTTGTCTTGGAATCGCCAGACCTCACGGAGGTCTGACTGACCCTCTCCCTAGTAATCCAGAGGAAAAATACCCTCCTTTCTTTTAATCCGTGCGCACAGGGTGACAGAGGGGACCCAAGGTTTGAACGTACCCGACCTCCTGGAGCCGTCGCTGGGATCGGGGAGGCAAATGAGCCCTCATCGGGACTTCCAGGGAAGCCCGGCCATCTGGTCGCCCCATTGGAAAGCATTGCGCGCGACCATATGGCCGAGGGGATCGGTGCGACCAGATGGCCGAGGGGAAAGGCTCGACCAGATGGCTGGGCTCGAAGGGTTGACATCTGGTCGCTCTGTGCCCTAACGAAAGGGTGAGCGGGTGCCGAGGCATGGGGGGCTGGAGGCCCGGGGCACCAGCTGGGCCTCAACCATGGGGCTGCAAGGGGGGGAGCCGACGGGCCCTCCGACCTAGGGCCCGCGGACACCTTGACAAGCAGGCGAAGCGGGGGAGGTCTGCACGGGACCGATGGACCCCCGTACCGGGCCCTTGCCATAGCAGCAGGCCGGGGGACGGGGCCAAGGGCTGGAGAACCCGACCGGGGGCCTGGTGGTGCCCCTGGACCCAGCCGGGGCTCCCGGGCCCAGAGGCGCAGGGGAAGCCACCCCGGGCCCGCGGGACCCCGTCCTGGGCACCATGCCACATGGCAGGCTCGAGAACGGAGCCCGGGGTGAGGAGGCCGCCCTCCCCGGGGCCCTCAGGGGCCCTGGACGGAGCTCCTGAACCCAGCCAAGCGAGGGGGGCTCCCCGGGCATGAAGTAACCCCGTCTCGGGCCTTTGGCATAGCAGCAGGCTGGGGGATGGGGCCCAGGGCTGGAGCACCCGACCCGGGCCCGGCGGGGCCCCTGGACCCAGCCGGGGCTTCCAGGCCCAGAGGCGCAGGGGAAGCTTCCCCGGGCCCGCGGGACCCCATCCCGGGCACCCTGCCACGCGGCAGGCCTGAGGACGGAGCCCGTGGTGTGTCGGCCGCCCTCCCCGGGGGCAACAGGCTGGGGGACGGGGGCCAGGGCTGGAGCACCCGACCCGGGGCCCGGCAGGGGAAGCCTCCCTGGGCCCACGGGACCCCATCCCACACCGCAGGACTGAGGACGGACCCTGGGCTAGGGGGGCATCCTGGCCCGTCTGGCTGCTGGCTGAGGACTGCTAGGCCGAGAGGGGTTTTGGAGTACCCTGTCCCTAGTAATCCAGAGGAAGTGTACCCCCCTTTCTGGTAACCCGTGCTCACCGCGAGACTGAGGGGACCCTAGGCGCGGACACGCCCAAACTCCTGGAGCTCTGGCTGGGATCGGGGAGGTAGACGACCCCTCATCAGGACTTCCAGGCCGGCCCGGCCATCTGGTCGCCCCATTGGAAAGCATTGCGTGTGACCAGATGGCCGAGGGGAGAGGTGCGACCAGATGGCCGGGCCTAAAGGACACCCATCTGCCCCCCCGAGCCTTCGCGGGAGGGCTCCCACCTGCCCTTTGGAAGGCTCGGGGGCTCTGCTTCCTGGGGGCTCGGAGACCCCAGCTGGGCCTCAGGCACGGGGAGCCCGCAGGAGCTCTCGGGCCCGGACGCCCAAGGGAGGACCGGCTGGGGCCCAATGGAACCCGTCCAGGGCACTTTGCCATGCGGCGGGCCGAAGGAGGGAGCCCTGGATGGTGGGGAGGTGTTGTCCGGGCCTAGCCCATCTGGTCCCCGGCTGAGAACCGCCAGTCCGAGAGGGGTTCCGGCATACCCTGCCCCTAGTAATCCAGAGGAATGCTACCCCTCTTTCTGGTAACCCGTGCCCACCGAGTGACGGAGGGGACCAAGGGCGCGGAGGCACCCAACCTCCTGGAGCCCTGGCTGGGATCGGGGAGGAGGACGAGCCCTCATCGGGACTTCCAGGCCAGCCCAGCCATCTGGTCACCCCATTGGAAAGCATTGTGCGTGAACAGATGGCCAAGGGGGAAGGCGCGACCAGATGGCCGGGCCCAAAGGATGCCAATCTGCCCGCCCGAGCCTTTGCCGGAGGGCTCCCGCTTGCCCATGCAGGGCTCAGGGGCTCTGCGTCCAAGGGGGCTTGGAGACCCCAGGTGGGCCTCAGGCCCGGGGCTGAGAATGGGGGTCCCTGGCAGACCTCCGACCCGGGCCCATGGCGGAGCTTAACCCATCCCTGGGCCCGCCCAGTGGTCCCAGGCCAGGCCATGAGGGGGAGGCCTCCACAGGGCTGCGTCGGGCCACCAAGGGCCCCGGGCCTATGCTCCTGAACCCAGCCAAGCTGGGGAAGGCCCGCCTGGGCCCAGGGCATGGGACGGAGCCCGGGGTGGGAGCACCCGGACAGAGCTCTCGGGCCTGGATGCCCGGGGGAGGGCTGCCCAGGACCAATGAAACCCGTCCCGGGCACATTGCCGCGTGGCAGGCCGGAGGACGGAGCCCCGGACAGGGGGGTAGGTGGTGCCCGGTCCCAGCCCATCTGGTCCCCGACTGAGAACCGCCAGCCCAGGAGCGGTTTCGGCATACCCTGTCCCTGGTAATCCAGAGGAAAGCCACCCTTCTTTCTGGTAACCTGTGCCCATCGAGTGACAGAGGGGACCCAGGGCGCGGGGTTCCGGACCTCCTGGAGCCCTGGCTGGGATCGGTGAGGCGGGCAAGCCCTCATTGGGACTTCCAGGCCGGCCCGGCCATCTGGTTGCCCCATTGGAAAGCATTGCGCATGACCAGATGGCCGAGGGGGGAAGGCGCGACCAGATGGCCGGGCCCGAAGGATGCCAATCTGCCCACCTGAGCCTTCACCTGAGGGCTCCCGCTTGCCCATGCAGGTTCTCGGGGGCTCTGCGTCCAAGGGGGCTCGGAGACCCCAGCTGGGCCTCAGTCCCAGGGCTGAGAATGGGGGTCCCTGGCAGACCTCCGACTCGGGACCATGGCGGAGCTTAACCCATCCCTAGGCCCACCTGGCGGTCACGGGCCAGTCTGCGTGGGGGAGGCCTCCACAAGCCTGCATCGGGCCACCAAGGGCCCCGGGTCTATGCTCCTGAACCCAGCCAAGCTGGGGAAGGCCCGTCCGGGCCCGGGGCGTGGGACAGAGCCCGGGGTGGGAGCACCCGGCCAGAGCTCTCGGGCCCAGACACCCGAGGGAGGACTGCCCAGGACCGATGGAGCCCTTCCCGGGCACTTTGCCGCGTGGCAGGCTGGAGGACGGAGCCCCGGACAGGGGGGAGGTGGTGCCCAGTCCCAGCCCATCTGGTCCCCGGCTGAGTACTGCCAGCCCAGGAGCGGTTCCGGCATACCCTGTCCCTAGTAATCCGGAGGAAAGCTACCCTTCTTTCTGGTAACCTGTGCGCACCGAGTGACAGAGGGGACCCAGGACACGGGGGTGCCCGACCTCCTGGAGCCCTGGCTAGGATTGGGGAGGTGGGCGAGCCCTCATCGGGACTTCCAGGCCGGCCCGGGCATCTGGTCGCCCCATTGGAAAGCATTGCTCATGACCAGATGGCCGAGGGGGAAGGCGTGACCAGATGGCCGGGCCCGAAGGACACCAATCTGCCTGCCACGAGCCTTCCCCGGAGGGCTCCCGCCTGCCCATGCAGGGCTCAGGGGCTCTGCTTCCCGGGGGCTCATCAGAGCCCTTAGCTGGGTCTCGGGTACGGGGCTGCAAAGGGGGCCCCCGATGGAACTCTGACCCGGGGCCCGCAGGCACCTTAACACGCAGGTGAAGCGGGGGAGGCCTGCCCTGGCTTGATGGACCCCCGTGACGGGCACCCAGGCCCTCGGCTGGCCACAGGACGTGGGCTCCTGCACCCCAGGGCCCGCTGGAGCCCAGGCCCCAGAACCGGTCCCCACTTCTGAACCCAGCCAGGCCGGGGAGGGGGGAGCCTCCCCGGGCACCAGGGACCCCTGTCCCGGGCAGACGGACCCTTGGCAGGCCACAGGACGGGGGCTCCCACACCCCAGTCCCTGTCCAAAAACTAGGCCCTGGGCCCGGTCCCTGCTTCTCAACCCAGCCAGGCCGGGAGATCTGGGAGCCTGCCCGGGCACAAGGGACCCCCATCCCGGGCACACGGACCCTCGGCTGGCCACAGGACGTGGGCTCCTGTTCCAAGTATTTTTTTCATAACTCCGTGGAACTACACGTAGTGGCACTACGCCAACTCTGCCCAGGGTTAGTCTTAACCAGATCGTAATTCCGACCCCATTTTGACATCCGTTCCGGTATATAGTAGAGCAAACAGATGGTTTTAAACTGTTGCAGTTATGGGGTGAGCAAAGCGATCAACAATCTCCAAAGCACTCTAAATCTCAATTGCTGAGACCTCAGAAGTAAGCATCCTGCTCC
>CAWUFW010008834.1:667500-844595 GCA_963921515.1 Calotriton arnoldi | reverse complement strand
CACCCCACCCACACAAACACTCAGGCACCCATACAGATACTCAGGCAATCAATCAATAACCCATGTAGACACTCATGTAGCTATTCAGAAAGCCATGCAGCCGCTTACAAACCAACAGACAGACGGATACAGACATTCACACAGTTTAGTCACTAACCCATGCATTCAGTAAGATACATTTAATCACTCACTTGTAGAGTCAGTCACTCACGTACTAAATCATCCATTCAGACACTTATACACCCACTCATTCTTCAATACGCCTTTTCCTATATATTAAACATATTTAAACTTTACAGAAACACACAGTCACTGGATGATGTCATCAGTGATGTCATTTGAGATGTCATCAGTGATGTCATCAGTGATGTCACTGACCATGTCATGAGTGATGTAATATGTGGCGTCATCAGCAGTGCATTGCGGGGGCGCAAGTTATAGTTAGCTGAACTAACTATAACGGGGGAATTTCACGGGTTTTGTACGAGTGCAATGTCCAAGTAACTATAACTGTCCCTAAAACCTATGGTTTTTTCAGTGAATATATATATATATATATATTATCTACTGGCGGTCGCCAGTAGATAGTTATAGTTAGGACCTATTTTCCATAGGAAATCCACGACATTCTATTTGAAATAACTCTCTTGCCGGTTGACGAATCTTCGCGAAACTTTCAAACTTTATGGCCCGCTCCGGTCCGCTCCTACCCTGAAAGTTTCGGGGTGATTCGTCTAGCGGGGGCCGAGAAAAAAGGGGGGTCCCAAAACGTGTTTTCCCCATTCATTTTCCCATAGGAAACTTTAGACACGGCTACAGCCCGAACTGCTGAACGGAATTACACCAAATTTGGCAAAGAGGTAGTTCTTGGTTCAGAAAGAACCCTTTTTGTTAAATGGTGTAAATCCGTTCAGTAGTTCCAGAGAAAATCAAAAGGAAAATCACATATATATCTATGGCCGCGTCGGATTCGCGCACCGTCCCGATCACGAGCTGCATGCTAATTGGCTTTCAAGTGGCTGTCAACACTCCAAATCAAGAAGTGTTGGCAGCCATTTTGTCCCTCGGTAGAACCGAGGGACAGAAACAAGTGCGCAAAGCGCACAAAGGGGGCAGGGTAGAAACACCCTGACCTCCTAGGTCTGCTCAGGGGGTCCCACAAGGACCCCCTGGGCAGAAAAAGCATTTTTTTTTTAAATCGGCAGGATGCGCTCAGGGTGCGCGGATCCTGCCGATTACAAAAACCCAGAAGAAACAAGTGCGCAAAACACACAAAGGGGCAGGGTAGAAACACCCTGACCCCTAGGTCTGCTCAGGGGTCCCTCAAGGACCCCCTGGGCAGAAAAAGCATTTAAAAAAAAATCGTCGGGATGCGCTCAGGGTGCGCGGATCCCGCCGACAAAAAAAACGAGCGCGGTCTCCGCGCTTGTTGTTAATTGGCCCCCGGGTGGGCCAAGTCCCGGGGGCATGCAGGGTTTCATTTTAATATGAGAGGCCCCCCCAAGCCCTGGGGACTGTCACCCCCCCGGGGCTTAAAAAAAATAATGGTGCAGGAGGGCTCTTTGCCCTCCCGCTGCCCCGGGGACCGCCACCTCCCCGGGGCTTCTTTTTTTAAATTTGTTGACCTGTGTGGGGGGGCTCCAGCCCCCCCACACGCCCCGGGGACCGCCACCTCCCCGGGGCACTAAAGATTTGAATATGGGGGTCCGTTACGGACCCCCAAAGCCCCGGGGACCACCACCTCCACGCGGCCCCCTTCCCGTTTTTTTTTTTATTTAAAAAAAAAAAAAAATGCTCAGGCCCCGGGGATGGGGTCCCCGGGGCCAAAGTGGCCAAGGGAAGGGGGCCACGCAGCCCCCTCCCAATCAAAAAAAAAAAAGAAAAAAAAAAAAAGACTGGCATCGTGCCGGAGGCCCCGCCCCCCTCCCTGCAGCAGTCTGCAAACGCGCCCCTGGCGCGTTTTGAGAAGGGAAGTAATTCCCTTGAATACTGGGGGTCCCTGGGGCAAACTAGCCCACCAGGAACCTTCCAGTATGCGTCAGGGGCTGCGTTGCAGAGAGGTGTACAGAGGCCACGCCCTTTTACACCTCTCTGCAACGCAGCTCTGTGGCGCTTTTGGAAGTACATGTTGGGCTAGTTGGACTCCAGGGACCCTCAGGATTCAAGGGGACTTAATCCCCAACTTAAAACGCGCCACGGGCGCGTTTGCACAGTGGTGAAGGGAGGGGCGGGGCTTCAGGTGACATGTGTGCAAACAGGCTCCGTGGCGTGTTTTAAGATGGGAATTAAATCCCCTTCAATCCTGAGGGTCCCTGGGGGCCAACTAGCCCAACAGGTACGTCCAGAAAGCGCCACAGAGCTGCGTTGCAGAGAGGTGTAAAAGGGGTGTGGCCTCTGTACACGTCTCAGCAACGCAGCCCCCTGGCGCATACTGGAGGTTCCTGGTGGGCTAGTTGGCCCCCAGGGACCCTCATGATTCAAGGGGACTTAATCCCCAACTTAAAACGCGCCACGGGGCGCATTTGCACAGATGTCACCTCAGGCCCCGCCCCTCCCTTCACCATTGTGCAAATATTCCTCTAAAATCAGCCGAACTACGAATTCCGATTTACTCACCTGTTATCAGGAGAGAACCCAGTGCTGCATCTTTTAGCCCAGCACTGATCCTGAAAAGTAATTTTAACCGTACTTACCAGTAACTTGAATTTCCTTCCATAGGATATCATTGCCTGCTTTTTGCTGAAAAAGTTTCTAAGTGTCGATTTTTGAAACATACAAATATTCCTCTAAAATCAGCCGAACTACGAATTCCGATTTACTCACCTGTTATCAGGAGAGACCTCAGTGCTGCATCTTTCAGCCCAGTACTGATACTGAAAAGTAATTTTAACCGTACTTACCAGTAACTTGAATTTCCTTCCATAGGATATCATTGACTGGTTTCACTTGGAAATTCTTCTGAGTGTGCAGTTTTGGAACTTTATAATATTCCTCTAAAATCAGCCGAAATACGGATTCCGATTTACTCACCTGTTATCAGGAGAGACCTCAGTGCTGCATCTTTCAGCCCAGTACTGGTCCTGAAAAGTAATTCTAACCGTACTTACCAGTAACTTGAATTTCCTTCCATAGGCTAACATTGACTGGTTTCACTTGGAAATTCTTCTAAGTGTGCAGTTTTGGAACTTTATAATATTCCTCTAAAATCAGCCGAAATACGGATTCCGATTTACTCACCTGTTATCAGGAGAGACCTCAGTGCTGCATCTTTCAGCCCAGTACTGGTCCTGAAAAGTAATTCTAACCGTACTTACCAGTAACTTGAATTTCCTTCCATAGGCTAACATTGACTGGTTTCACTTGGAAATTCTTCTAAGTGTGCAGTTTTGGAACTTTATAATATTCCTCTAAAATCAGCTGAAATACGGATTCCGATTTACTCACCTGTTATCAGGAGAGACCTCAGTGCTGCATCTTTCAGCCCAGTACTGGTCCTGAAAAGTAATTCTAACCGTACTTACCAGTAACTTGAATTTCCTTCCATAGGCTAACATTGACTGGTTTCACTTGGAAATTCTTCTAAGTGTGCAGTTTTGGAACTTTATAATATTCCTCTAAAATCAGCCGAAATACGGATTCCGATTTACTCACCTGTTATCAGGAGATACCTCAGTGCTGCATCTTTCAGCCCAGTACTGGTCCTGAAAAGTAATTCTAACCGTACTTACCAGTAACTTGAATTTCCTTCCATAGGCTAACATTGACTGGTTTCACTTGGAAATTCTTGTAAGTGTGCAGTTTTGGAACTTTATAATATTCCTCTAAAATCAGCCGAAATACGGATTCCGATTTACTCACATGTTATCAGGAGAGACCTCAGTGCTGCATCTTTCAGCCCAGTACTGATCCTGAAAAGTAATTTTAACCGTACTTACCAGCAACTTGAATTTCCTTCCATAGGCTAACATTGACTGGTTTCACTTGGAAATTCTTCTGTGTGGAGTTTTGGAACTTTATAATATTCCTCTAAAATCAACCGAACTACGAATTCCGATTTACTCACCTGTTATCAGGAGAGACCCCAGTGCTGCATCTTTTAGCCCAGCACTGACCCTGAAAAGTAATTTTAACCGTACTTACCAGTAACTTATATTTCCTTCCATAGGAATCCATTGTCTGGTTTTCAGCAGAAAAGTTTCAAAGTGTCGATTTTCACAAATTACAAATATTCCTTAAAAATCGCCTGTATGACTTAAACGCATTCTTTCAACTGTTTACAGGAGATGCACCAGTGCTGGATCCAGGATCCAACACTGAGTAAGAAAAAGTAACGATAACACTACTTACCTGCTAAGTGAATTTCCTCCCATAGGATAACATTGGTGATTCTATGTGAAAAAGTTTCTAAGTGTCAACTTTTAAAATACAATAATATTCCTTAAAAATCACTACTGTAACCAAAACGCTTTTACTCAACTGTTTACAGGAGATGTCCCAGGACTGAATCTAGGATCCAGTCCTGTGGTTAGAAAAGTAATCCATAAAGTAACTAATTGCATTTAACTAGAAATTCACATTCAGCTCAATGTTGCATTGTGTTTGAAATTGTGTTGCCCATTGCAACAACTGTAACTACTGTACTTAAAACTCTATTGCCTATTTGCAAACTATTTAAACTAAAGTAATTCATTCAGAGAAAGTATATTTTGTAATGTAATGTATAATGTAATTACAATGTAATTTAATAAATAAAATATCTAAAAATAAATAGTTTTAAAAAATGTAGTAAATCAGTATCAAAAAAATAAATATAACAATTAATACATTTAAAAATTGTCATTTACAAAACCTTTGAAATTCACTGAAAAAACCATAGGTTTCAGGCACGTTATAGTTAGAAATTAGCATTTAAAAACCTTTGAAATTCACAGAAAAAACCATAGGTTTCAGACACGTTATAGTTAGAAATTAGCATTTAAAAAACCTTTGAAATTCACTGAAAAAACCATAGGTTTTAGGGACAGTTATAGTTAGTTGGACATTTCACTCGTACAAAACCCGTGAAATTCCCCCGTTATAGTTAGTTCAGCTAACTATAACTCGCGCCCCGCAATGCACTGCTGATGACGTCACATATTACATCACTCATGACATGGTCAGTGACATCACTGATGACATCACTGATGACATCTCAAATGACATCACTGATGACATCACTGATGACATCATCCACGTGATAATCTGATGCACCTCCTCACACCCTAATATAACCTTTGATACACCCACTCTAAATTACAGACTGCCATTCGCAAAACCATAGACACTCCAACACCAATAACTACATACCCACTCACTGATTCTTAGGTCTACACACACACATCCACTCACTCACCCGTACAGTCACTCATACTTATGGTCACTCAGTACAGGACTATCATATGCACTCTTACTCCTATATAGACACTCAAACACCGCCACTCATCCATAGAGGTACTCACACACCTAGTCAGTCATGCAAATAATTAAACACACTGCCATTTACTCACCTATACAGTTATATACACACCAGCTCACTTAATAATACAAATACTAGCACATTGTTACGCTCTTATACAATCACTGATACAAGCCCATACTCATCCATACAGCCACTATCACAATCACTCACTCTCGCTAATAGCTATTTATATACTCCAACACACATATATACTGCCTTTCACATATGTAGTTACTCACACATGTACCACTGGGACATACATTCACTCACTAACACACTCTTACACACACTTACCCACCCATACAGTCTATCACAGATGCACTCTTGAAACCATCCACCCAGTGAATCACCCACTCACACATCTATGCACAGAGTCGCACACACCCCTCCCACACAAACACTCAGGCACCCATACAGATACTCAGACAACCATTCAATAACTCATATACACACTCATGTAGCTATTCACAAACACATGCAGCCACTTACACAGCAACAGACAGACGGATGCAAACATTCACCCAGTTTAGTCACTAACTCATGCATTCAGTAAGATACGTTAAATCACTCACTTATAGAGTCAGTCACGCACCTACTAAATCATCCATACAGACACTTATACACCCACTCATTCTTCAATACGTCTTTTCCTATATATATTAAAAATATTTAAACTTTACAGAAACTCATAGTCACTGCATGATGTCAACAGTGATGTCATTTGAGATGTCATCAGTGATGTCATCAGTGATGTCACTGACCATGTCATGAGTGATGTAATATGTGACGTCATCAGCAGTGCATTATGGGGCGCGAGTTATAGTTAGCTGAACTAACTATAACGGGGGAATTTCACGGGTTTTGTACGAGTGAAATGTCCAACTAACTATAACTGTCCCTAAAACCTATGGTTTTTTCAGTGAATTTTATATATATATATATATATTTTTTAATGAATGGGGGCCCGGCCTTTTTTTTATTTTAAGGAACTGGGGCCATCCCTCGAGGCCTGCCCCTTTCTATATTTAAAAAAAAAAATGGAAGGGGGCCTTTTTGGCTCCGGGGACCCCATCCCCTGGGGTCCACATGTAGTGTGGGTGCCCAGAGCACCCACATTTTACAGTTGGGACAGCGGGGGAGCCTGAAGGCCCCTGCAGTCCCGGCCGGCTCCCCGCCTCCTGCGAGAGCCAGCATTGCTTTACACACCGGGAGCAGCTGACATGCAGCTCCCTGTGTGTAAAAAAGCAAAGTGTTCTCTGCTTTGAGCAAGCGAGAGCAAAATGCTCTTGCTTACTCAACGTGGACCACTGTTTGCTATGGCAAACTGCAATGTCCCAGGGGTGGGCACCCCGTACATTGCTGGAGCTGGCCCTGCGGGCCCCCCTCCTTCCTTGAGTAGGGGCCTGCCCTGGGGAGGTGGTGGTCCCCGGGCCGAGAATGGCCCGGGAGGGGACCAAGCAGCCCCCAGCCCATTTCTTTAAGATACAGTTTGGCCTTGGGGAGGTGGTGGTCCCTGGGGCCGCGTGGGTCTGTGAGGCCCCACATATGAATATTTGAAAAGCCCCAGGGAGGTGGTGGTCCCCAGGGCAGGGGAGGTCCTCGAGTCCCCCCATTAGATTAGCCCCAGGGGAGGTGCAAAATGATAAAGGTAGTAGTGGGCGGGATATCACACCTCATATTAATGAACACAATACAATGGGTACACAGCAATAACTGAAAAGCACATACAATTTAGGTTGGTGCTATGAGAGTTGTCCCAATCCTACAACCGAAGGTGCTGCTTATGTTACAAGTAGAAGTATGCAGCACGAAACAGTGTGCACAACGTATAGGTTCTATAGTATGCAGTAAATCTTTTCTTATGTGTCAAAAAAACGGTTCCATTATGTTCAGAACAACCAGTAGCAAAATAATAAGTCCGACCGTGTTAGTCAAAATGCTGAGTTCGTGAAAATCTTTCCCAGTAGCAAAATGAAAAGTCCGACCTTGTTTTATGCCAAGGCGGGGACCTTGATAAGTCCCTGTGTGGGGCGGAATCACTCCCAATGTGTGAGACGGCCTTCTGGGTAAGATTTTCACAAACTCAGCATTTTGACTAACACAGTCAGACTTCTTTTTTTGCTACTGGTTGTTCTGAACATATTGTAACCGTTTTTTTGACACCTCAGAGAAGAGTTACCGCATACTATAGAGCCTATACGTAGTGCCCATTGTTTCTTGCTGCATTTGTCTAATTGTAACATAAGCAGCACATGGCCACCCGCTTTCAATAGCAGCTTCTTGAAAATAGAACTTACACCTGTTGTGGCTCAGTTTGATATATTCTTTCCCAGGCCAGGACTCCTCATACGGAATAAGCCTTGAAAAAGTCACTGCGTGACGAAACACGTGTCGACTGTTATTCACTATTGAGAATTAAAGAATTTGTATTGGTAGAACATGAATGTACATAAGAATACCTCAACCACGTACATCCACAAATAAAGGAAACTTTCTACCTAACACAAGTCCTTACTCTTTGGATAGTATATGTTTTCTTTAACCATATATTGAGTGCTGTGGTTTTCCCAAATTCTTTCCAGCCACGGGGAGGTGGTGGTCCCCGGGGCTGCGGGGGAGGTCATAGGACCTCTCCTGTACTTTTTTAACAATTAGCCCCAGGGAGGCGGCGGTACCGGGGCTGCGGGGGATCGTGCAGGCCCCCGCACCTCTTTAATCCTTACCAACCCTTTGGCTGCCGTCCTTGACTTGTGCTGGGAGGGAGCAAGACCACACCTCCCAGCACCCTCTGCTCTGCTTGGCCCGAGGCCACGCCATCAGGAGGTGCTGGAGCACCATCAACAGCTGAGAGGAGTCCTGCAGCGCGGGATCCTCGTCTTACCGACCCTTTGGCTACCATCCTTGACTTGTGCGAGCGAGACCACACCTCGTTTAGATCCCTTACAAACACAGTACCGGGATCATCATCAGGACATAGACATGTATGCCTGAGACTAATGCCTGTTGATCGCATTGTGTGGTCACACAGGAAACTATAGAGGCAGGAGCCATGGCGCATGCCAATAGGAGATCCACTAGGGCGATCCGGTCACTAAGGTAAATTGCAGTATATCCACAAAAGTATTGTAAATAATGCCAAGATTAGCAATCCGAGCGAAGGCCGGACGGTCTATACAGTATGTCTTTTTCCTCGACAGGGGTCAAAACTCCTCACGATACGCCAGGAAAATAAACCGGACCGCTTATAGTACCTCTATAGTTCCCTGTGTGACCACACATAGCAATCAAACGGCATTAGTCTCAGGCATACACGTCTATGTCCTGATGATGATCCCGGTACCGTGTTTGTAAGGGATCGAAACGTCGTCGACATTTTGACACCTTGACACTGTCATATGAATTATCTAACAAATTGTGCTATGGTGTTTGTCTTCATATTTGCTTGCCAATTGTTTATTCCTTTTCAAGCATTTAAAAATGCCTGAGCCTCTTTTTTTGTCTTCTTTTTAAATGTCACAGTGTTTGTGTTCCACTTGATTTTTGTCTTTTTGCAAATATAATATATTAAAGAATCATTGTCCGGACGGACAACTTAATATACATCTCATTGTATTTCTATATTTACCCTGTCTCCTAATCCTTTGTGAGGGACGACTGTTTGTATAAAATACATGTACCCAAGGTCCCTGACCTATCTAATTGGGTTCCCTTGTTTACATATAACATTAAATTCACAAACAGCACCACTTTGGACTCTTTTCTGGCTCGAGCAGTAGGGGTCATTCCCACTGAGATTGACCTGGCCGAACACAGACTATCGATGGAGGCGGGGGGCCTGCCACTATATTAGGGGCCACAGTAACGCATGATCAACAGTCTGCCCCTCAAGTTCACCCAGCGGTGCAGAACAACCAAAGCCTCTCCAACCATTCTCTAGTGGATCACCCCCAGGGCAGTGCCATATTGGAAACTCCAAATATTAGTATTTGCTCACCCTTGCCCAAAATGAAGTGGCAAGCTAAATGCCCGGGAACAATAAAGGGTCTGAAAGGTTCCGCTTATATACCAACAAACGAAGTTAGCCCTGATAACCCAGAGACAGCGAGTATTGTAGATATGGACTGGACCATAGGGCTTGGCAAATTCAAGGATGTGATCCTGCAAAGTATTGCCCCTTTGGTTGAAAGATTGTCCGCATTGGTGTCTGCTGTTACTAAACTGACTAAAGGGATTGAACCAGTAAAGGAATCTATTAACTCCCTTTACCCAGAGGGCCCAAAGTTTCCGGGTCCGAACAATACAATTGGGAGAGAAACTTTGTCTCAATGTCCAGTCTTGGAAGGCTCAGTTATTTGTGTTTCTAACCAACCCCAGTTGCCTCCCCAGTCATTGGTACCTCTAGTATTGCCCGCAGCAAGGAACATATTGAAAGAGGACAGCAACCCAAGTAGACGAATAGACCGATTGGAGTCAGGGGGAGTGGTGGGAAGGAAGGTCGGGATGCAGGGTATCCATGCCTAAGTTTACCTCCTGATTCCTGTCTCTATGTAGCTATTTTGTCAGGGGTACCATGTATTAGTG
Organism: Calotriton arnoldi; assembly: GCA_963921515.1. NCBI lineage: Eukaryota > Metazoa > Chordata > Amphibia > Caudata > Salamandridae > Calotriton > Calotriton arnoldi. The sequence goes on along the minus strand of CAWUFW010008834.1, from coordinate 834,517 downwards.
CCAATACAACAGAATCTACTGGCCAACTCAAAAATAAAGTATGTCATTGGTTAGCAAAAACACACATATTTTGATTGTAAGGACTATGATGATATTTTGTTTGTCAGAAGGGTTTGGTGGATCGGTCCCATGCCTAAAACCCTAGAGGGGGATTGTGTTGTGATCAACTGTAGGTTCCCTGTTTTGGCTAAGCGATTAATCCAAAGCTTTGACTCATTGACCATCAAGGATACATGTATTAACATCCTCCCACTTGTTTTTTTTTAATCGTCGCTTACAGCCTAATCCCACAACGAGGGTTAGCACGAATCACTGCCCTCCTACACAACCAGCTATCTCTACTGGACAACCAGCTATTTCTGTTGCAAATAGATTGTATCCCCTGTTGTTCTGGACCAAAATGATTGACTCCAGGGTACTCCTCCCTGTCCCTCCAGATATAGTCCCCCTAGCTTGGCCATGTGTCACACTAGTAAATCACCCACAAAGTCTACACCTTTAACTATGTTGGGTTCCTTGTTAAGAGTTCTTAGCTGGAATATTGCTGGTATAAGAGATAAGTTGGTGGGCCCTGAATGGCTTAATTTTATCACTGATTTTGACATTATTATGCTCCAGGAGACCTGGGCCTTAGAGCCGATTGGTTGGGATGGTTATGAAAGCTTCAATCAGGGAGCAATTCCCTCACCTGGTCATAGGTCTCGAGGGGAGCTAACCACCCTGGTTCGACATTCAAGGCAGCTAAGGGTATTTCCAATTTCCCTGAGGCATGGTGGGTTACAGATATTATGGGTGATTGTTTCTGTCAGATTGAGGCACTTTTTGAAGCAGTGTCACTCCTAGAGGCCTATTTTAAATCTTTTGTCATCATAATAGGTGGGGATTTTAACGCTAAGTTAGGAGATAACTTAAATGATCGCAACCCCTTTGTGGCCGATGATTCCCCAACTAGTGACTCAGGGTCTGACCAAAGGGGTCGCAAGCTATCGGAGGCACTTGGACAGTCTGGTTTAAGAAATGTTAAGTCCACGGCCCCTGGTTTGTCCAGGGAAATGCTGACCTTTGTGGGATGGGGGAAAGGGGCCATTATTGATTACGTTTTTATTTCAAGGTCGCTTGACGAGTATGTTAGCCCAGGGCTGGTAAATGAAACCGGCTTCAGCGACCATAACCCAATAGAAATTAGGTTAGGGGTAAAAACCAGGTTGGGCATAAACTCCGATCCAGGCCTGACAGGTTTAATTGTGAAAGATGGGGGACTTAGGGTGAAATGGCGCAACCTTCCAATTCCAACATTGACTAAGTCTGTAGTCAGTCTTAACGTAGGAATTATTATGGAGCCCTTATTAGCCCATGAAACATCACCTGTATTAACTTTGGATGCATTCGAACAGCTAAATAACTCCACAATTGCCATTATGAGGGATATGTCGACCAAACACAGGGGTGCAAAACTGGGCTGGTTTAAACAAAGCATGCAGGCAGGCTGGCAACCACTTGCGTGAGGCCCTTAACACCAAACCCCGTAATTGGGATATCATCAAGGAAGCAAGAAAAGCCTAACAATTAGCTATTGGGAAGCGGAAAGCTGAGCATAAAGAAGCCTCTTGGGAACGGTTGTTGTCTACCCCGGGACATTGCTGGAGCCGGCCCTGCGGGGTGGCAGTCCCCAGGGCCATCAAGGGTTCAAGGAGGGGGGCCATGCAGCCCCCCTCCTTTGTTCAAATTTGCCCCGGGGAGGTGGTGGTCCCCGGGGGTGCACACCGGACCCCCTTAATTATTGAATTTGTGCCCCGGAGAGGTGGCAGTCCCTAGGGCTGTGCGGGAGGCCATAGGGCCTTCCCCGCTTTTTTGTTTTTTAATAAAGTATGTGTCCCGGGGAGGTGGTGGTCCCCGGGGCAGCGAAGGAGGCCCTACGGCCTCCATCGCATTACTTAACAAAAAACAGTGTGCCCCGGGGTGGTGGCAGTCCCTGGGGCAGGGGGGTCCACGAGGACCTCCTTTATTATTGAAAGTAGCCCAGTGAGAGTGGCGGTCCCCGGGGCAGGGGGTTCCACTAGGCCCCCCATACTATTTTTATTAGCCCCAGGGAGGTCGCGTTCCGTGGGGCGGGGGTCCACGAGGCCCCCCCCACATTGATTGATTTAGCCCTGGGGAGGTGGCGGCCCCCGGGGCTGCAGGCGGGCTCAGTGGGCCTGCCCGCATTAATAATTAAAAAAGCCCCGGGGAGGTGGCGGTCCCTGGGGCTTTGATAAGCCCTATTAGGGGGACCCATGCGCCCCACTCCTATATTTAGCATATGCTCCCAGGACCTGGCCCACCTAGGGGTTAATCCGAAGCAAGCGCGGGAGCCCGCACTTGCTTTATTAAAACAAATTTGCTGCAGATTTACGGATCCACCCGCAAGTATATATTTTTATATTTACAACCTCCAAGATGGTTCTGATGGGTAATAGGGGCGCCTTGCTAGTGGTGCAGGCTCAGTGGCAGGACCATGCCACTTAACATCAAAGAAAATCCCCTCCGCATGAAAGGAAAAATCTGCACTCACTAACTGGGCAAATGTGCTCTTTATTCTCTGTTTATTAGCTGCTGCAGCATTCCTGATGCGTTTCGGTCGGTACGACCTTGATCACAGGTGAAAGCAATCATGTGACCGTCTCAGTTCCACTTATTTATAATCACGCCCCTAATGGGCTCCCTTGTGGGTGTTATTAAGATTGCTGGAACTCGTATTTGCTGGAAAGGAACCGCCAGACCATGGGTCGGCGGTTCCGCACTCCCCATTAGGGTGTGACCGCACATGGTGCAGTTGCAAACTTCCATTTTCCAATGGGAGCTTGTGGGGTGGGCTGTGCCAGCGGCACAAACGCCCATTGAAAAATGGAAGATTGTACACATCCCTGCACCGTGTGGCAGGGATGCCCCTGGCCCAAATGCGGAGGGCCAGAGGGGAAGGGGGTCCTAAAGACACTTTCTGACAGCCTTTTCATGTCGGAAAGACCAACATGAAAAGGCTGTTGGAAAGTGCTATCATAGTCCCGACGGCGGAAACACCGTCCTTAAAGGATTATGGTGCAGTTCCAACTAGCCGACAGGCTCCTTGATCCCGTCGGAACAGTGTCGGATTCCCTGGCCGGTTTAAACTCCAACCGGCTCCATACTAATGCAGCGGTCGGAGTTTAAATCTTTCATGCCGGTCAGAAAGGCTTTCCGACCTACATTGTAATTAGGCCCTTTGCTGTAAAAGTGGTAAAAGGCTTTGTCACTTTCTAGCTCGGCTAAGATGGCACTGTGCTAATTGTAGGAAAGTAGCATCTGCTTCTTATGGTTACCCCCACTTTTTGCTTGATGTCTCACTGTTTTTGACTAGTCTGACTGGGATCCTGCTAATCAGGACCCCAGTCTATCTGCTTTCTCCCTTAAATTGACATTCATGTACTTTGGTACACTCCAGATTGTATACTGGGGTACCATTATAAGTCCCTAGTATATGGTACCTATGTACCCAGGGCATAGGTACCCCAGAGGCCTCCCATGGGCTGAAGCATGTATTATGCCACCCATGAGAGGCCATGCAAAATGAAACTCCAGGTCTGCTACAGCAGCCTGTGTAAGATGGTGCTTGCACCACTTACTTTAGATATATGTTCACTATATCTATAGATCACTACACTTAAAAAGTATAAGTCACCCCTATAGCAGGCCTTATCATTCCTGAAGGCAGGGTGCTGGGTTTTTAGTGAGAGGGTGCCCCTGCATGAGCAGAGCCACTTTGCAGCCTTCGGAGACCATTCTCCCGGGTTGTCTGTGACTCAGCCAGACATATAGGTAGAGGTGCATTATAACCTCGCGGTAAATGATATCTCGAAAACGGCTGCATAGAAACTTGTCGTGTTTGGTATCAAACACCTTGGAATCATACCGCCACACCAGTAACTGGTGTGGGAGGTATGATTCCACCCTTCAGAAGCGAGCTTCGTGGGGTCACTGGTCTAACCAGTGCCAGCCTTCTCGACCCGGACAGCACAAAATGGATGCTGCCGACCAGAGACACATTTCTGCCCTCCTGCTGCTGAGCCAAGCTCGAGCACTGGAAGGCAGCACAATAGGCATCCTGTCACAGTGAGGTGTGACCACCTCCCAGACAGGATTTAGTGTATTGGGGCTGCGTGGGTGCACTCTGAGAGTGCCTGAAAGTCTGCATCTGGGGCACATTTGGTGTCCCTGTGCATAGTCCAGCTCAAACCAGTTCTGGGAGCCATTGGCTCCTGCTCTGGTGCGAAACTGGACAAAGGACATGGGTGTAACCACCCCTCTGTCCTGACCCTCCCCTAGGAGGGTCCCCTGAATCTGTCCAACCCTCTCCCGTGGGTACAAAAGGGCTTACCTGGCTGTAAGACTTTAGATTTTACATGGACAAGATTCTGCAAGAAGAAACCACTGATCTTCGACCATCTGGACACTCTGGACTTCGCTGGACTTCGACTGGGCCCGACTTCGTCTCCCTCACCATCCAAAGCTTTGTCTGTGCCCGTGCTCCATATAGGCTCTGTGCAGGACCTGTGGTGCTCCCAAAGACAACTGAAGAATCTCCCTTGGAGTGGAGTCACTCCCCTGCTTCGCAGGCACCTAAGCTGCTCCTGAGCTCCTGCGGACTCCGAAGATTTCAGCAACACAGGAGGTGGATTTCCGAAGGTCCCTGAGGTTGAGCTGCCCTCTCACCGAGTTTGAGGCCAGAATCCCTCATGGGGACCGTGTGACCTGAACCCCTGTGCACCGCATCCATTTGCAAGTGCATATGCTTGTTGGCAATTCCCGAGCTTGTGCATTAGACTCCGTGTAGTCCTGACCTTGAGCAGTATTTTCACCAAAGATCTCCAGCCTCCTCACACCGAGTGCTCCGTGGGCTGGTACTTTGTAATCTTGCTCGAGGTCCCCTCACGACTCCTGGTCATCCGGCCTGTGGGTCCTCCTGAGGTTCATCTTGATTTCTGTTGGGCTTTCCTGGTTGCTCCAGATGTGCCCTGACTCCCCATTGCTCGGTAAGTCCCCTGGACCTTGCTGGTCTACACCGTAACCTGCTTGACCTTCCTGCGTGGGTTGCTTTTCCGAAGGCTTGTTGGTGCTCCAGCCGGACACCGACCCCTCAGCACTCGACATCCTTCATGGGACAGCTCACCTCCAGCTCCTGGTCATCCTCGACATCTCCTGGTCCTCGTGGCTGCAAAGTCAAGCATCCCTTCTTCGCACCTGAAGCACCCGACATCGGTGGGCATTCGTCTCCCGGGTCCCTGGTCACTCTGAAGTGACCCAGACTCTGTCCCCTTTGCTTTCAGGTTCCATCTTCCTCGAATCCAGGCTTGGATTCCACCGGACCCTTTTCACCTTCACGGCAGCAGTACTTCTTTGCAGCTCTCCATTGAGAACTACGGCATATTCCGACGCCACTTCAGACCTATGCACCCGGCTCCCCTGGGATAGGTAATTCGGGTACTACATTATCCACGGGTGGGGTGGCTCTTCAAACTCTTAAGTTCCAACAGGTTTGCTCGAAGTCCTCCTAGAAGGGTCCTTAAACATTAAAAGTGTAACCGCGACTTCCCCATAGAATTGTACGGAGCCCGTGGTCGTGTTCCCACACTGCACCCGGCCTCCGTGGGGTCCCTATCTACTCACCTGGGGTGGTTCCTTGGGGTCCCAGCGATTCTACGAGCTCCAGACCTTGTCTTGATCTCAGTCGTGACTGTTATACCACTATTTTAGTATATGGTTTGGTCTCCCCCTGGAGCCCACTGTGTATTGTGCTACTTACAACTGTTCTATTGATCTCGTATTGTGTGCTTTGTGTTCTATCCTTGTGTAGAGGATAGTAGAGAGTGTTATATTAATAAATACATATTTTTATATAACTACTGTGTGGTTCTCCTTTCATTTAGTCATTCAGGAGGTGATGTTCTTGTAAAACAAGCTGCTTTACATTCCTTCAAGATTAAGCCTGAAGGCTGCTCTCCACAGCTACCACTAGGATAGCTTTCTAAAGGTTATCTTTGACCTTTGACATCATAAGGGTCGTTTGGACTGGTGCAAGGTGCCCACTTTAATTAGTGTACAGCATATACCAGGTCAACTTCTCACATTGGTGTGCAGCGGTTGGGATTCAAGCTTGCTATTGTTTTACCAGATAAATCTCATTGAGTGATTAACTGAAAACCACTAAAGTATTAGGCACATATAATACTTCAAGATTAGAATAAGTAAGTTCTACTGAACTTGGGGTTGGGTAAGTCAAGGGTCTAGCGCACCCTTTCTCCAACCTAAGAGAGTTTAGTGTCCACTAGGTTAGGTAGGTGCATACACCACACCACACTTAGTATGTCTTCTAGAGGAGAAACCAGTGTCTCTCTGCCTTCTAGGTACAATGGTCTTACATTCCAGGAATTAAAAGCCATGTGTGTTTCTAGGTAGCTGAAGACAGGGAGAAATGCAAACACCCAACGTCTCAATGAGGTGTTACTCTTGGATGACCTTAGGAAGTCCCCAGGGTCAGATGAGGTAGAAAGAGTGGGTGGGGCAGGGAATGAGGACAGGCCAGGAAGTGAAACCTTCTTTGACCTAGAATCAAACCCTGACCAGGAGGATCAAAATGATTCCCACCTGGACAACTTAGATCTTCTAGGAGGTGGGGGAGAAGGCCCTAGTGTCCCTCTCTTCACTCCTCCAGGAAGAGTGCAGAGTTTACCAAGGAGATCTAGATCTCCCTCTGCTGAATCTCACCATTCAGGAACTTCTATAGGGACCTCCATATCTCATAAGAGAGACAGCTCTTATGACAGAGAGTGCCAATTTCTAGAGCTTGAGAAAGTCAAGCTTATGCTCAGGCAAGAGCAATTGGCACTGGATAGGGAATCCCTAGAGCTCCAGAAGGCTAAGAAGAGATTGGGACTAGAGTCCCATGGTGGCAGCAACAGTGTCCCTAGGATTAAGGAGTATACTTATGATCATAGGAACCTCAGCAAGATAGTCCCTCCCTACCATGGTGGGGATGACATCCACAAATGGATAACTGCTTTGGAGAGGGCCTGTAAAGTTCAGAGGGTCCCTCAAGAGCAGTGGGCAGCTATCTTGTGGCTCTCCTTTGCTGACAAAGGTAGAGATAAGCTCCTCACTGTTAGAGAAGAGGATGCTGACAATTATTCAGTCCTGAAGAGTGCTCTCATTGATGGGTTTGGCTTAACCACTGAACAATACAGGATTAAGTTCAGAGACACCCAGAAGGCACAGACTCAGGACTGGGTAGACTTTGTAGATTGTGCTACTAAGGCTCTGGAAGGCTGGTTACTTGGCAGCAAAGTGAATGATTTCAAGGGATTGTACAATTTGATTATGAGGGAGCAGATCCTTAATAATTGCCAAAATCAGTTGTTGCATCAATACCTGGTTGACTCTGATCTGACTTCTCCCCAAGAATTGGGAAAGAAGGCAGATAGGTGAGTCAGAACCAGGGTGAAGCAGAAAAATTAGAACCAAGGTGGTGACCAGAAAAAGTAGGATGCTAAACCTACAGATAAGGGTGGGGAGAAAGGTAAAGACCAGAAGTCTTCTTCAGGGCCCCAAAAACCTGCATCTGAGAGTGGGTCACAATCCAACAAGGGAAAAGGCAGAAAGAAGCCTTGGTGTTTCCAGTGTAAGGAAAAGACACATTGGCCTAGGGAGGCCAATTGTGCCAAAGCCAAGGATCCTCCTACAACCACCACTGCCCCTAAGGCAACTGTTCTCCCTAGTTCAGCTCCAAGTGGTGGTACAGGGAACAAGGGTATAGTAGGGTTAACCCTGGGTTCTGAGATGGGTTCTGGCCTAGTCAGAACCCCAGCTCAGGCTGTTTTAGTCCGTGATGGAGGCATGGATATTGCCTCCCTATTTGTTAGTCCCAGTAATCTGGGCAAATACAGACAACAGCCCTTAATAAATGGTAAGGAGGCCATGGCATACAGGGACACAGGAGCCAGTGTCACAATGGTGACTAAGGATCTTGTGAGCCCTGACCAGATCATACTTGGTGAGATGTACCAAGTGACCAATGCTAACAATGCCAGGACAGACCATTCCTTGGCAGTTGTTAATTTCAGCTGGGGAGGGGTAACTGGCCCTAAGAAGGTTGTGGTTAGCTCAGACCTCCCTGTGGAATGCTTGTTGGGCAATGATTTGGAAACTTCAGCCTGGGTTGAAGTGGAACTCAGGACACATGCAGCAATGTTGGGCATCTCTGCAGATGTGTTTGCTGTGACCAGGTCACAGGCAAAAATGTCTTCCACTGAACAGGCCCTGGATCCTGGAAGAATGGACCAGGTGCCTTCCAAGAGAAGGAGCCGTAGGGGTAAGGCAGTGTCTTCCCCTCAGGCTCAGAGTGAGGATCAGTCTCATGAGGAAGATGATCCCAGTCCCTGTGAAGGAACTGTCTCAGAGGAACTTGAACCTGACCAGGTTGAGTTCTTGGGGACAGGGGGCCCTTCCAGGGCAGCACTGAGCCAAGAGCAGCACAGCTGCCCCTCTCTTGAACCCCTCAGACAGCAAGCTGCTGCTGAGACTGCTGGGAGTGCCATTGGGTCCCATAGGATCTACTGGGATGAAGGACTCCTTTACTCAGAGGGTAGAGACCCCAAGCCTGGTGCTACCAGGAGGTTGGTCATACCTCTGAAGGTTAGTGGTTTCCTACTGATACTGGCACATGATATCCCTTTAGCAGGACACCTAGGCCAAAGCAAGACTTGGGACAGGCTTGTTCCTCACTTTCACTGGCCTCATATGTCAGAAGACACAAAGGAGTTTTGTCGCTCCTGTACCACCTGTCAAGCCAGTGGTAAGGCAGGTGGTACCACAAAGGCCCCCTGATACCACTACCTGTGGTGGGGTTCCCTTTGAGAGGGTTGGGATTGACATTGTTGGTCCCATGGATCCTCCAACTGCATCTGGGCACAGATTTATTCTAGTGGTGGTGGACCATGCCACTAGGTATCCAGAAGCTATACCCCTTAGAACCACCACAGCTCCTGTGGTGGCCAGGGCCCTCCTGGGAATGTTTTCCAGAGTGGGTTTCCCTAAGGAGGCTCTAACTGACAGAGATGCAAACTTCATGTCCAGTTATATCACTGCTATGTGGAAGGAGTGTGGAGTGAATTACAAATTCACCACACCCTATCACCCACAATGCAATGGGTTGGTTGAAAGGTTCAACAAAACCATGAAGGGCATGATCAAAGACCTCCCAGAAAAGCTTAGGCGAAAATGGGATGTCCTTTTACCCTGCCTTCTCTTTGCCTACAGAGAGGTTCCTCAGAAGGGGGTTGGCTACAGCCCTTTTGAACTTCTGTTTGGACATCCAGTTAGGGTTCCCTTGTGTCTAGTTAAGGAGGGATGGGAGTTACCTCTCAAACCACCTAAACAAGACATAGTGGACTATGCACTTGGTCTCCGCTCCAGAATGGCTGAGTACATGAAGAAGGCATCCAAAAACCTTGAGGCTAGCCAGGAATTACAGAAGGCCTGGCATGACCAAAAGGCTGTTCTGACTGTGTACCAGCCAGGACAGAAGGTATGGGTGTTGGAGCCTGTGGCCCCAGCAGCTCTCCAGGACAAGTGGAGTGGACCCCATACCATAATTGAGCAGAAGGGAGAGGTCACCTACCTGGTGGACCTTGGAACTCCCAGGAGCCCCCACAGGGTACTCCATGTGAACAAGCTCAAGCCATATGTTGACAGGGCAGACATGGGCTTTCTCATGGCTACCGATGAGGGACAGGAGGAAGAGAGTGACCCACTCCATGACCTCCTCTCACAGAACCCTGATGATGGTTCCGTAGATGGTGTAGCCTTGGCAGGCAGCCTCACTGAGCAGCAACAGACTGATTGCAGGAAGGGCCTCAATCAGTACAGGCACATGTTTTCACTGACTCCTAGTCAGACTACCTGGTGTACCCATGAAGTGGACACAGGTGACAGTCTGCCTGTTAAAAATAAGATTTACAGGCAACCTGACCATGTCAGGGACTGCATCAGGACTGAGGTCCAGAAGATGTTGGAATTGGGAGTAATTGAACCCTCAGAAAGCCCTTGGGCTAGTCCAGTAGTCTTAGTACCAAAACCTCACACCCAGGATGGTAAGAGAGAGATGAGGTTCTGTGTTGACTACAGGGGACTCAATGCAGTCACTAGGACTGATGCTCATCCTATTCCAAGGGCAGATGAACTCATTGATACCTTGGCCTCAGCCAAGTTCTTGAGTACATTTGACCTCACAGCTGGCTATTGGCAAATCAGACTAGCTGAGGATGCCAAACTCAAAACAGCATTTTCAACCCTTAGTGGGCACTATCAATTTGTGGTAATGCCCTTTGGCTTGAAAAATGCACCTGCCACATTTCAAAGGTTGGTGAATAAAGTTCTCACAGGCCTGGAATACTATAGTGCAGCTTATCTTGATGATATTGCTGTCTTTAGTTCCACCTGGGAGGATCACCTGGTCCACCTAAGAAATGTTCCGGAGGCCCTGCAAAAAGCAGGCCTCACTATCAAGGCCACTAAGTGCCACATAGGGCAGAGTAAGGTTGTGTACCTGGGCCACCTTGTGGGTGGAGGTCAGGTTCAACCATTGCAGAGCAAAATCCAGACCATCGTGGAATGGGTTGCTCCAACTACCCAGACTCAGGTCAGAGCTTTCTTGGGCCTGACTGGGTACTACAGGAGGTTTGTTAAAGGTAATGGATCCATAGTGACCCCTTTAAATGATCTGACTTCTAAGAAAATGCCTAAGAAAGTTCAGTGAACAATTAGCTGTCAAAAGGCATTTGATGACCTGAAGCAGGCCATGAGCACTGCTCCCATTCTGCAAAGTCCTGACTATTCCAAACAATTCATTGTTCAAAATGATGCATCTGAGTTGGGGGTAGGGGCTGTGTTATCACAACGGAATGAAGAGGGTCAGGATCAGCCAGTAGCTTTTATAAGCAGAAGGCTGACCCCAGAGACAAACGTTGGTCAGCTATTGAGAGGGAAGCCTTTGCTGTGGTTTGGGCTCTGAAGAAGTTGAGGCCATACATGTTTGGCACTCACTTCATTGTTCAGACAGACCATAAGTCCCTCTTATGGCTAAAACAGATGAAGGGTGAAAACCCCAAACTTTTGAGGTGATCCATTTTCCTACAGGGGATGGACTATACAGTGGAGCATAGACCTGGGAGTAACCATGCCAATGCAGATGAACTCTTCAGATATTTCCACTTAAAAAATGAAGACTCAACTGGTCAAGGTTAGTCTCATGTCCTTTCGTTTGGGGGGGGGTGGTTGTGTAGGAAAGTAGGATCTGCTTCTTATGGTTACCCCCACTTTTTGCTTGATGTCTCACTGTTTTTGACTAGTCTGACTGGGATCCCTCTAATCAGGACCCCAGTCTACCTGCTTTCTTCCTTAAATTGACATACATGTACTTTGGTACACTCCAGATTGGATACTGGGGTACCCTTATAAGTCCCTAGTATATGGTACCCATGTACCCAGGGCATAGGTACCCCAGAGGCCTCCCATGGGCTGAAGCATGTATTATGCCACCCATGAGAGGCCATGCAAAATGGAACTCCAGGTCTGCTACAGCAGCCTGTGTAAGATGGTGCTTGCAACACTTACTTTGGATATAGGTTCACTATATCTATAGATCACTACACATAAAACTTATAAGTCACCCCTATAGCAGGCCTTATCAATCCTGAAGACAGGGTGCTGGGTTTTTAGTGAGAGGGTGCCCCTGCATGAACAGAGCCCCTTTGCAGCCTTCGGAGACCATTTTCGCGGGTTGTCTGTGACTCAGCCGGACATATAGGTAGAGGTGCATTATAACCTCGTGGTAAATGCTATCTCGAAAACGGCTGCATAGAAACATGTCGTGTTTGGTATCAAACACCTTGGAATCATACCTCCACACCAGTAACTGGTGTGGAGGTATGATTCCACCCTTCAGATGCAAGCTTCGTGGGGTCACTGTGACTTCTCGACCCGGACAGCACAAAATGGATGCTGCCGACCAGAGACACATTTCTGCCCTCCTGCTGCTGAGCCAAGCTCGAGCAGAGGAAGGCAGCACAATAGGCATCCTGTCAGAGGGAGGTGTGACCACCTCCCAGACAGGATTTAGTGTTTTGGGGCTGGGTGGGTGCACTCTGAGAGTGCCTGAAAGTCTGCATATGGGGCACATTTGGTGTCCCTGTGCATAGTCCAGCTCAAACCAGTTCTGGGAGCCATTGGCTCCTGCTCTGGCGCGAAACTGGACAAAGGACATGGGTGTAACCACCCCTCTGTCCTGACCCTCCCCAAGGAGGGTCCCCTGAATCTGTCCAACCCTCTCCCATGGGTACAAAAGGGCTTACCTGGCTGTAAAACTTTAGATTTTACGTGGACAAGATTCTGCAAGAAGAAACCACTGATCTTGGACCGTCTGGACACTCTGGACTTCGCTGGACTTCAACTGGGCCCGACTTCATCTCCCTCTCCGTCCAAAGCTTTGTCTGTGCTCGTGCTCCATACAGGCTCCATGCAGGACCTGTGGTGCTCCCAAAGACAACTGAAGAATCTCCCTTGGAGTGAAGGAGTCACTCCTCTGCTTCTCAGGCACCTAAGCACAACTGACCTCCTGAGCTCCTGTAGACTCCAAAGATTTGAGCAACACAGGAGGTGGGTTTCCGAAGGTCTCTGAGGTTGAGCTGCCCTCTCACCAAGTTTGAGGCCAGAATCCCTCGTGGGGACCGTGTGACCTGAACCCCTGTGCACCGCATCCATTTGCAAGTGCATATGCTTGTTGGCAATTCCCGAGCTTGTGCATTGGGCTTCATGTAGTCCTGACCCTGAGCAGTATTTGCTCCAAAGATCTCCGGCCTCTTCGCACCGAGTGCTCCGTGGGCTGGTACTTTGCAATCTTGCTTGAGGTCCCCTCGCGACTCCTGGTCATCCGGCCTGTGGGTCCTCCTGAGGGTCATCTTGATTTCTGTTGGGCTTTCCTGGTTTCTCAAGACGTGCCCTGACTCCCCATTGCTTGGTAAGTCCCCTGTACCTTGCTGGTACACACCGTAACCTGCTTGACCTTCTTGCGTGGGTTGCTTTTGCCAAGGCTTGTTGGTGCTCCAGCCGGACACCAACCACTCAGCACTCAACATCCTTCGTGGGACAGCTCACCTCCAGCTCCTGGTCATCCTCGGCATCTCCTGGTCCTCGTGGCTGCAGAGTCAATCATCCCTTCTTCGCACCTGAAGCACCCGACATCGGTGGGCATTCGTCTACCGAGCCCCTGGTCACTCTGAAGTGACCCAGACTCTGTCCCCTCAGCTTTCAGGTTCCATTTTCCTCGAATCCAGGCTTGGATTCCACCGGACCCTTTTCACCTTCACGGCAGCAGTACTTCTTTGCAGCTCTCCATTGAGAACTACGGCAGTTTCCGACGCCACTTCAGACCTATGCACCCGGCTCCCCTGGGATAGGTAACTCGGGTACTACAGTATCCACGGGTGGGGTGGCTCTTCAAACTCTTAAGTTCCAATAGGTTTGCTCGAAGTCCTCCTAGAAGGGTCCTTAAACATTAAAAGTGTAACCGCGACTTCCCCATAGAATTGTACGGAGCCCACGGTCGTGTTCCCACACTGCACCCGGCCTCCGTGGGGTCCCTATCTACTCACCTGGGGTGGTTCCTTGGGGTCCCAGCAAATTCTACGTGCTCCAGACCTTGTCTTGATCTCAGTCGTGACTGTTATACCCCTATTTTAGTATATGGTTTGGTCTCCCCCTGGAGCCCACTGTGTATTGTGCTACTTACAACTGTTCTATTGATCTCGTATTGTGTGCTTTGTGTTCTATCCTCGTGTAGAGGATAGTAGTGTGTGTTATATTAATAAATACATATTTTTATATAACTACTGTGTGGTTCACCTTTCATTTAGTCATTCAGGAGGTGATGTTCTGGTAAAACAAGCTGCTTTACATTCCTTCAAGATTAAGCCTGAAGGCTGCTCTCCACAGCTACCACTAGGATAGCTTTCTAAAGGTTATCTTTGACCTTTGACATCATAAGGGTCGTTTGGACTGATGCAGGGTGCCCACTTTAATTAGTGGACAGCATATACCAGGCCAACTTCTCACACTAATCTTATGCTTAAAATTTTTGCTAGAAATTGTTTAATTATTAATTTTGTATTTTGGCATATAATAACATATATATAAATGTCTAATATTACTTATGAAAGCAATGTATTCTAAATAATATCATTATCTACTACTTTATTATTTTAAATAAATTACCTATAATGCAATATATATAAAAATGTATATTCTTATCTTTTTTTGGTGATATTCTGTTACATCATTTTTTTTACTTGATATTTTTGTAGTTTACATAGAAAGTTTGTAAACTCAATATTTTTGTAGATGATATTTTTGGCATGATGTTCATGTCAGTCAATTCTGTTCTTGCTACTCTATCATACAATAGGTTCCTAGGGGGGCAAGCCATTTTCTGTGGCTGTAGAGACAATTTCAGCGGATTGTGGCTCGCTTTCCTCCTGGAGCCAGCCATGACCACCAAGAGCATTTTCTTTAGTCCTCCTGCCCCCTAAAATGTCCACTTTTCATGAGGGGCTGGATTTTCTGGCTCCGTGTGCCAGACCTGTGCTCTGCCTGGCTCCTTGTTCTCTTCTCCTGCTGGTGGGAGCATCTTCTGCAGCCCCTCCACAACCCACCAGCAAAACATATTCCTCCAGCAGTCTCCAGGTACTAGATCCTCCTGGCTCTTTGAATGGCACCCGGGTGTCAGCGGAGTCAAGGACCAGTTCACAGAAGTCTCCAGGGGAACCATATACTGTCCCCCAGGAAGTCAATTCCCCCAACTGTTCCTCAGGGAACTTAACAGGGAAAGCACCACTGGCCTTGGAGAGATTTATAGTCATGTGGTCAGCAGGAGTCAATGCCCCAAAGTCCATCCTTGCAGGGCATCAGGTGGTTTCTCCCTACAGGTGGGCATCCTTTCGCCTTCGTCGTCTTCATCACTCCCAGGTCCGGTGTCTTCTCATCTGTCTTTTAGATGTGGAGGGGTTTTTAAGTGGAGGTTGAAAGTTGTAGGAGCCAGGCACCCCTGGCCAGTCCTAGGATGCTACACGATTCCTCTACCCGGTCACAACCCTCCTGAACAGCAATCTGGGACAATCTAATCTGACAACATCAAGTTGTTTATGGAAAGAGCTTCCCTGGACGCCTCAGATCTGCCCCTAGATGACACAACTGCCTGATCCCTTTCCTCAAAAACTTTAAAGGCAAGCCCCTCCTGTGTTGGCTCCAAATACCGCCTCCTTTAGTCTAGTGGGCCTGGGCTGTCCCACCCAGATGCAGTGTGACACTTAGAGTTGCAGATTTCCCTCCCCATCCTTTCTTTCCTCAGGAACGGGGTCAAAATCTGTTAATTGCTTTATTGTGTGGGGAGGCCTTTGATCCCTGCACTGGGGTGCAGAGTAATTAACGTGGCCCATTAGGGGGTACAAAGACCTGGTATCTGGTTCTGAGCAAAGCCAGGCAAATGTGACAAATTTTAAAGTGTCATAAGATGGGTATGTGGGATGTTAGGAACTGTACATTTACAGTCAGGTGCATATTTATCTGGATCCTGTAAGCCTAAGAAGAGCGAAGCTGTACTTTAGAGCAGAGATTGCCCATAATGTCTACACAGTGTAAGCACCGCAGATCTTTAGTAAGCTTTACAGACCTACACTATGCATGCCAACTAACATTATGAGGCCAACCAGAGGTCAGCACCAATCCCTCAAAAGTTCAGCCTGTGACAGGCTACCTGTGCTCAGATACTGGTTTGCAAATGACAGTACTGTCACATGCCACTAAATGGGTGGAACTCAATTTGCTACAGTCAGCCTTCCAAGGCTAATTAAATAATTGTATCTTTCTGTAATGGCAAGATGCTTCTCAGTCAGATGTACACTCAAGAGTACAAATGCTATGATATGACATGCCATGGACAGTTACCACAATATATTTATTTAGCTAGTTAATAGGAGGATTTGACAAGGAAGGACACACCCTGTTAGCTGTCACATTGCTGTACAATAAGAACAATATACAGGGAAATTTAAACAAAGGGTTGTACAAGTTAGAGAAACATCCTGTACACCATACCAGGAAGAAATATAATTCAAACTTGAATAGATTATAAACATGTTCTGCCCTACTCATACCAAAGATGATAGTGCCTTAATTGGTGCATGTACACCTTAACCTGGCTTCTGGAGAACTGATTCCACATTCCCAACAGCATTGGGTTTGAGGCACGTTGAGAGACTGGTGTCTTTTTTTAGCTAGAACTAGAAATTCTGGAGATGGGAGGGAGTTCAGCAATTGTATAGATTATTTTCTAAGGCTTAAAAAGAGTTTTGACGAAAGGTAATGCAACTTGGGACTTGGGAAAGGCATGGTTTCCATAAACTCCATTTTTGTATGCTCACATTAACTGGGGAATGCCCCAGCCAAGACGCCCAGGATGTATTCACATGCTATTGATGATGATTTATGTGCAGTGACGAATGTGATCCACAGAGAAATAGCCTTTAATGTCTAATAGTGATCTCAAAACATGATAGTCTGCTCTACCTTTCATGGGCAGGGACAGCCCAAGGCAAACACAAGGAGATGATGGACGGAGCACTGAAACTTTTCAGACACTCACCCCCAGCCACAGATCTGGGTTGAATCCATCATCATTCTTTAGCTCACTTCGCCACCTCAGTTCAGACCCAGCTATATGCAAATCAGTCTTGACCCTGTGCCTCATGGGACCAGTCCAGCCCGAACTGCCAAGCCAGGTCTTCCCTGAACCGGAAACAAGCATCCTGGGACCGGTTTCTGGGTAACACTCTTCATCAGCCAGGCTAGCTTGAATACAGTGGCAAAGTGAGCAAGGGACCCATGTCTGAGCATACCCTGCCAACTTAGGACGAACAAAGCAGCCCAAGGACACTTAACCTGCATAGAGTGATATGGACACAGCTGCTGATCCACAAAACCTTCAAGTTACTTCACTGCTTAGGTGTTACTGGAATTATACAGGTGCTAAATGCATTTATGCAGGAGACAATGGGTGTGTGTAAAGCTCAATAAGTCTGTTGAGAATGTTTTTTCTTCCAGTAGTCCAGTTGCTACTAGGCGGGATTTTCCAGACCAATCAACATCTCTACATCTCCGGGTCTGGAGACTTAGTGAACCAATGCCTGTGTTCAACCTCATGGTCATAGGTTCAAATCCCAGCGGGTCCACTCAGCCTTTCATCCTTCTGAGGTCAATAAAATGAGTTACCATCAAGTTGGATAACAATAAACATCAGTTACTCAGTGTCAAGATACCCTTGGGTGAGCGTGCACTTTACAAATACACGTTATGTTTATCTCTGTTTTCATGGCCATAATACCCACATGGAGGTGGGTGTTTTTCATGTCATTGGTATAAAAATGTTTTAAAAAATTATTCTAATTTTATGGACTCAACACTGTCACCTTTAGTGAATAAAAAGTGAAACATCTACTCAAAGAAAGTCATATTTGCAACCGTCTGGATTATTTTTAAGAATTGTTAACCAAGTTAAGGAGGATCCACGTTGCTCAGTTATGAACACCTGGTAAATTGAGGCAAAAGGTCTTGATACTTTTTTATGTGCAATAATTTAAATTTTGCGCAGCATTTTGTACGTGCCATTTAATTGGCTCTAAAAAAGGTGTTGCACTGTTTACAATTCTAATGATAGTCTCTGCTATTGGTTCTGATGCAGAACGGTTTCATCCAGGAGGTTATGTACACTAGGAAATGTGACCTTTTCTCCTCATAGTCAGGGCTCAAAGAAAATGACTGTGTTAGTGCAGGATGACAGCCTTCCCATTTTCAAGACGCTTCGTTGTGCCGTAAATGTGTGTATTTCATGTTCACATTGACATAATATTGACATGTATGGCCACCATATATGAGTGCATGTACATAGGTTCATCAAACCAAAACACACAACACCACATGGCAAAGATAACAGGGAACAAATACACATAAAAAACAGACATATTTCTTTTGACATTGCTTGTTAATGGATGTGCACTCGTGTAAAAGGGGTTCCCCCTATTAAAAATTCCTATTCTAAACTTGGCTTCCCAACTTGATTACATGCTGCTTTATGTAGAGGGAATCTTTTGCTTGAAGTGCCAAGTCCAGAAAAGAATCCCATAGTGGGATTTCCTCCACCGTAGGGACAGTATGGTGGAGAGAACAGTGCCAGTTGATTCTGCTCTTAATTTAATACTTCTGCTGGAAATATAAGAATCTTGTACTTTTACCATTCTCCAAATGTGCGACCTAGGTCAAATAACTTCAACTACATGTGCCTTAGCTCTTAACTTAGCCAAAAATGTGGAGTGCTTAGAGCAGGTTAAATGTATGCCCAAGCACTAAATAAACACATGGCATTGACATTTATGCCTGTCAATGTATTTTGATAAAAGTGTCGTCTTGTGCATTGCAATTCTAGCAACAGAAAAAGTTGAACCCAGGAGTGTGCGTGAACAGAAACAGGGACAGACCCTTCTCTTGTGTGTTGTCCTGAGTCTATAATCAGGAGGTTTCTGGTTCAAAGAGGCCTTCAATGTGCACACCTCGGAAGTCCAGACTCAGCTGGCAATGCAAGATACTGGCCACATCAGGATTAAAAAATGTGAGGGAACACCACACTTCGGATTTCCTTCCCCCCTCCATAATGCACCCAGAAAGAGGGAAAATACGGACGAATACCAAATCTCACAGTTACCCCCCTAGTCCTCAGAAAAAACACACAGTACTAAGGTAACACTGTACCCCAGAATTTTAGCACCCCGTATATCATCTCTGAGTGCAGTATAAGAAATGTTTTAACTTTTAGTGAGGGCTTTAGAGTGGGCAGATTACCATACGTTGCAATCGCTGAGCCTGGGAGATAGATATATATGCTGGCATATTCTTGGCTGTTAAGAATGCAATGGATTATCCAGGTCGTAGACTTGACTATTATTAAGATATAGGTGGATTATTTGGTTTTCATATTGATCTCTGTACAATACATCAAGTACATTAGGAAGTGTTGCACTACTGCAGGCAGTATAGTCTGACTTAACAAGGAGCAACACCTAATTAGCCCGGAAGATTCATAACTCACTAAAGACAGTCTAGAAACATCCCAGTGTAAACATCTTCTGGGAAGCTACGTCACTGGTGATGATACGAGGTAGAGGGTCTAATGCAGGCAGAACAACTAAAAGCCCCAGAGACAGCGGTGTAGGGAGTGATTGGTTCAATGGCCTTCAAACTTTTTAATGCCATACTCCACCCCCATGAAAAAAAAGAATCATTGTGCACCCAGGAATGTCAAACATATTTTCTCACAAAACGTTTATAAACTGTGCAGCTCTGAACACATTTAACAATCCACGCTCTGCAGTTATGTTTAGTTATCCCTTTTGAAAAATAAGTACTTCTTGACAACATGCTATTTGAAGCTTGATCTCCCTTAACGTATAAAAGTATCTACAGTTTGACTTCGAACATTACTGAGATCTCCTCCCCTACTTTGACAGACACCGAGAAGACAAGTGACGAAAATATTACTTATGGCTCCCTGCCACACTAGCTTCTTTCACTTAAAGCACTGCACTATTTTCAGCATGATGTTTGTCTTCGCTCCCCAAAGACAGTGCTTAATTTGAGCCACTGGTTGTCGGTGGGGCCAACTGGTACTCATTTTTGGGGACCAGAACTTGTTTTTCCTCATTAGTCTTTGTCAAAGAGCAAGAGAAGGAAAAAGCACGCAAGGGGAAGAGAAGGAGGAAGAGAAAGATAGAAAAACCATGGCAAAGGAAGTAAGCAGGAACCGGCCAGAGTGATATAAAGAGGCAGTGAGCGTCTGATGGTTGATGAAGGAGACGTGTTGGAATCAAGACTACGTAGCCTTGGTATTTGGAATGGTGACATTCAATAGCGCCAGCTGTGGGCTTCTGATCAAAACTTTGTGCCCT
This sequence comes from Calotriton arnoldi, assembly GCA_963921515.1. Classification (NCBI taxonomy): domain Eukaryota; kingdom Metazoa; phylum Chordata; class Amphibia; order Caudata; family Salamandridae; genus Calotriton; species Calotriton arnoldi. The sequence goes on along the minus strand of CAWUFW010008834.1, from coordinate 814,406 downwards.
GGCACTTACAACCTGATTTACAGTTTTGTGGAGAGGGTACTACATCAAAACATCCTTCATTTTGTCGACGGCGAAGACTATTCTGTCTCAGCCACCGACATAAACATCCGATGGCCTGACAGAGTAAGGGCCATCGGAGGTTTGGCCATCTGTTTACCCACCTGATTTATTTTAAATGTAGAAGAAAATAATAAAATGCTACAATACTAGTAACTTTTGTGTGATTTTGTGTTGCAGGGTTACAAAGCTATATGTGAGTGAGTGTGAAAGCACTCCTACTAAAAGACTGTGGTTAAATGAAGTCTTGAAGGTGGGCTGGTTATCTTAACATTGCTTAATGTCTGTTGTAAGCGTGGACATTTGAAATAATGCTTTAGTTCAAATGTAGAGTTTGTTCTTTCACAGTTTAGGTGAAGGGTTAGATATCAATATGTTTTCTAAATTGATGTGTTAATTTTTTATTTGTTTGAAATGCAATAAATATAACTGTGTGATACACCTATGTGTTGACGGTTGTATGTAATGTTTTAATTTATTTTGACTTGTGCATAACACCAAAGAGCAGCGTGGTTGCACAAAACATTATACGGTTCACTAATAAATTCATTTAGTGACATGCAGTGGTTAGCGCATAACTGATTCAGGTAGTTTTGCCCTAGGTGGAGTATTGCCTTGCTACTTACAAAGGCATGTGGGCTGAAATTACTTACACTAGAAGCAATTACATGCCTCCTTCAAGTAGTTCCCTTGATAACCACCTGCTCTAGTCTTACCCTAGAACACACTCTTTCACCAAATATTCACAGACACTCAGAGGGTACTTGAGGTCTAGCTGCTAAAATCCATACCATTACTAATTTGGAACTTTGGACAGGTACACCACCAAGAAGGTGTTTAGTTAAATATGGTATGTACGTTGTTAACTCACAATCAGGCACACAACCTTATGCAAAAATGGAACATGACTTGAGTTTGTTGAACTATATGTTTATGACTTCCAGTGTATCTAATTACACAAATATAATTTAAGAGGTCCAATGATCCTGTACAACGTTAAAGGTTATTTTTATTCTAAGGACATTTTTATTAAACAGACCATTTATTCTGAGCCTTATTTATCATGAAGCAAGACCCTCACCCATTGCCATACTTCATCATCGGATCTGCCCCTCACTTAGGGCCCGATTACGAGTTTGGCGGTGAGGCGCTAGGTCTGTCCCACCGCTGCACCGCCGCACCACCAAACCCGTGGTGAGGCCGCCCGCCAGCTTAGGAGTTTCCTCCTGTCTGGCAGGCTTTTTTTGGGCGTTCTCACAGCAGTGCCTTCAAAAAAGGGAACTGCAATGGGAACGCCAAAAACTGTTTCTGCATGACATGGACTGAAAAGTCCATGCTATGCAAGAACTGCTGTACATGCACACAGGGAGGCATATGTTGTTTCCCCCTGTTTGCATACACAGGGCGTAGAGGCAACAGGGGGCCCTGTAGGCCCCCCTTTGTTTCCTCTCCACCCTGGCAGAGAGGAAACTCCTAATATGCTTAGCGGGACTGCAGTGGTCCCGCCAAGCATATGGATGCCTCCTGACCGCTGCAACACCTCCAGGAAACAGTGGTTCCCTGGTGGCTGCATCAGGGCTGTGGCAGTCCCATTGCCCATCTCGTAATAGGGTGTTGGGAGACCGCCACCGCCGCGCCCCCGTGAGTCTGGCAGTCCATGGAACACCAGACTCATAATCAGCCCCTTAGTCAAAGTATGTAGCTTCTTACCAAGTAGGCTCCAAATAAAAGGAGCTTTTAGCAGAGATCTGTTGTAAATCCTCGAATGTACATTTTAAAGTGGGATCCTATATACAAGTCGTTAAAATTACCTGTTGGTGTACGAACTCATTTTATTAGTCTTGTCTACAATAAGATTAAAACTCAATAAGAACGGCGATGTTGAGGGAAGTAGTTTTCCCTCTCATTCAGGGGTCAATGTGTTTCAGTTATATTCCATTCAGGGTCTGTGGCAAAGTGTATCCATATTCTCACACCTCCTTCACTAGTCACTGCCTTTCCTGACTGATGGGTTGGAAAAGGTGCATGCAACCAAAGCAAAACTGTGAAAAGTAAATTGTCATACTAAATCAACTCCAATATATTTGGATGCCGGGACACCAATCCATTTTCTGTGGAATTGCTTTGTAATTTCTCTTGAGGAAAGTGTGACAATGAGCATTATTAGGGCTCCCCCTTCCAGAGGGCTTTGAGGCCAGAAACTCGTCCAAGGGGGACACAGAGGTGGTTTAGTACGACCAATTAAAGATTCATTAAAAGACTGGTAATGACTTTTAATGAAAATATTGATCAAAACATTCCATTTATCAATGTTTAATACTTCTGAATCTCCTTGCAAAATTGACCAATAGGCTGGTCAGACTCCTAATACCAGCATGCCTTCTCCACCATTGGAGTTCAGGACTCTATGACTTATTTAGAGTTTAATGGACGGGGTACTCTGTCACATACATGGCTTGATATACCATTTAGGCTATAATGAACTATAAATATTACAGTGAATGGGATACCTGACACATTTGAGGCGGGGTATCTATCTTATCTGCCAAACTCTAAATATGGCCCTCTGTTTTTGAGACTTTGTCATCTTTTTTGGTACATGTATGATTGAAGACTTCCCCGCATGCTTCATCTTTACTGAAGGGACTACCTGGCTCATCACCAAGTTTGGGAATTCAATGCCCTGCTACTTGCATTTCTTTATATATAGCTCCACAAATAAAGCACCCTGAGGCCACTGATGGGTTACAAAATCCTTATAATAAATAAATAAGTAAACTATTGTATCAGTGAGGCTGGGCCAGCATACCAAAGAGGCCATAGTTACCAAAGAATCTGTCAAATTGGGTGTGGATGAAGCCATGAACTGCTTGGCAGGCCTACATGATGAATATACTGTGTCTGAGACTGGCTTCTGTTAAACCGTGCACTGCCTCAGACAGCCTAAGTAGTGCTGCAGGCCAAGGGCAGGGTGCAGCACCAGAGATTATTAGTGTTTCTGTTTGGAATCAGTATAATCTACTGTGCACCGACTGACAGAAGCACGATGGGATGAGGAACGAGGACTAAACATAAAGTAGGCTACATAAGAAACTCTGTTGGAAAAAGGAGACAAAATATTCCAATCCAATGTCTTTCTTACAGTTAGAGTCAAATTTGGCATTCAATGGCATGGCAGGTTCATTATTTTGGGAAAAAATTAGAATGGTTAAACGAAAAAGTTGTAGAACTGATTTAGAACTTTTAAACACATTGGAAATGTCTGTTAAAAGATCAAAACTGTACACCAGATCTATGTTAATTCTGGAATAGTGATTTATAACTTGGTTAAAACTGCACTAAATCATTATAAATGTTGAACAAACTACTTAGATTTGATCAAAACCCCTAATTACACTTTTTTATTCTTAGTTAATTGTTTAAATGTCATTGATTGAAATAAATCTTATACCTTGCCAAAAAGTCTGCTTGATTATTTTAGCATATAGAAGTTCCTCTCATCCTACTAACATTCACTAAATATTTCACACCAGCAATACTTTGATACCACTAGTCTTTTTTGCACATTCTCAATTCCTATGACCATCCCTGCGCCCTGGAGGGGAGCTTGCTGTTCAAGGATAGAATAGGATGCCAGATGGGATCCAACCAAAGGCATCTTGTATCTTTCCCAGACACAGTCAGCACCACCATGAACTGTGCAAGCCCAAGCGTGTCCAGCCTTGGTGCTGATATGCAGTTTTTGTTCAATGCTTCTTATGCCAGCAGATTATTATCTGCTAAGTGATAGGGGTTAGAATGTGTAGGAAACTGATACAAATCAATACTTTGCTTGGTTTTTTCATATAGTTCCCTTCCTTCAAGCTCGCTGCAGCCAATTTGTTTGTGATTTTTGCTACTATCTTTCTAAATATATACATTACTAGGTAAGACCATATTAAAGACCAATAATAATGCTTATGAAATACCACTTCATATGTCCCCTGTGTGTGCTTACTTGGGGATTGGCGAAGAGAAACTCACTATAATCCTCCTGAGTCCTGCTGCTTGAAATTTTAGTTAAAAAAATGTAAAAATAAAACCCCCACAAAACTCCTGAGTCTTTTGCAGGACTAATTTGTCATCCTAATATGGGCCCTTCTTCCGGTATAATGACGTGGAAGGATGGGTTCACAGGTCATCTGTCTGTTATGACTGGTGGGTATGCCTTCGTGGTCTGGGGAGCCAACAGAAACTTAGTGGGTGGGAGTAAAATACTCGGTGCACCTCAGTGGTGCTCCAGTATGGGGCTCTTAAGGAACTTAAGGCCATGTTTGGTCATAATTAGGGCTCCCTGTTTATAGTATTTATTTTTTGAACATTTCCAACTGTATTTATCCATATTTATTTTTTGGGCCATCCTATTGGGATCTATTCATATTTATTTTGTGTTTTGTGAACAGATGAGTCGATAACATGTATATTTCAGCATTTATTTAACAGATAAACGTGCACTCATACTTTGATGCCTGTCAGGTTTTATCATATTAAACAGCCAAAAATAATAAGATCACATTAAAAAACATTAGCATATCAGCACAAATACATGTATGCAGTAATTTAAGCAAATCTCATTGAGCTTTGTACCTTCCCATGCTGCCAATATGTAAAGCTATTGGCCTGAAAGCCATTAATCTCGGCATGGAGAGTCACTCAAAAGAAGCCAAATTATCTGCATATTTCCGCTTTTGAAAATAAACACAGACAGGAAACACAATGTTTTCTGTCTGTATTTATCTGTAAAAGTCAGTAAAAACAGAAAAAGGGAGACCTAGTCATAATCCTCAAAAAGCCACCTGTGATACCAGAATGAAAATGTCCCATTGATACTGGTAAAAGAAAAGGAAAGTGGCTGGACTAACTACTATGAAACAACAACAGAACAACAGCAGGCTATGTGAGAAGGAGTGTGATCTGCTGAACAGGAGATGGGCGTGGCACTTCTGAACAGTGCAGCCAAAATTTCAATTGTCTTCCAGAATTTCCAGCAGTTTTTGACCACAATATCTACTGATAAATATAGAGACCCCTGATTGAAATTATAACACAGTTAAAATAAAGTGTGATGTATTGCATGCTACTAAAGCAGTCTTTTGGTCATATTTACCAAGGGCATGTGACATCATTTTAGATGAAGCTGACTGTCATCCATTGTTTATAAAAGGCGCACCTTGCAGGGAGGAAGTGATAACAGCTCATTTTCTCCATTATACTGAACTAGCGTTTCTCGCCTACTCTTACTACTCTCTGTGTACTTTCTCTTTGTCCTCCGATAGACCTTTCTTGTCGTGCTGAGGGGAAGGAGAGTTATTATTTTATGTCCCTTCAATCAAATGCATTTTGCAGTGCAACCTATTTGGCTACACAATGAGGACCAGGAATCGGTAGATAAGTTAAAATAGTTATTTACAAATTAGTAATCAAATTCAAATAGATCACTCTCAAGACCATGCTATAAAGATACAAAATGACAATTAATAGTCCGAGCCTCCTGAAGAAATTGAGGCAGACCAATATCACACAGACAAGCAATTCAGGGATGGTGACGCTAAACAATAACATTAAAATTTGATGCTTGGAAAACAATCTTAAACTCTCCCTTCGATGCATTAGTAATCTGAATCTTTCAAGCACAGTCCAAAGCAAGGGATGGTTCAGTTATCTAAAGAGTCTCAGAAATCAAAGAGTTCCATGTAGGGAACAGGGACGGGACAAGGAAACTTAAGTAGGACAAGCGCTAGCATCTCAGAAGCTCAGTCAAGAGTCTTCCATAGGTCAGGAATAAGTGTCAGGCTAAGCCAACATTTAGGACAAGATTCAGGAAAAGCATAGAGGACTAAACCTCTCAAAGTCCATTCAAGGGGTAGTTAGGAAACATGGAAAGAGTCGGAAAGGAGTCAAAGAAAGGTTCTGCATAGAATCTGCAGAAAAGGGTGTTCACAAAGGAAGTCCAGTAGAAGTCAAGAAAGGATCAATGGAGTTAGTCTCCTTAACCCGTTAAGTGCTTCTGTCGGCCAACGGCCGTCGCGAGCACTACCTCGGTAGTGCTGTGCACGTCCGTTGGCCGACGCGGTCCCGCCCGCTTAATAGAACGTTCCGCACTGGCGCGGAACGTTCTAAGCACTTAACCGGTTAAAGGGGGAAAAAGCATCTCTGTACTTAAAGGGAAAAGCATCACATCCTCAACAACGGGGCTGTCGGTATATTATAATCCATAAAGTTCTTAGGTGACACCCATTTGGTCGCATCGTCATCACATGTCCATTGTCTTTGCTACATTTTCCACGTTGCAGACTGCAACATTCGCCGACTGTCCCACACTAGACATGGGAATGGCATCTCTTTCTCACACTTAGGTCCGTTAAGAATACTCCTTTCATTAGCTCTTTGGTTTCCCATGGACTTTCATCAAGGTCTGCTTCTCAGGCTATGTATCTATCGTTAGTCCACACATTTATCTAATCTAAACTAACAATGTGTGTGAATCCCTGCAAGAAAGCCACATTAGTAAAAACAGGAATGCAGCATTTTATGAAATGCAGCATGGTGCAATACAGGCCTAAACCATAAAGTTAAGTTAATCATTAAATTCTATGGTGCACATTTAATATCAGTGTGCACAAATTAACATAAACTGATATCAATCCTTTGATACATTTAGTTCATTTCGCAGACAACATACTGTAAATAATCAAACTACTCAAAGGAAAGTATAACTGAGAACTACATTTGAGAGTACATACATGTAACATTTGTGCATACATTAAAGAGGTTATTGTTTAAATTACAATGACATCGTACACATGTGTAGATCATTTTGTCAAATTTTCAAGTGATTAGACGTTACACAGACAATATAGCACACGTTTAGGAAAGTCAGGTTTTTTCATCAGTGAAGGTACATTATTCATCAGACAAGAATGGTTTTATATTAATTAAGCATCATTAAAACATCTTAATCATATGGTTAAACGCAAACTTATGACAAAATTCTCTAATTATACAATAAATACACTCTTCAACAGTAATATCGAGTGTAACGTTTTCATCAATCATTGAATCAAGTAAGAAACATGTGCTAAGTGTATGTTCGTGTCACATCTCTACGGACAATTCTGTCACATTTTTGTGACGTGTAAAGAGTGGACAGCTTTGCATTGCGCCAATACCAACACCACTTTGGGACAAATAAGGACAGTTGTAGGAGCCTAAACACGACCCAGCATTATATACAAATCCAATGGATGGGAAAGAAAAGTCAGTTACACATGTCTTTTCTCCAAGGAGTGAACCACAGATTCAGCCCAAGGTCCATTGAAACCAGAAGCAAAATAAGACTTAAAAGTAATTCTTACTGAAATTCAGTATCAATGGGTGATGGTACCCTGTAATTGTATGATGAGCATCATCAGAACTCCGACTAATTGAAAATGAAGTGTCCTTCAAAAAAAGACTTAAAACATGGCTCTTCCCTTAAACCCAAGTGCAAAATAGCTTCCGTCCTGATCATCTCAGCGCTGAGATGCCCAAGGGTAGTCATACGCTTTACAAATCCTATAAACATAAACTCTGTCCCTGTGGCTAAGCCCGTTAGGTCATACAGGCTACTACTTGATTATGGACACCTCGGCTATCATGCACTGATTCCGACCATATGAAAAGCTCATATTGCTGGTCTCATGATGAATCTGACATGGGAAATATTCAAAACAACCCTTGAAGCAGCAAGTGTTTTTCAGCAAATCTCTATGCTCAAGTCACAATATTTGAATGCTTTCATTTGTGATGGCATTTAATACACCTGCACTTTCCTCTCTGTCCTATGAGAATAGCAGTGAGCTATTTTCAGTTTAAACCACAGAATTCCTACAGGAAGAAGCTGTAGCGATTTCCTAGATAGGCAATTTGTTTTACTGATGACAAACTAGAGGAATACTTACTTTGGGTGGCTAGCATAATTACTACTCTAGATAATACCGGTAACAAGATTAACTTTAGAAAGTCCAAAATTACATTTTTAACTCAATTTGTTCTGGGATATGAGTCATTAAGCAAAGTTAATTGACTTGCATCTACACTGCTAAATAATTATGCCACTTTTCAACCATCTAATTGTTTGTGGAAGCTGTAAGCCTCTACCGGAGAGCATCCTTGCCATGTTATGCTGAGAGAGTCAAAACTCTCTATGATTTGGTCACACCCACTTTCGTAGAAAAGGAATAGATGGATGTGTATACCTCCATTTTGCTTGGTCTGCTCTGCAGGCAGATATGAACGAAGCAAAAATGTTTGAAGACAATGAACAACAAACTAAATATCTTCATTAGGGTTGCTCTTAAGAGTGCAGGCAATACATGTATACACACAGGGAGCGACCTCTCCAAAATCCTACAAATTACGGTTATAATTGGTGGAGGAGGAAATATTTGCTCCTGTAGAGACACTTTTGGCAGCCATCCAAACCACCAGTATATGAGTAAGACATGCTGCACAAAGGAAGAAAACTCACCTATACCAATACTGAAAACAGCTACTAAAGTGAGGATTTCTAATTGTCGAGCCCTCCTCTATCTCTCGGTGCAATAGGAGTCAACACAAGTGTTTTCTGACATAGCGTTTCAACATGATGCTACACGTATAACCCAAGACGTTTTGCAGTATTAGCAAACAATTGCACAAACTCCACATGTCCTCCACTTATATGAATACAGAACTATATTTTACACGTACGGATCTGTGCTGCATGCTGTGGGCACAAAGCAGAAATATTCTGCAGCATGCGTAGCCATACAGGGAATGTTAAAAAACAAGGAATCCCAATTCTTGTAATCTCACACTAGACAATTCCATGATTCGACAGCCCAGATTGCAGAGACCCACAAAAGGGAGACCCTCTAGTCCCTCACTAGTTGTATCAGTCTCAGCCTTTTGCATGTAAAGGCATAATGTTGATCTACCACACTGGTATCTGAATGGGTTAAAGGATTCAAAAGGTAAATTGACTGAACCAGCTCAAATGATCATAAAAGACTTACAGTGTCTTTGGGGGTGAATAGGGTATTTCAAAAGCTGCCCTTGCTGCTATGTTTGCTCTTGATTCCAGCTGCTACTCTCATAACCATTCTTTCCCCAGTCAAATGGACTAGTTAAGAGGGCCAACGACATGCAGGGAGAAGCCTTGACTACCTGGGTGTTGGGTACATCACTTTTATGGTACCACAATTTATATCAGGAACAAAAAGCATTCATTAATATGCTACTAATTATCTCACAACTTATGAAATGGTATTTGGAAAACCAATGTATATGCTTGATCTCTTTCTCCCTCAGGAGGCTGAATCACAGCCCGAATCACATGTTGATCTTCTGCAGATACTCCAGGCAACAAGATAAAAAGTGAATACACAGAAATACCTTATGATCCCTCTTTCAATCCATTACTTCTAGTGGATGGATCCCAAAACTCATGGACTTGGTCCAGAAGTAGATCCCAGACAAAGTATAGTTTTGGCCATCCTTCTGCCCACATGTTCATGTACTTGTGGTACTTTGAACCCACACCATTACTCTACTTCCGCTGCCTGGTGCAAAGGAGAATCAGTAAGTGTCCATCCACTTCAAGATAAAATACCATGTGACATATCCTGTTGAGTGGAACCCAGCAGACTCCTCTGGGCTAAAGTGATGCCTGTTCAACACGAATGGGCAAATAAACTGTGGCAAGCTGGGGACACTTTATTCCCTGCCTGCCTATATCATATAGATTTTACTTCCCTGAATTAAACATTCAGCAAATTATATGCCTATGGTTTGCTTCCCTTACGGCTTTGTTGATAAACCCCCAGTAAAATTACTCCCACTTTTCTCTCTGGATTGGGAGCGGGATATCATGCTACGAAATGGCACATACAATTCATCAGACCCCAATTGGAAGAAATGGTTATTTTGCCCATTAGACACAAACTTATGTTAGGCACAATTCTTGGATGACATAGAGGCAGGGCCAGACTGGCCTTAGCGGGCACCTGGCATTACCCTGGTAGGCTGCCAGGGTGGGGGCGTGTTTTGGGCCCCTGGGGGGCTGTTTTTGTTACCGGGGTCGCTTTTGCAGCATAGCTGCAATATTGCCCCCTGCAACAAAAGCGGCAGCAGTGAGGCGTGAGTGGTGCTTCCAACTAGCATCCCCCCCCGGGCCGTCCGAGCTGTTTGCCAGAGCTGGTTTCAGATCCCTGTCGGTCCGTGCATAGAGGGATTTGCAACAAGCAGGCCTGACATGCGGTACCAGCAGTCTGAACACTAGGGGTGGTTAGAACTTACAGTGTTGGGAAGTTGTGCCTTGATTGGCTAAAAACCTCAACACTGTCCCAGGTGAAACAACACTTGTCTGTTTTATCTGATGACCTGGAACTCATGGACCTTTTATTGGGTCGTCAAAACCACGTCAAAAAAGCTTTTTGTATGCCTTAAACAATGAGATATGGAAATGTTCTCAACAGGAAGCTGCTGTAAGACTGCACAAAATTGACAGGGCCAATTGAGAAAAATCTCTAGCTGTGGTTGACAACAGTATGACCGCCTTGCCTCTAGAATATACTCTTTGGGGAACATAGTGTCATTGGCAATAGACATTGTACAACAAGACATGTCCGAATTACAACATGGGCAGTCACAGATTGGTTCTATTCTACTGTTGAGCTAGACACTGCAAACACTGTGTTCTGGCCACTTGCTGTGGTGACATATTAAAGCCAAAAACCTGTTTTCCCTTTACCACCTTACAAAACAACAAATACTTATGGGACGAAAAGATGGAAGGTACACTATGTTGCACATGGAAAATCTAGAGAAGATACCTTTCACTGTTGCTGAAACATCATCCACGGATTGGATAATCCATTGGTATCTCACCCTGCAGATTCATATTTCGTTTGGAGTATTGTCTGCAATAGCACCAAGTGGGCAGAAATGAAGCTTTGGGGAAAGGGTTTGTACATGAGTATTGGGAACTACCTTTCAAATTTTGGTGTTGAAATAGCGAAACTGAGGTGTTCCTCAGCGGTTCAGATTGTGAGAATACTTTAAGTGGATCCTTAGTATGCAAGGATGTTTCGCTTCACGGGGTCTGTAAAGCTTCAGAGGCAAACTTATCTTGCTACTTGAAAAATACCCTTGCGGCCATGATACATCCAGCTTACAGATTGCTCTCTAATGGGAGTTACCTGATGTTGAACAGTCAAGGTTGCTGTGGAAGGAAGCCAGGGGTTGCCTATCTGATGATGGTTTCTTCAGTTGTCCCTTGTTGTACACAAGTACTGTTCCCACCCACCCGTACAATTAGGAAGGCGACGCTTTGACCTTCGGTAAATCTTACCAACATGCATTTTGATGCCCTGAGAGAAACTGAAAGCCTTAATATTTCAGAAAGATGTGGCCTTAACATCTGCCAAGGAAACTTTGGATCTTCAGGTTGAGAGTCTCTTCAGAGATATAGTTGCTACTCCTCACTAGCTTCCCACAGCAGTTTGGAGAGGTGGTGCACCATATTTTTAACATGTCTAGTCTAGTACAACGGGAATAGTGTACTTTTTTAAAAGTATAGGCTCTGGGTTGGTTAACAACTTCCAGGCAGTTTTCGGAGTCATTCCATCGTTCATACACTCCGTGCTCTGAAGCACTTTTGGAGGTCTTCCACTGGTCCTGTTCCTGATTGTCAGTACTGTGATTTAAATTTTTGTCCAATTTCAAGAACAAATGGAGCTGACACTAGCACATGTGCTACTGTGCTGTGAACCCATGGTACATTGCTTTGGCGCACCTTTGCTTCGAGAATTGAATAAGCATTGTCTTTTATAGTTTTGGCCTGATTGGTTTCACTCCACGCAGCCTGTATTCCGCTGTCTGCTGGTGCACTTTCGAGTGTGCCTTGGACTTGTGCCTGGGAACGCAATTGGTTGAGCCTTCGGACATAAATGCACTGATGGACACCTTAAAGGCCCATTTGCGTAGCTGTCCACTGCGTATTCCATTGCTCCTGGCCGCATTCTACGAGCCTTTCTGGGATGCTTCTGCTCCTGGGGAGTTGGATCTTGACTCTGGTCTGGCGAACCACCACTGGCTGTGGTCACTCCATCAGCGGCTGCTGTGGGGGCTGGATGGGAAAACATTTACTCCATAAACCTGCTCTGAGATGTGTCTCTGGGATCATCATCTGCGGTTGCTCGGAACAGAAATGTTTCGTCTACCACTCGGAACACATAAAGAATTGGCTATTCCGGTTGGTGGGAACTTTTAATGCAGCCTGTTTTTAACACCTTAAAATGATTTTGAATTTGGTTTTTATTCGCTTTTATATTTTCAATAATGGCTTTCTGTGTGCTTTGCTTTCAAACTGAATGATTACCTTTGTAAATTGTTTTTTAGATAGATTTCAAAGTCATTTTAATTTATATATGCTGTAGCACTAATTAACGTGGCCTTCATTCTGTTTAGATAGTTTATTAGTTAACTTATGTTCGTGGAGTGGGTGTAATGTGTCTTAGTTCGGCCCAGGAGAAAACGCTGCCATTTTAAACAAGTATGCGCTTCCTAAGTTGCCTTCTTTAACACAATTCCTTTTGACACACATTTACGTGCATGACAATGCAGGATTAGTTTCTCTGAAACGACATTGCTTACAAATTCCACTTAATAAGAATGTCACAACACCTTGAACATCCGATACAAGGTCTGAATCCGGTACAAGGTCCGAATTGTGCAAATGTGGTTGTTTGTTGTTCGTCCATGCGGTGACACAGCTATCTATAGAACATAAATAATGGCAGCCTGACTAAAAGTCTCAACTCTGAGCAAGGATGCTTTTTGTTATAAATAAACAAGCATTTCCAGGTCTTAGGCAGAGGAACACTTGCTGTCATTGCGAGATCACTACATGCTGAAACCTCAGTCCAGTTGCTTGCTGATCACTCTGCGAGGAGTGTTGTCTAAACTTGGACCAAGATGGTGACCTACATACATTCCCTTCAGATAACAGGAGTGGATCATCCAATAGGGGATTCTTGGCAGAACGCAGAACGCATACACACCCTACACACATAGTAGGAGTACGCTAAATAGATGTTATTTTATAGGCTTGCATATATACATTGGTTTAGCAAGATGGTGGAACTGTTCATTCTGTTCACTGTCCTTATATTGCTAATGACTCTTATCTGCTTCTGTCTTTTGATCATTGCAGCGCATATATTTTATACAAGAACCACAATGGTTCAATAAATATTGAAAAATGCCCCTCGGAGTATTCATTGCATGAGTGACTGAGTGAGAGAGTTCTAGATCTGTTCCCACGATTCCTGGGAGGGATCAGGGTTATCATGTTCTGTGGTTGCCAAAACCATTTGCTACCTGTCTAAGTTGAGGGGTGCTTATGGTGCCACTGTGAGCTATCTGGCCTTTAGGACAACATATCCTGAGGGGTTGCTCGGAATCAGTCTGACACCATCCCGAAGTTTATGTAGCCCAACAAACGCGCAGTTTCTACTGTAAAGTGAAACTGCATGACAGGGGAGGGGAGTAAAATATGACCTGCTCTGCACATAAGCTGGGGCCAGGGAGCAGTCACATCAAGAGATTGCAAGATCCTTCTGCGTGGCAATGAAACATTTGTCATTCTATTAAGGGATGTTTTGATTGTTAACTGATTTCTACACAGGCGTCTTCAAGCCACGCTTGTGCTATCAGTATGTTTTTGCTAGGGCTAGGGCGACATATTGGGGTGGTGGATAGTTCGAAGCCTGCTTTACAGGGAGGCTGGACAGAGGGTGTTGGGGTATTGCAAGTTTCAGTTGTACTTGAATTTAACACTGTTTTATTTCAGCGGTGATGCAGTACAGACATGGATAGACGCCAGATGTGTGGTCGGGGAATGGGTTGCTGTCACTGGACATGGTTCAATTTGCCTCAGATATGGCACATAGGAATGGTCCGCCTAGTCCCTACCTGATGGGACGGTCCTCACACTGTAACAATTTGAAGGTGCTAACCTGGAATGTAAACGGGCTGGGGAGTAAGATCAAGAGGACTATGATTCTACCATATCTAAAGAGGCACTCCCCGGACATAGTATTGCTATAGGAGACACATCTGAAGGGCAATCAATTCAAGGCACTGGATAAGCTGGGCTTCACTCTGGCAGCACATGCGGACCTTATGACTGACTCCAGAGGGGTGGGTATATTGTTTAAAAAATCACTCCTATACACCCTACAACATGCATGGTATGACCCTTCGGGGAGATTTGTAGCTCAGACTAGCAGCTGGGAAGGTTGTACGCTAAACCTCTGCTCTACTTACATCCCACCAAGGCTACGCACACAGGCATTGCCAGAGCTGGGCTCCATGATAGTGGGCATGCCACCGGGCATGCTCATTTTGAGGGGAGACATGAATGCGTTGATGGACCCTACAATTAATAGGGTGAGACATTTGGAGGGAGATGGTAGAACCACTCCCTTATCCCTGACCGGTGTTTATAGATGCATTGGTTCTAAGTGATCTGTGGCGGGAGTATTACCCTCTTGAGCAGCAGTATACATTCTACTTGTCACCCACTCCAGCAGGTCTCGGTTAGATTATCTCTTTACACAACACCTACATAGTTTTTGTCAGGCACAACATAAAGCACGGAGTGTCTCTGACCACACCCCAGTGGAGATTGAGTTCTATTGTCTGACACCTAAGATAGATGTGATACCCCTAGTGGACCTCTGCTACATCAAAGACAAGGTGAGGATGATAGAGCTCAAAGGGTTGGTGAAGCAGAATTTTCAAGAGAGCGAGGGAGGCATTCAAAACTGTACTAAGGGGGCATCCATGATCAAAAAAGGCCCAAGGAGCTAGCTTTAACATACTGGAGAGAGATTCAGGATCTAAAGCGCAAGTTCCTCACACAAGTGGACGGAGACATTAGTCATTAGCTCCGTCTCAATTGCAGGTAGTTCTGTGAGATTTCAGAGGAAGCAGCCAGAGGGCAGGCCTTGGCTACCCAGCGTCAGTTGTATGATGCCGGTAACAAAGCTGGTAGATTGCTAGCGTGGCTCGATAAAAGGGATCGAGGTGGGAACTGGGTGCTTGAAATATGGGATGGTGCAGATGACTTCAGGAGGACTGCAACTGACACTGCAGACACCTTTGCATCCTATTATGAAGGTATCTACACATCCAACTCCGAGGTAAAGGCTGAGGACTGTACTGAGTTTCTCAGAGACATAAAGGTTCAGCCCCTATCAGATGATGATAGAGAGGTTCAGGAGGGAGATCTTTGGGATGGTGAGCTCATCGCAGCCCTGGGAGCCCTGCAGTCAGGAAAGGCGGTGGGTCCAAATGGACTCCCTGTCGAATTATGCAAAGGGTTGTCCAGTAAAGTTTCAAAGCCTATGTTGGCGGTGATCCAAGCAGCACTGCAGGAAGGGGAACTGCCACTCGATCAGCGTATGGCGACCATTGTGTTGATCCCCAAGAAGCATAAACCCCCAATTGAATGTGCATCATATAGAATGAAGAAGCCAAAGTGTTGGTCAAAGTGTTGGCAACCAAGCTCCACAGGGTAATAACAGCTGTAATATACCCAGACCAGTCCAGTTTTATGCCCCGTAGGGAAACGCGGCTCAATCTGAGACACCTCTATGGAGTGCTACTCATGACGTGGG
Source organism: Calotriton arnoldi (assembly GCA_963921515.1). Classification (NCBI taxonomy): domain Eukaryota; kingdom Metazoa; phylum Chordata; class Amphibia; order Caudata; family Salamandridae; genus Calotriton; species Calotriton arnoldi. The sequence continues at coordinate 798,606 of CAWUFW010008834.1, read as the reverse complement.
AGGCCCATGTAGACCCGGCAGTGGTGCTATCCCTCGATACCAGAATTGCGTTCTATAGTATTGAATGAGATTACCTCTTTGCCTTCCAATATCAATTGTGTTTTGGTCCCAAGTTTTGAGCCTGGGTCCGACTCATATATATGAGGCCGTGGCTAGGGTCAGAGTCAATAACACACTGTTGTAGGCCTTCAGCCTGGGTAAAGGTTCCTGGCAGGGATGCCCGCTGTCCCCAATGATTTTTGTGCTTGCATTAGAGCTACTGACTTCTTGGGTTCACGAAGACCCTCTCATTCGAGGGGTGTGAGGTGGAGGTAATTGGGAGGAGTGTATCTCCTTATAAGCTGATGACACGCTGATATATCTCATCGACCAAGTGATGTGGGTAGATATGGTGCTGCAGGTATTTCATATCTTTGGGGACCATTCCAGCTACCACATTAACTGGAACGAATCATGCATGCACACCCTGATGGGTAGCTTGCCAGCCGTACCGCGGAGGAATGCGATATCGGTGGCACTCGAAGGCTTTACATACTTGGGCATATATGTCATGCGGGATCCCACAAAGTTCTTGAGACAATCAATCAATCAATCACAGAATTTGTAGAGCGCACTACTTACCCGCGAGGGTCTCAAGGGGCTGGGGAGAAAAAAGGGGGGGGGGGTGCTGCTACTGGTCGAACAACCAGGTCTTGAGTAGCCTCCTGAAGGTCAGCAGGTCTTGGGTCTGTCGTAGGCTTAGTGGAAGGGTGTTCCAGGTCTTGGCGGCGAGGTGGGAGAAGGATCTGCCGCCGGTGGTAGTTCTTCGAATGCAAGGGACGGTGGCGAGGGAGAGGTCGGCAGAGCGGAGCTGGCGGTTGGGGACGTAGAAGAGGAGTCGTCTGTTGAGGTAGGCTGGGCCAGTCTTGTGGAGCGCCTTGTGTGCGTGGATGAGGAGTTTGAAGGAGATTCTCCTGTCGACGGGGAGCCAGTGCAGGTTCCTCAGGTGGGGGTGATGTGGCTGTGGTGTGGTACATCGAGGATCAGGCGTGCAGAGGCATTTTGTATGCGTTGCAGTCGCTTGATGAGCTTGGCCGGGCTCCCGCGTAGAGGGCGTTCCCATAGTCAAGTCTGCTACTGACGAGGGCCTGGGTGACTGTTCTTCTTGTATTCTGTCAAGATCCACCTGTAGATCTTGCGAAGCATGCGGAGGGTGTTGAAGCAGGAGGAGGAGACTGCGTTGACTTGCTTGGCCATGGAGAGCGTTGAGTCGAGGATGACTCCCAGGTTGCGTGCGTGGTCGGTGGGTGTCGGGGGCTGCTCCTAGTGTCGTTGGCCACCAGGAGTCGTCCCAGGCTGAGGGGTTGGAGCCGAGGATGAGGACCTCTGTCTTGTCCGTGTTCAGTTTTAGTCGGCTGATCTTCATCCAATCGGCGACGGCCTTCATTCCTTCATGGAGGTTGGATTTGGCAGCGAGGGGGTCCTTGGTGAGGGAGAGGATCAGTTGAGTGTCGTCGGCATAGGAGATTATGTTGAGGTCATGCTGTCTGGCGATGCGTGCGAGCGGGGCCATGTAGATGTTGAACAGTGTTGGGCTGAGGGATGATCCCTGGGGTACGCCGCAGATGATCTCCGGAGGCTTCGGATCGGAATGGTGGGAGGCGGACTCTCTGGGTTCTGCCGGCGAGGAAGGAGGTGGCCCATTCCAGGGCCTTGTCTCGGATCCCTGCGTCGTGGAGGCGTGCGCGTAGAGTGCGGTGGCAGACAGTGTCGAAGGCGGCGGAGAGGTCCAGCAGGATGAGGGCTGCGGTCTCACCGTTGTCCAGCAGGATCCTGATGTCATCGGTGGCGGCGATGAGGGCAGTCTCAGTGCTGTGGTTGCTGCGGAACCCCGATTGGGATGGGTCCAGGATGCTGTTTTCTTCGAGGTATCGGGTTAGCTGTTTGTTGACGATCTTCTCGATGACCTTGGCTGGGAACGGAAGCAGGGAGATGGGCCGGAAGTTCTTGAGGTCTCTCGGGTCCGCCTTGGGTTTTTTGAGTAGGGCGTTGATCTCTGCGTGTTTCCAGCTCTCTGGGAAGGTCGCGGTCTCGAAGGAGAGATTGATGACGTTGCACAGGTGGGGTGCGATGGAGCTGCTGGCTTTGTTGAAGATGTGGTGCGGGAAAGGGTCTGACGGGGAGCCGGAGTGTATTGTGCTCATGGTCTTGATGGTGTCATCGATGTTCACGCTGGCCCAGGCTGGCAGGGGGTCGTGGTCGATGGTGTGCGGCGGGTCTGGTGCATCGATCTTAGTTGGGGCTGTCTGGGTGTTGAAGCTGTCGTGGATGTCGGCGATCTTGCGGTGGAAGAAGGTGGCGAGGGAATCGCACAGGGCTTGCGATGGCGGGATGTCGTTGGTGTTGGAGCTGGGGTTGGAGAGTTCCTTCACGATGTTGAAGAGCTCCTTGCTGTTGTGTGCGTTGTTGTCGAGGCGGTCTTTGAAGGAGATTCTCTTGGCGGACTTGATGAGGTGGTGGTGGTTACGGATGGCGTCTTTGTGGGCTGCGTGGCTGTCCGGTGTCTTATCACTGTGCCATTTCTTCTCTAGTTTCCGGCAGGTACGCTTGGAAGCTAGGAGTTCCGAGGTGAACCAGCTGGCTCTTTTGGTGGTGTCACTGTAGGTGAGTTTTTTCAGCGGGGCGAGGGTGTTGGCACAGTCGTCCATCCATCGTCTGAGGTTGCAGGCAGCGTCGTCGGTGTTGGATGGGTCGGAGGGAGGGCTGAGAGCGAGGTTTGCCCGTAGTTGGTCTTTGGTGACTTTGCTCCAGCAGCGGCGTGGGATCTGTTGGGTGCGGTGGTGTGTGGTGGGTTTCTGGAAGGTGAAATGGATGCAGCGGTGGTCGGTCCAGAGGAGTTCCGTGGTGTGGCTGAAGGAGACGTGGGAGCTTGAGGAGAAGATGGAGGTCAAGCGTGTGGCCGGCGGAATGGGTCGGTGTTGTGACGAGCTGGCTCAGACCGAGGTTGGCGAGGTTGTCGATCAGGGTGGTGGAGTTGCTGTCGTTGTTGTTCTCCAGGTGAAAGTTCAGGTCTCCGAGGAGGATGTAGTCAGTAGAGGTCGGGGCGTGCGTGCTGATGAAGTCGGCGATGGAGTCGCTGAACTGGGGTCGGGGCCCAGGGGGTCTGTAGACAAGGGTGCCTCTAAGGGTGGTGTTGGGGTCCGTGTGGATCTGGAAGTGCTTGTGTTCGGCGGTGCTGAGAGTGTCGTCGGTGCTGGTCGAGACCCTGATGGTGTTCTTGTGGACGATGGCGATTCCTCCTCCTACTGCGTTGATGCGGTCTCTACGGGTGATCTTATAGCCGTCTGGGATGGCTATGGCGATGTCGGGGGCGGAGGAGTCATTCATCCAGGTCTCTGTCAGGAAGGCGACGTCTGGTGATGATGTGTCGAGCAGGTCCCAGAGCTCGACGGCGTGTTTGCGTGCGGAGCAGGTGTTCAGTAGGATGCATCGGAGGTGGTTGAGGTACTTCTTGGCGGGCGCCTCGGTGGCTCTGAGGCTGGTGTAGCTGCAGTTCCGGCAGGTGAAGGGACCATGGGTGCGTTTCGGGGCGGCCTTGAAGCAGTTGTGCGTCCGTCCGGGGTTGAGAGCGTGGAGTGTGGTGGCATCGTATCGGCGTCGGTCCTCGAGGCTGGAGCGGGGGCGCACGGCCCAGGGGTTCTGGCGCTGGGCGCGGTACAGGCGCGGACGGGCGCAGACGGGCTTGCCTTAGGCGCGCCTTCGGCGCGCCAGCGGCGCACCCGCTGCGCACGTCTGCTGAGCGGCCGCACAGCGGCCGCCATATATGGGGAGGTGGGAGGGAGGAGCAGCTGGGAGGCGGGAGGAGCAGCTGGGAGGCGGGAGGCAGGGGCAGCGAATGGGCAGTCAGGGGGGCGGGGCCGCAGGGGCCGCAGCGGCGGGAGTCGAGAGGCAACGAGGGGTACAGAAAGCAAAACTGGACACAGAAAATGGGGGGCAACGAGGGGTACAAAAAGCAAAACTGGACACAGGAAATGGGGGCAGCGAGGGGTACAAAAAGCAAAACTGGACACAGAAAATGGGGGCAACGAGGGGTACAAAAAGCAAAACTGGACACAGAAAATGGGGGCAGCGAGGGGTACAAAAAGCAAAACTGGACACAGAAAATGGGGGCAACGAGGGGTACAAAAAGCAAAACTGGACACAGAAAATGGGGGCAACGAGGGGTACAAAAAGCAAAACTGGACACAGAAAATGGGGGCAACGAGGGGGAACAGAAGGCAAAACTGGACACAGAAAATGGGGGCAACGAGGGGGAACAGAAGGCAAAACTGGACACAGAGAAAGGGGGCAACGAGGGGGAACAGAAGGCAAAACTGGACACAGAGAAATGGGGCAGCGAGGGGGAACAGAAGGCAAAAACTGGACACAGAGAAAGGGGGCAGCGAGGGGGAACAGAAGGCAAAACTGGACACAGAGAAAGGGGCAGCGAGGGGGAACAGAAGGCAAAACTGGACACAGAGAAAGGGGCAGCGAGGGGGAACAGAAGGTAAACGGGCACCGAGGCAACAAGCAGAGGGGCGAGCTTACCAGCAGCAGCAGCGGACAGGACAACACAGGCGGAGCTGTGTGGCGGGGGAGCGACCTGCCTGGCAAGGTCTATATGAGGTATATGACAAAATCTATATGAGGTTTTTGACAGGTTCCATCGAGATGTCAGCCACTGGAGGGAGCTGCCACTTTCGTTGATCTTAGAGCTGCCTTGTATAAACCAATGGGACTGCCTTGGTTTCTTTAAGCTCTATAGAATACTCCATTACAAGTGCCTCGGGACTTCTTCCTGAAAATAGATCAGGCAGTCTGCCTTCTTCTGTGGGATGGGGGAGTGCTAGGATAGCTTTGCGTAAACATCAGAGCGGTGTCTAGGATTGTGGTCTAGCTGTCCCTGATATGCTTAAATATTATTGGGCCTCCCAGCTTGTAGTAATAAATGAGTGGGTATATGTAGATCGCCATAAGCCGGCGCTCCAAGTGGACAGGGAGACAATGGGCCATAGGGACTACCTGGCACTGCTATATAGGAAGGGGTTGAGAAACACTCAGACAGTGGTGGAGGTGTGGTCGATAGCCTTATAATTCCTGGGATGGGTGAGGAGGGTGATGGAACAGGCCCCCTTGTGGGACAGCAATCTACTTCAGAGGTGGGTGGCCTGACAGGTTTCTCATGCTGGGAACTTGTGGGCATCGACTGGCTAGGAGACATATGGAAAGGGATGGGCCCCTACCCTTTGAGTCGCTCAATCAATCAATCAATCAATCAGGGGTTTATAGAGCGCGCTACTCACCCGTGAGGGTCTCAAGGTGCTAGGGGGGGAGCAGCTCCGGATCAGTCGAAGACCCAGGTCTTGAGGTTCTTCCTGAACGTGTGCAGGGTCGGGGAGCGTCTGCTGTTCACAGGGAGCTCGTTCCAGGTCTTGGCCGCAATGTAGGAGAAGGCTCTCCCGCCTGCTCTGTTTCTGCGGATGCGGGGGACCTCTGCCAGGGCGAGGTCGGCAGAGCGGAGGTTCCTCTTGGGTACGTGGAAGGATAATCTCTCGTTGAAGTATTTGGGTCTGGAGTTGTTGAGGGATTTGTAGGCGTGGGTGAGGAGTTTGAAGGTGATCCTCTTCTCGACGGGGAGCCAGTGGAGGTCTCGTAGGTGTTGGGTCATGTGTTTGTGGCGCGGTATCCCGAGGACGAGTCTGGCTGCGGCGTTCTGGATGGTTTGGAGTTTGTGTAGAAGTGTTCTGTTGATTCCGGCGTATAGGGCATTGCCGTAATCCAGTCTGCTGGTTATGAGTGCGTGGGTGACGGTCTTTCTGCAGTCGGGGGGGATCCATTTGACGGTCTTGCGGAGGATGCGCAGGCAGTTGAAACTGGTGGAGGCGACGGCGTTGATCTGGCGGTTCATGGAGAGGGAGGAGTCGAGGATGATACCGAGGTTTTGTGTGTGGTCTGTAGGTGTGGGTGGATTCCCGAGGGCGGTGGGCCACCAGGTGTTGTCCCAGGTGGAGGTGCAGTGTCCGAGGATGAGGACCTCGGTCTTCTCTGAGTTGAGCTTCAAGCAGCTGTCTTTCATCCAGGCTGCCACGTTCTTCATTCCTTCCTGGAAACTGAGTCTGGTGTCTTCGGGATTTTTTGTGAGTGAGAGGATGAGCTGGGTGTCATCGGCGTAGGATACAATGCTGAGCCCATGCTGTCTGACGATGGCGGCGAGGGGGGCCATGTAGATGTTGAAGAGCGTGGGGCTGAGCGATGATCCTTGTGGTACTCCGCAGTTGATGTCGGTGGGTTCGGAGAGGAAGGGAGGGAGTCTGATCCTCTGGGTTCGGCCGGAGAGAAAGGATTGGATCCAGTCCAGGGCGGCTCCTTGTATTCCCGCGTCGTGGAGTCTGGCTGCGAGCGTGCATTGTGAAACGGTGTTGAAGGCTGCGGAGAGGTCAAGAAGGATGAGGGCCGCGGTGTGTCCCAGGTCGAGTAGCATGCGGATGTTGTCGGTGGCGGTGAGGAGGGCGGTTTCGGTGCTGTGGTTGCTGCGGAATCCAGACTGGGAGGCGTCCAGGATGGCGTTCTCTTCTATGAAAGCGGTCAGTTGGGCGTTTGCGAGTCTCTCTGTGACTTTGGCCGCGAAGGGGAGGAGAGAGATGAGCCGGTAGTTTTTCAGGTCTGTAGGGTCGGCCGTGGGCTTCTTGAGGAGGGGTTTAACCTCCGCCCGCTTCCAGACATCTGGGAAGATGCCAGACCTGAAGGAGGCGTTGATGGTTCATTGTAGTTCGGGTGCGATGGCGGCAGCTGCCCTGTGGAATATGTGCGGTGGACAGGGGTCCGTTGGTGCTCCTGAGTGGGTTTTCTTCATGGTGGCGTGGATGTGTTCTGTGGTGGAGGGGTCCCAGGTCATGATGGGAGGCTTATCGGCGGCGTAGGGGGGCGGGGTGGTGTCTCGCATCTGTTCACTGAAGTTGTCGTAGAGGGCCTTGATCTTCAGATGGAAGTAGGAGCTGAGTTTGTCGCAGAGTTCCTGGGAAGGTGTGACGTCCGTGGCTTCGCAGGGGGGTTTTGTGAACTGCTGTATGACGTTGAACAGTTCCTTGGCGTTGGTCGCGTTGGTCTGGACTTTGTCTCTTATGAAGGTCCGTTTGGTGTCTCTTATGCGCTGGTGGTATTCCTTCAGGTTGTCCCTGTGGTTGTTATGTGCTTCCGTAGTTTTCTGGTTTCGCCAGGTTTTCTCTAGGCGTCTGCAGGAGCGTCTGGCTTCTTGTAGTTCTGTGGTGAAGTAGGCGGCCTTCAGAGGGCGTGGTTTGGCCGGGCGGCGGAGGGGTGCAAGCTTGTCGGCGCAGCAGGAGATCCAGCGGTGCAGTTCCACTGCTGTGGCATTGGTGTCAGTCGTGGCGCTGGGGGGGTCTTGGAGGAGGGTGGTGTTGAGGTGTTCTTCCGTGACCTTGCTCCAGTTCCTTCGCGGTGGGCGCGGGGGGCCTTGGGTGCGGTGGTGGTGTTGAAGGTGAAGTGGACGCAGTGGTGGTCCACCCAGAGGGGCTGGGTGGTGTGGCTGAAGCGGATGTTTGTCCCTCCCGCGAAGATGGGGTCGAGGGTGTGTCCAGCTCTGTGAGTGGGCGTGTTGACCAGCTGCTTCAGTCCGAGGTCGTCGCCGTTGTCGAGGTGGAAGTTCAGGTCCCCAAGTAGAATGTAGTCCATGGAGGTGATGGCGTGGGGTGCGGCAAGCTCGGCGATGGCGGTTGCGGACTGGGCACGAGGTCCCGGTGGTCTGTAGATGAGGGTGCCGCCTAGCGTGGTCCTGGGGCTGGTCTGGATCTGGAAGTGGAAGTGGAGGTGTTCTGTGTTGGAGTGGGGGTCGCTGGTGCTGGATGTGGAGAGTCGGAGGGGGGTCTTGAGTGCGATGGCGAGTCCTCCTCCTGGGCGGTGGGGGCGGTCCTTTCTCTGGATCTTGTAGCCGTCAGGGATGGCAGTGGCGATGTCGGGGCCGGAGGTGGGGTTGGTCCAAGTTTCCGTGAAGAAGGCGCCGTTGGGCGAGAGGGTGTCGATCAGGTCCCAGATCTCTATGGCGTATCGGTGAAGGGAGCGTACGTTGAGGAGAACGCAGGTTAGGGTTTCGGTGGTGCGTGCATCAGGCGGGCCTTCGGTGGTAGTGGTGGTGAAGGATCTGCGGCAAAGTCTGCATGAGAACGGTCCATGGGTGGTTTTAGGCGAGGATCTTTCGCAGTCTGTGTGTCTTCCGGGGTTGAGAGCGTGGAGTGCGGCGGAGTTGTATCAGCGAGGTCCCGGTGATCCAAGGTTCCTGGCGCTGGCCGCGGTCGGGTCGCGGACGGGTGCAGACGGGCTTGCCTTAGGTGCGCCTTCGGTGCGCCAGCGGCACGACCGCGCAGCAGTCACCATTAAGTAGGGGAGGGGGGAGGGACGTGCAGCTGGGAGGCGGGCGCGGGGGTGGGTAGCGGCGGGAAAAAAACGATGGGAAATACGGCGAAAAACACAGAAGGACTACGGTACAAATACAATTACACAATGAACGGTGGTACAGGCTACAGGAGTAGCTACAGTAGGACTACAGTACAATTATAATTATACAATGAACGGTGGTACACTAAGGGGGGAGCAGAATGCTAAGGGGGGCACAATCAGCGTGCTGCTGACACCCAACAGAGGATAGAGATCTAATGGGGGAACAGCCTTAATGGGCTACAGTGGGGGAATGCAGGGGAAAAATAATAAAATAAACAACAAGAAATACCAGCGCAGGACCCAGCAAGGAGAGGTCTCGAACCCTGCCTGGGTGGGACCGTAGACCGAGCACAGCAAGGCGGAGCTGCTGGGGAAGAGCTGCTCTCTGACCGAGGGTCAGGAGTCTACCTCGCGCTCCCCGCAGCGGTCGCCATTAAGTAGGGGAGGGGGAGGGACGTGCAGCTGGGAGGCGGGAGCGGGTAGCGGCGGGAAAAAAGCGATGGGAAATACGGCAAAAAACACAGAAGGACTACGGTACAAATACAATTACACAATGAACTGTGGTACAGGCTACAGGAGTAGCTACAGTAGGACTACAGTACAATTATAATTATACAATGAACGGTGGTACAGTAAGGGGGGAGCAGAATGCTAAGGGGGGCACAATCAGCGTGCAGAGGATACAGATCTAATGGGGGAACAGCGTTAATGGGCTACAGTGGGGGAATGCAGGGGAAAAATAATAAAATAAACAACAAGAAATACCAGCACAGGACCCAGCAAGGAGAGGTCTCGAACCCTGCCTGGGTGGGACCATAGACCAAGCACAGCAAGGCGGAGCTGCTGGGGAAGAGCTGATCTCTGACCGAGGGTCAGGGGTCAAGGCAGATTATCAACTAGTGGACTCGGAGCAGTACCGCTATCGTCAGATGGTTCTCGCCCTAGGAGTACACATACCGAGGGATGCAGGTAGAGGAATTTTCCCTCTTGGGGGACAAGCTTCTACTTGATCCAATGCCAGATAAGGCCATTTCCTTAACCTATAAGAAAATTATGAATAACGCCCCAGACACTCTGGGTTCCCTGAGTGATAAATGGGTGGCAAATCTGGGAACTATAGATGATGAGGAATCGAGAGAAGTGCAACACAGTCCCAGGGTCATCGCAATAAGATCGGGGTTTCTGCTGGTCCAGCTCCAAATCCTGCACAGGTCCCATTATTCAACAACACTGATACACAAGATAGAAAGGGTGCCTTCATACCACTGCGTGAGACGTTGCGGCAAAGAAGGCACGTTTTTTCATATACTGTGGACATGCCCAATTATCCAATCCGTCTGGGAGAGAGTGACAAGATTGGTGTCAAGAGTGGCGTCCATGGAGGTCCTGATGGATTCCAAGTGGCTCCTTTTAAATATACCCGGGGAGAGTGAGTGGCCTAAATATACAAATTTATGGTTGTAGATTGAAACAGGAGTGGCAAAAAGGGATATGGCGAAAGCATGGGGTAACTGGTGCGCTTACCATGATAAGGGACTGAGTTTGGGACAGAAATGTGGACATTAGTAAGATGGGGAAGTCTGCGGCATTGATATCAGGGTGTACGGATCGCTCATTTATGTATGTATCCTTGCTTGCCAATAGATGATATCTACCATTGTGTTGTGCTGCACCCTGAATCATCTTTACTACATTGTTCTGTACTGCTGTATTTGAAGAAAAAAACAATAAAAAGGTGTTTTCAAAAACATTTTAGATTTATTGTGAACTTTTTATAATTTGCAACGGCTTGAAATTACTAGCATTGGAATTTCTGGAACGCTTCAACGGCAACCATATGAATTTGTATTTCAGAGGCAGCACCATCAGTAGCACATCAATTCAATTTTTATACATAAAAGTGTCAGTCCATGGTAAGGGTCTCACTACTTTTCTATTTTGAAAGCCCAAAACTGGCAACAGTCTTTTATACACATCAAGCAGCCACCTAAGGGAATTAAAGTTGATCCCATATGGAGATCTCCTTAGGGCAAAACACAACTGTAGTGATAATGTTGGGTTGAAAAGCAGAATGATAGAAGTGAGCTCTTGAGATTTTTTGCTGTTAACTGAATCTTACCCTGTAAGCGAGGAAAAGGTAGACAATTGTTTCTGGGGTGTTTAGAATACTGATACATTGTTGACTTAGGGACAATAATTCCCTTTGGGATGAACACAGAGGAAGAAAGGAAAATGCTTCTTAAGTTCTGCTTATGAGAGAATCCATGTCCTCACTGCCACCAGTTTGGTGTTTACATGCTGATTTTAACAGCGAATTTCCTTATTTTCTCATCTCCTTTTTTCTTTGGGAAATTGAATGGTGTGACACAGCAAATCATTGACAGTGATAATGAAAAAACTGATGAAGAACTAAAATGAACAAAAAATTATCAGTCATTCAATGTTGTTCCATAACTAAGCCATTCCTAAGCATCTTGGTCCTTTGATTTAATTTTGTGTTGTTCCGTGAAGGCACAAAATGAAAATAAGTTAAAGACAGGGATGGGGCAAAAATCTATGTTTTCCTATTTTAGCTCCATGGGACATTGTGCTCACCTCACACCTACAGCCAAAACCACTAAATGGATTGACACCAAACTCAGCATGAAAGTAGAACTTTACTCAGAAAGCATGCTTTTATTGGTTGGGTTCAAGAGATTTTGAGATATTTCACTTTGAAAAACGTGTTGGGTGGCTTGCAAGGGTTAGAACGTTCGTATATTTTTCCAGCTGAAAAAAACATTACCATTGTTGATTTCTTTATAACTGTTGCTACGTTTGATCAATATATGAAATTTGGCAGAGGTTTAGTATTTTCAAATTCATGTATATCCATCAAGAGGGAAGTCCAATTTAAAGGGGGGAGGGGGGAGGGCAGCGTGTTCATTGGCTAATAAATGTTGCACTTTCTGAGGAATCTACATAAAATTTGGACGAGCTTGGAAACATTAGGGCCCTCATTTACGGGGTTTTGGCAAAGGGCAGCGCAGCAAGTTACCTTGGTGCACTGCCCCACGTGAAAGGGCAGGAATGCACCGTATTTATCCAAAACGGTGCATTTCTGTCATTTCCCCCTGTGCCTGCGCCGTTTTGGCACCCTAATTCAAATGCAGACATTCTTGCAGGCACCATGGTGCAAGGTGCCTGTGTTGTCAACAGTGTTGTTTTTGTGCAGGAAGGGGCATCTTCCACCTTCCTGCACAAAAACAATCCTGGGAGGTGTTTTCCTCTTTCTATGTGTGCTGCAGAATGCTGCACACATGGAAAGAGGAATAAGCGAGGAGAAATAAAGTAATTTCTCCTCATCTTGGGAGACATAAGGTTTTAGTGGAACCCGAGGTTTACATGGTTTTGTAAATCTAGTGAAGCATCAAAATCCATGGGTGTTGCATGAGAACGTTCACTGCAATGCCCATGGAACGCCTCCTGAGTGCAGAGTAAGGCAATGCAGCGATGTGCTCTGCTTTGCCTTACTCCATATCTATGAGGCCATTCAATGCCACACAAAGTGGCTTTATGTGGCCTCATAGATATGATTTCAAGGTTTGCGCTGCTGGAGCGTCACAAAAAAGTGGCCCTCCGGCGGGGTAAGGGGCTCATAAATATGCCCCTAGGTGTCTATTGGCATGTCAAGTTTTGCTCCAATTTACAAATATGGATTTACTTTTTGCCAGACAGGAAGATCGATTGCCTAATATAGGACAGATAAGCCTTAAGAAAGCAACAGGTCTTCAAATGGTTCTTTTCAAACCTCCAACATCAATCGATCCAAGAAAACATATGTGAAACTAGCAAGGATGCGCCAGACTGACTCATGGTCGGGGTGCTTTCCCTGTCTGCATGTTAAGCCCATGAAAAAATATCCTCTTCAGTTTGGCACATCCATAAAATTAATTGATTGTGCCTCAAGTGAGAGGGTTTAGAATAGCAGGGGCTAGTGAAAGAATTAGCTCTCTGCTTCGTTTTTTTTAATTGAGTTTGAGATACTAAAAGCAAAACAAGTATAGTTTGATACGAAAGGGAAGACATCAAATATAACACCATAAAAATTAACATTTTCCACATCAGAAAAAAATCACCCTGTTTCTATTGAGAGAGTGATGAGTCATGAGGGTAGTCTAAAAAGCAATAGCCATTAAATATAAACATAAGTTCATAGTCAATTTAAATAATCCGTCAGTGTTCCACAATGAAAGTTACTGCTTCTAACCCCTTTAGTTTGTACAATCATAGAATGTGTTATCCAATAGCAATACATCAAATCATGAAAGTGTAGCAGGGATGGAGAGGATTTTTTCGAGCCATGAGCAGTGCCGGACTGGGAACCGAAACCGGCCCTGCCCTGCCAAACTGCTCGGCCGGCACCCCCTGTGTGGCAGGGGGTGTGGCCGGGCTGTCTGATAGGGCCGGTATCGGCCGATTTTGTTACCGGGTGCTGATATTGCTGGGCCCTAGTAAAGAAAACGGTCCCCCAGGGGCCTAAACTGGCCCCCACCCTGGCGGCCCACCGGGGAAACGCCCGGTGCCCGCTACGGCCAGTCCGGCCCTGGCCATGAGCAATAAACGGACAATCGACAAACTACCATATCTACAGGAACAAAGTTATTCAAGGCTTCTCAATGAAAAATATTTACCCGTAATTTTAAATCAACAATAAGCTCTGATAACATTTTTAGGCAAATGTCCGACAAATATTTCAGAGCTGCATCCAAAAGCTGTGTAACTGAGGGAAGACCACCAAAGTGTCAAATTATCATTTTCCTCCATGCACATTGGAAATATAGACTTTTTATCAAATCTTATCTGTGTCAAATACATTTGAAACTGCATTAAAGAATGTGTTGGAGGCAAAGATTTAGAGCTGATAAGGCATGGGCCATACATATTAATGGCTCTCATAATCATAGCTGTTATGGTAATGCCCAGTCAGCTAGGTCCATTTATTACATTGTATTTGAATATTGTATTTGTCTAGTACCAATTGTCAGTAGAGTAGGATGTGTTTACCCTCTCTATGTAGAACAACGGGTTCAGGGTTGGAGCATTAAGAATCATGTTGATATTTGGGATAATTGTGTTGAGACAAGGGGGGAGGCAACCCTAAAATTGTTGTGAGACCCTCAACAGTGTTGTTCCACCAAAGGCATGTCTCCCGTTGATGTACTTAGCCACTGATCGTTACATCATTGGGTCTTTTCCTCCACCAGGAGGGATTGTCTTTTGAATCTGAGACCATATGGGATCCACCATGTGAGGAAAAAAGGTTTTAAAATACCTCCTACCTTTAGAAAGGGCACATTTTATTAAGAAGATCAAAGGTAGTGGTATGATTAAAAAATGGGAGATGTTAAAAGAGAGTTATTAGATGTCTTTCACATCTATCTCTGGAAGAACAGATCAACATGTTTCAGCCAACTTTGGGCCCTATGAGTCGATAGCTTTCGTCAGGACCGAATTTTAGGATCCCTTCATGAAGTCAAATTTAATCAAATGGGACACTTTACCTCCAATTTTTGAAGTTTTTTTCCTTCTTTTTTGATCATATAGGACTCTTTGTCCAGTCCTAGAGGGAGGCAAAAAGACATGGAGAACTGTGTGTTATGTATTATAATCTATTACTGATGTTGTCCCATATTTCTAATAATGCATGCACCCAATGATTTCTATAAATGTGTATTTTTGCTCCATTAAATGTGAACATCTTCAACCCTTTTGGGATTGTTTGTCTATAGGAGCAAATGTAATAATTGTTCATGTATTCCATACTAGGATGGATCTTAATTTTGAGGCTCTATTATCAAAGCCTCCTCTAAGCGAATTTTGGACAACTTATGCTGTGTAGATCTCACTGTATGTTGAAATTATAAGGAGTTTAAGTCTAGGTAGATGTAAACATAGACATTGCTTTGAAAATGAACAGTAAGGGAAAAGGAATTCAACCATTGAATTCATGATTATTCTATAAGATAAAAAGGTCCCATTACACCTGTAGAACAGAATGTTTAGACAAAAGTACAATCTTAATGACTTTCGAATAGTACATGAGGTGGTCACTATTGTAAATACCACAGGGGCACCAGCAAACATCAACCTCTGTTTCAAGATCAGATAATGTCATCCTAAGTCCCCCGGGGGCATGACAAAACCACTGTAAGTCCCTGGGGTCATCTTTAAAAAACCACTCCCGTCTTCCTGCTTTAACGATTGGGAACACCTGACGAGGAACACTGCTATAAAACATGGCAGCTTCCCCACTTGCTTTACGATGCAGGCTGGAGAGGGCACATCACTGAGTGCACACTGAAGGACTGAGGTAAAGGGGAAACTACAACTCTAAGGTGACTCTCTAAACGTCTCCGGATTAGGCAGAGTAATTTTGAAACTCCTTTATCTATTTATAACCCTCCAATCTCCATGTTTCTCCTCTCTAATGAAAGGAATAGTAATAGAGCCCCTATGCCCAGACCTATGAAGTCCTTCTAAAACAGAAACTAAGGTATTTCGCAGAAGCCTTACAAGACAAGATTCTAATACTTAACACATTGTTCTCCATGTCTTTTTGCCTCCTTCTAGGACTGGACAAAGAGTACCATATGACCAAAAAAGAAGAAAAAAACTAAAAAAATTGGAGGGAAAGTGTCCCATTTGATTTAATTTGACTTCATGAAGGGATCCTAAAAAACAACCTTTCAGTCCTGACGAAAGCCATCGACCCATAGGACGCAAAGTTAGCTGAAACATGTTGACTTGATTCTCCCAGAGATAGATGTGAGAGACACCTAATAACTCTCTTTTTACATCTTACATTTATTAATCATACCACTACCTTTGATCTTCTTAATAAAGTGTGTCCTTTCTAAAGGTAGGATGTATTTTTAAACCTTTTTTTCCTCACATGGTGGATCCCATCGGTCTCAGATTCAAGAGACATTTCCTCCTGGTGGAGGAAAAGACCCAATGATGTAACGATCAGTGGCTAAGTACGCCAACGGGAGACATGCCTTTGCTGGAACAACACTCTTGAGGGTCTCACAACAGTTTTGGTGTTGCCCCCACCCCTTGTCTCAACACAACTCTCCCACTCCTTTTGATTTTACATGTTCATGAACATGTAACATTTAAGGGAAGTTGAGTGGAACTTTAACTTCTCCCTCCCTCTTTTGATTCTTGAGATATTTGGTAAATGCATGACCTAACTTGCAGGCATCTGAAAAATTCTTTTCTGGGTATTCCATGAATAGATTCTGAAAAGCTTACTAGAACGTTGCCCCCCTTTTAAATCATCAATGTTCTTTTTGCTCTTGTTTGCCTAGACTAAGACATTATTCATGAGATAGGTTTTCAAAATCAGGCTCGAACCACATAGGCATATGTCCTGATATGGCCAGTATGCCTACCTTCCTTCCAAATGCTATTCCACAAAATCATTAGAAGTCTTCAATTTGCCCACCTTAAAAAAAGTTTGAGTTG
Organism: Calotriton arnoldi; assembly: GCA_963921515.1. Lineage (NCBI taxonomy): Eukaryota > Metazoa > Chordata > Amphibia > Caudata > Salamandridae > Calotriton > Calotriton arnoldi. Next base: position 782,628 of record CAWUFW010008834.1, on the reverse strand, counting down.
CTAAGCTTTAGATGAAAATTGCTGCAATCTTTTGTGGTTGTCAAACAACTGCAAGAACACCAAACATAGAATCTATTTCCCCTGACGATTAAAGACAATGGGTAGTCAATTGTCTAGCAATGCCAATAATATAGCTTAAAATCAGTGTAGGTGAGTTGAAACCATTTTAGAGCTTGCCTGGAATTCTCCACCGCACTGAAACTAATTATGATACAGTTACGAAGGACAAATGACTTTGGTACACAGCATGCCATTGCTCTCTGTAGCCGTAACATAGAGGGAGAATAGGCATTTTAATCATACTAATACAACCTATCAATGATAGCCATAGGTGTGTTTATTTTTTAATTTCCTATTGGTATGTGTCACAAAGTGATGATAATTCTTTCAAAATAAATCAGCTCTCCTCTAGCTTAATCTAATGCAATGATTAATTTGTGCCAGTGTTTGTTGGTACTCAGCAGCAGCTATTTCTAAGCACCTGCACATATTAATGAAAGTCTACCACATGATGGCGCTGTCTAACCTATTTTCTTTAGCAGAGCACATTTGTAGCTCATTAAACATAACAGTATGCTTTTAAAAATATGTTAAAATTAGCACATCCAAGCCATCCATACTGACTGAGCTGACCTAGAAAAGCCCAAAATGTCACACTTGCAAGAGCGCAGTGGTTAGAAAGCTAATACAAGCACTTTCATTTAGCAGTAGTGGCAGGAGCTATGGGTGGTGCAAGGTGCAGTGCACTCCTGTGAAAAACTTTGGGCCCTGACACTTACATGTTTACAAATGAAACACTGATCTAATGTCAAGATTGGTAACCTCCTTAGAAATTTATGGGAATGAACACCAAGGTGCCTGAGATTCCAAGTCACTTCGCCCTTTGGACCACAACGGGGTTCAAGCAATGGCAATTAATTATTAAAAAACAAAGCTCCTCAAGCAAAGCAATGTCAGCTATCAAAAGGTGATGTTGTGCATAAAATGACATTATTTTGGCAAGAAAACAATAGTTCAGGTAATGCGGCACTGCAGAGTGCTTTTTCACACCTGGAAGTGATTGGTACAAAATCTCTTCCCTTTAAATCACAAAGATAATCATAGAAAAAGGATACATTGTGTCATCAAAAGGCACGTTTAGGTTTAAAGTGAGTTCAAACACTGAGCTATCTATAAGCGAAGCATCACATCTTCCGTTGTGCTAGTGGCTCTCCATACATGCATTGTTGAAATTACACTAGTACATTCAGTCTATTCTTAGACATTTGATACAATGAAGCACAAGTAGGGAAAACCACAGCAGTCACAATGAATCACTATCATTATAACAGTGCATAGAGATTGAAAAAGTTTCATAAATCTGATACTGGTTATATGCTACTGATATTTTGGTCACGGCTGATAAAGAACAGCCTTAAATAATACAGCAAAGCCCAAGTTGGCAACTACTTCCCTCTGTTAAATAAAAATTGAGAACTGAAAGTCAGTTGCTATGTAGAGCATATTATTATGAATATACAGATAGAAAAATATATTTTACCTAGGAGTGATCGTAGCAGAGCCATTTGCATCTAGCTAAGGGAAAATATATGCTAGGATAAGGTCTTGAGGTGACAGCAAGTAAAAAGAATACAACTAGAACATAAGGTTTCAAATGTGTGATAGAAAAAACAAAAATTACTGTAATGCCTCTACATCTAATATGCAAGGGCACATGACATTGGACAAGTTGAGTCGGGCAAAAATACTCAAGGTAATCAACATACGGTAATGAGGTTAAAGTTTCACATCAGTATTCATTTGCAGCAGTGTTTGTATAAAGAGCATATTGGTGTAGAGGTAAACACAACCTAAACTTAAAAAAAAAACATATCAAATTGACTGTAGCTTCCTTAATGAAACCAATGCTCCTAAAATGTGATTATGACCTCATACCGATTTAGTATTTGCAAGGGGCATGTGGTAGACGTCCTTTCCTAATACCAAATTGCTATGACATATATCATAACCTTGTATGCCTTGTGACCAAAAGCCGGTCGCAAAACTATGAAAAATTGCCCACTCCCTTAGTTGGGGTGGTAAGCCATTTGCAAATGTGCAGGGGACCCCTTAGGCTTGACAATTTTCGTGTCCAGAATTGTGTATTGATTCCATTAAGCAAAGTAGAGACCACTGCATCTGGAACTACCCACAACTTCTGTCACTGCTGCTGAATGACAGGCCCAGTATTAGCTTACCAACGACCACGTTCTTACAAGTGAAACATTTTGGGCTTTTGTAGGTCAGCTCGATCACTATGGACGGCTTGGATGTGCTAGTTTTATCATGTTTTTAAAAGTATATTGATATGTTTAATGCACTACTAATGTGCTCTGCTTGAACAAATAGGATAGACAGCACCACCATGTGGTTGATTCTTATTAATAAGTGCAAGTGTTTAGAAATAGGAGCCTCTGCCGAGCAAAGCACTGACAAACACCAACACAAATTAAGCAGTGCAGCCAAACAAAGAAGCCAATTAGGAATCCGGTGAGACAGCCATACTCATTTCACATATTTAGTTGGATCGGTCATGGGTGGAGGTTTAGGACAGAGACAGTTTCTCTGAATGTTGAAGGACCTGAGCACAGTGCCAATTTAGGTGGAGGCAAAATAATTCCTCAGGTTTGCTGTAAAACTGTCCATTGTGTTCTATTGGGTATTGTGAAAAATGATATAAAGTGCTTGCTTCTTCTTAATTAATTCTGGATTTGCTGTCTAGTTGTTGTTTCTCATGATTTAATACACAATGTGTTTTCCCTAAATGGCAGTACCTACAACACCATGTCTTAGTCATGTACATGTGACAATGTGCTCAAAAATACATCACTGGACTCTGCTACTTCCTATTATTCTGCTGAATGGGTGTGGCTCGTTTGCTAAACTTGTTCTTTCTGTAACACTTTTTCACAATTCCTATGATTTTAGTGTCAAATGTTGATTGCCATCACCCAACCTGCTCCAGTGCCACTGCAACAGAGTATCAGTTGACAAGAAAACACCAATTCCTATGCAGTTGCACACACATTTTCCCTCTCTTTCTCACTCCGATACGTAGAGATGCACACGAGCACTAACACCATGCCCACTCCACACAAATCTGCCTTATTTTTTTATTTCCATCTCTCCACACTGCCTCATTCAGATGTCTGCCTTGCTCTCGGTCCAGGAGTTGGGCAGTTTCTTCTTACTGCTATACGACTGCTGCTCCACTTGGCATGCCTGGTGTTATGTTATGTTATGTTATATAAACTTCTAACGCGCACAGATACTCCAAGGAGTGTCCCGGCGCGAGCCTGAAAAGGGTCAGAGTCAGAATCAAAAGACAGAGCTAGAAAAGAAACGTTTTCAGCTTTTTCTTAAAGATCATCGGATCTTTGATGCCCCGTAAGGCCAGTGGCAGAGCATTCCATGCCAGCGCAGCTATCCGGGTAAAGGATATGTGTGACACTTACAGCCACAGGGCCTCATTTACAAGCCCCTCATGGCGTAGCTGCATCACTTTTTTTTACGCAGCGGTGGCGCAATCAGTGCCCCACACTGCTCCATATCTACAAACTGACACATTGGGTCCAATGTGTCAGTTTGAAGAGCCCTGTGTCACATTATACCTGCGCCAGGTATAATGTATGCAGGGTAGGCGTTCCTACACAAAAAAAGCCACGTAGAACTGGTGCAGTGAAATGTACAACATTTCACTGCGTCACTATACGATTTCACTGCATCAAAATCCTTATGCCTGCTCAGAACAGGTGTATGGAATGACGCAGGGCTTTTACAATGGGACTCGCCTATGTGTTCTCACGCATTGCTGGAGTTGCTTCAGTTTTACGACCAATTTCAGCAATGCGTCAATTTTGCCCCAACAGATGTGTCAGAATTTCTGACGCATCTGTAAATCCTGGTGCCATGGAGCCCTGTATTGTAAATACAGCGCATTCATGGTGTCGTAAGCACATTTGGCGCAGGCACAAGGAAACTGACAAATCAATGCCAATGCGTCAGTTTCTTGTAAATGAGGCCCACAGTGCCTGACAGAATGGGCAGAGCCTGCTACATGGTCATAAACATTGTATTTGTGAGTGTGGGACAGACTTTGAGGCACGACTTAATGTGTTTAAAAGTACACATAAATGCTAAGTGATTAGCTCTTTTGTTTGCTGTGGCATTTCATAAAATTACTTTTATTTGGGAAAATGCTGTAAATGTTACTTTGAAAGCTTGGAGAAGCTTTGCTTGCTTTAATCATATATTGGATAGAACGTACAATCATCCTATTCCTCTAACCCTTAACAATGAACAGGCGACTTATAATGACATTCAATAACAAATCTAGCTTTTGTAGCAATTCTATTGATATATCTGCTGAAGAAGTTACTGAACCCCCTTGATTGTATTTTGATAAATTGTTCATAATATCATTTTACAGTCAAATTACATTAGTAAGTACTGCTTACAATTTATCTTATTAGTAGAATATACATTCATTACAGTTAATTACTTACAAGTTTTCTTTATTCCCTCTTTCAATATATACATTTCATACTCCTGTACATATTCTTTTTCTTTCTCTTCTTTACTTTAATTCTTATTTCCTATGCTTTTTAATTAATTTTTTTCTATATAGATTATATTTAGAGTTCAAGAGTACTTTATTTGCTTATCGTACCCAACAAATCGCACAAGAAATAACAAGACTGTTCATCACATTTAAAAATATTAAAACAGTACAAACAAGTTAAAAGACACAGCTCTCCTCCATTTAGAACAGATCAATAAAAAGTTTTGCATTGCATTGTGAATCAGTCCCACCAGTCCAAAGACGGTGAGTACAAAGTCATCAATGACATATAAAGATCCGTTGATGCAATGCCAGGGAGTGCAAATCATTGTAACTCATCCAGTTTGCTAGAGTGCAGGATAGTCTAGTTGCAAGTAGGCAATCGGTGTAATTCTAAGGGGTGCAAAATATGCATAATACAAAGGGGCATATTTACAAGGAAAGTGGCGAAGCGTGTCATTCAGCCAAGAAGGCTAACGGCACGCTCCGTCACTTTAGAAATGCAGGGCTGCACCATATTTACAAGAATCCCCTGCACTGGCGCTAAATTTAGCTGCCTAGCGCCAACATAGGCACCCGTGCACAGTAGTCCAAGGGTGCTTGCATTGAGGGGAGTGATTGTTGATGTGCAGGAAGGTGCCCCTTCTTGCACATAAACAATCTGAATTGGCGATTTGAAACTGCTAAATGCAGCACACATAGAAGTTGCAAAACGTCATTTTTTAATGATTGTTTATGTGCAGGAAGGAGCACCTTCCTGCACATAAACAATCAAAGGCGTTTTGCAGTTTCCATGTGTGCTGCACAATGCAGCACACATGGAAACAGCAAAAACAAGGAGAAATTAAACATTTCTCCTCGTTTCGCCTGGGTAAGACCAGGTTTTCCCTGGTCTTAATTTTGGCACTGCCCCATATTTATGCCACCCTTGTAAATATGGGGCAGCGTTAAAATCAATGGGTGTGGTGGTGGAATGCCCACAGCAACACCCATTGTCCTCCCGTTTCACGCTAAGTATAGCATGAAAGGGGGCCTTATTTACAAGGCAGTTTTAAGCTGTGTTAAGTGGCTTAACACTGCCTTGTAAATAAGGCGAAGCCCGTATCGCCACCACAATGTCTTTAAAAATGACGTTGTGGTAGCGATAGGGGCTTGTAAATATTCCCCAAAGTATCAATAAGACAACAAGTTCCAGGCCACAAACGGTGCATGGCTAGCAAAGTTATAAACAGTTTCACTATTCAGAAAGCTGAATGGGATAAGAATTTTGCACGCTTGTAACATACTTAGGTCAGGTAAAATCTCATAGCAAACACAACAGGGGTAGAGGTGCCACTTTCCAAGATGCTCAAGGCAATTAAATAACACGTCACCTCCAAGTTCAAACACACTGGCCGAATCCACTTCCAGTTACAAAGATACTCTTGGCAGAAGAACAGGACATGTTCCTCTGTTTCAGGAACCAAACCACAGGCAGGGCACAAATTAGTGCCCAGATCGTTCTTCCACCTGCTTGTAACAGATTTCAATGTTAGAGTACCTAGATGGAAGATTACATACAAGCTCTTGGTCAGTAGCGGTGTAACAATGTCCATAAATGGTTCAAAGCATGGTGAAACCTTAAATTAAAAAAATCGTGTTAGTCAAGTGACCATTGGAGCCGTTCACAATGCACTACTCGGGAATCAGTGTTTACAACGCTGTCTCCACAACGTGGTACCATTACAAAGCAGTAGTTACAATGACCGCGCTGTTACCACGCGTACCATTACATCGCAAGTCGTTTCAATGACTAGCTGTAGGGGGCGCACTGGTATTGGATTTAAAATCCAACACCTTCCTTGCTGTTGGGCAAACTGGAGTAGGAATAGTAAATAATTCTATTCCTAAGTCCAGTGCACCCCCTACAGCAAGTCGTTGTAATGACTTGCGATGTAATGTTTTGCGTTCTAACAACGCGGTCGTTGTAACGACCGCGTTGTAATGGCATGCAATGTATTCACATGAGTTGTAAACAGCCATATTCCACTGGTCATAGACAAAAGCCCAGTAGTGAGACTTTAGTCCATCAATATCTGCTTTACAAATTATTCTTGGGTCATACCACAGTTTTTCCAGGCCTAGCTTTTGCAGCCAATTAAATGCAAATTTGAGCCAGGGAATCCTCATGGCGTTACTCAAATTCATGATTTCTCCAAGGGAATTCTTGTATTCACTTAGCTCACAGGTGCTTGTCTTCGGCCGGAAACCACTGGTAATAGAATGTGATCTGCTTCTAACCACTTTAGTAATTTTTCAGGCACTTGCCTTGCAAAGTTTTTTTGTAAATTATCTAAAGGCCTGATAAGCCTGTAGTTAGATGGAATACAAGGATCCCCCTTTTTAAAAACTGGGATGCTCTCAACCCCCTTCCATGGGTCAGAAATGTCCCCACAGGCCGAAATAGCATTGGACAGAAGGTTAACATAGCTAGCCCAGATTAAGGGTTCTGATTTGAAAAGGTTGCTAGGGGTTTTGTCTGGATCAGGGGCTTTTGCTGATTTTAGGAGGCAGATCGCATTAACAGTATCCTCAAAACTGAAAAGTACTGTATAGGTTGTATTCACTATTAATTAGTTTGATTCTGTTTGACAGGGCCCTTCATGCCGGCTTGATTGAGGCCCTAGTCCACTGACCTGCGCTGCTGGCGGCGAGGAACCGGGACGCTGATAGAGAGAGAGTGGCTGCCCATTGCCAAGGCCCCGAGACGCATTCTGCTTCGGAGCCTACCTGTGTGCAACCGACTACCGATTGGCTGAATAGGAGATGGAGGAGCCTGGTGGCGGTCCCCGAGGGCCCGAAGGGGCTGGTGGAGCTGGATATCGAGGCCCAGGTGAGGGCCATGGTGGGTAAGGCAGCACCTGCTGCAACGAGCCCCAGCTGAGGCCTGTTCACGGGCAAACTGAACTGCCTCTATCCTTCTCCCTCATTGCTTGGTTCCCGGTCGGCCCCAGACGCAACCTGGGGGTTGCATAGTCCTACATTGAAGGTGCCGGTCCCCTGAACGGGGGCCCCACCCAGAACTTGGGGCCTGGGAGAAACGTCACAAGGGCCCCGCACTGTGGGGGTAAAATAAGGCACTCCAGGTGGCTGGTGGGCAGCGGAACGGAGGGGGTGCTAGACCGCTTCAAAGAAATACTAGCCAGGGGGGAACTGAGCCACCCCCCTCTGACTGCACCTCCCCCTTCCCCCGCGGTAAGACTTACTAGAGGCCTGAGAACACACCAGTCAGTAACACCGGGATTAATACGGCATACATATCAACGAGTGCCTTGGAAACCCTAAAGAGATGGAAGATCTGCTGAGGAGGGGCCCACTTGAGAACGACCTAGTACCATGGAATCCCCTGAGTGGGGGCCTGATAATTTCAATAACACCTACCTTTCTCTGCATCCCCCTCGCTGGCCAGCGAACAGATGATAATGGGGCGCACAAAGTCTAAATCAGAGGCGTTGGTGGCGAGGGCTCGATCTTGTTCCTCGCCTTAGGAGGCATCTTCAATACACTGTACACATGGCGAGGATGACTCTTCGAACCCCCATATGGACAAGCTGGATATGATACTACAGGAGATACAGGAGTCCAGATCAGCCTAGCACAACAGATAGGGGCAATCTCTACAGAATTAAATTTGCTAAAAGATGACCACAGGAAATTGGCGGACAGGGTCAAAACCTCTGAAAAGACACTGGACTCTGTTGAGCATAAGGTCAAAGACCATGATATTCAGATATCACAACTACGCCAGCAAATACAATCTCTACAGGCCAGGGCGGATGATGCAGGAGGGAGATCCCGGTAAAACAACTTACGTATAGTGGGACTCCCGGAGGGGTCGGAAGGCTCACAGCCAACATTGCTCATCGAAGACTGGCTCAAGTCAAAGGTGGCCCCCGAGGGATTGACGGATTTCTTTACTGTAGAGTGAGCGCACAGAGTCCCTACAGCAAAACCTATACCAGGTGCAAATCCGGGACCAGTTATAGCCAAGATCCTAAATTACAGGGAACCGAGATTGAATCCTGCAAGCAGCTCGAAACAATGGTCCCCTCCAGCTTAACAACACAAGGGTCTCCATCTTTCCAGATTATACACTGGCGGTCCAGCGTAAGCGATCTTTATTCATGGAAGTCAAATCCAGAGTTCGAACAGCCGGCCTTACATATGCCCTCTTATTCCCGGCAAAATTGAAAATCCTGCATAACCAAAGATCCCTCTTCTTTGAAACGCCTGAGAGTGCCTGGGATTGGATGGACAGAAACTTTCCAGAGACTGGTGGAACAGGCCGCCAAGAACCATCACAGTCAAAAACACAAAGACTCCAACATAGGCGTAGAAGAGGCCTAATCACACAGGAAAGTTTAACAAAAGGCCCTTCTCTTAAAATGGTTTTGGAGGGCAGACAAGAGGCCCTTAGATCTGCATCCGCCTTGAGAACTGTCCGCCCTCCAATTAGTTCCAGCCCAACAGGAGAGGCAACGTCGGACTCGGACTCGGGGGAGTGTTGTATTATTTCCTTCACTGTCCACACAATTCAGCAATGACCCGCTGGGGTGAAGGGCACTTTGAAGTTGACTGGCCCGGAGATGGGGGTGGGGACCCGCTCCCCTCCGGCCTGATAAAGATCATGGGGATGTGTGGTTGGACCATGCTATTCTACTACCCTGTAGTTACAGGACAATAATATACTCCACGCCCAGAACAGTGCCCTCTTACCCATATATTGTGCAAGAGTTGTTAGAAAAATCCTAGGACATTACAACATGTCATTGCATATTACCTGTGGTCCGGCTCGGGTGGAGACGTACCGCCTACACTCAGTTACTCACACACCAACTGTGGTAGTAGCCAACCCCGCTAGCGAAGGCACCTGTTTAGATCATAGTTAACTATGTTATTGTTTAAGGTTTTGTGTGGTCGAGCTAAAGTTGATCAATTGACCGAGTATTGGGATGTTGATTTTAGGTCAAGCTTGAGATTGGTCTGGGTAACACTTTCAGGAATGGGTTGCTATTTGGGGATTAGAGGCTGGGGATTACGGACTTGCAAGTCACCTTCAAATGGCATCAGTGGTTAAAACATACAATTTTCTAACCTGGAATGTGAGGGGAATGGGCTCGATCCACAAACGGCACAGGATACTAGCACAGTTGCACCATCATCATGCTCAAATTGTATATCTTCAGGAAACACACTTAATGCCCACTGAAACCCTTAAATTGCAAAAAAGATGGAGGGGACAAGTGTATGCCACGGCCTATTCCGCTTTCTCTCGTGGTGCTGCGGTGTGGATACATGCAGGGATCCTCTTTTCTCTGATTAATAGCCAAATTGACGATCAAGGTAGATATGTATTGTTGCATGGCACATTAGATGAACGAAATGTGGTATTGGAGTCAATATATGCACCGAACACTGACCAAGAAGCATATCTATTCCGCCTATCCGCCGCCCTTGCGGGATGGTCACAATTCCCCTGGCTGTTAGGGGGAGACTTCAATGCGATCCTTGATGTGAGCCTGGATCGCTCACACCCCCCACTGCCTGGTGCAAGTTTGATACAGCAAGCTAAAAATTTGCAACAATGGGTCACAGGGTGGAACCTAGGGGATGTTTGGTGACTCCAAAATATGAATATGAGAAAATATTCCTTTTTTTCACACCCCCATGGTTTACACCCTCACCTTGATAGATTCCTTTGCACACCAGACCTTCTCCCATCAATACCGCACACCACATATTTAGGTAAGACTATCTCTGACCACAACCCACTAATACTGACCATTAAATGGGGCTACACTCCCTCCCCAATTCCAACCTGGAGGCTACATCCGTCACTTTTGGAAAACCCAGTGTTTAGAAACACTATAGCCACATTGATCACCTCCCACTTTACTGATGATGAGAACAGGGCTACGACGAGGTTAATAGAGTGGGAGGCCTTTAAAGTGATGATTTGGGGGGCCACGATGGGGCAGATGGTAGTGGTCAGGCGGGAGATCACACTGGACATTACGGAATTGGAGACATTACAAGCACTGGAAGTGGCGGCCCAATCAGACAACCAAGCTGAGGAGAAGTCCCCTATCTATTCTTAACACAGAATACAAGATTCTTAGTAAGATATTGGCAGCTCCCCTGCTCCCCCTCCTCCCTTGGCTGATCCACACAGATCAGTGCGGATTTGTACCCCGTTGCAGTACATCCGTCGCCTCTTCACCCTCATGAACATGGCACAGGCACAATTTCCAAACGCAGGATGTCTATCCTTAGATATCAGGCAAGCCTTTGATACTTTAAGCTGGTCATACATGCTGGCGACATTGGAAAAGTTTGGGGTTCCCCCGGAGTGCTGTCGCTGGGTGAAACTACTATATACAATGTCAACAGCAAGGGCTAAAACTGGCCAGAATATTTCCCCCGCATACCACATATGTCGCGGAACATGTCAGGGTTGCCCCCTCTCACCGCTACTGTCCGTAATGGCGATGGAGCCCCTGGCTCAACATTTACGCCATGTAATGAGTACATATGGCATAGCAATAGGCCCAGTCACACACTCGGTATCTCTGTATGCTGACGATATGTTGTTGTATCTTAAGGACATACAGCTGGATTTGCTGCCATTGGCAGAACTTCTGGCTTGATTCGGATCCATATCTGGGCTTCAGTTAAATGACTCAATATCTATACTGTACTCCTTTTATGAGAAATGTAACCAGCCACTCTGGCCCTTTGGCCCGGCACAGCTCACAGTAGAACCGGTTACCTTTAAATACCTCGGAATCCAGATATATAGGATGACTCCTGACATACTGGACGGAAATCTGGTCCGTACTATCAACTCCTTAAAATCACAGGTGGCCTTTTGGATTAAATTGCCCCTAACAGCGACAGGATGAGTGGCAGTGACTAAAATGGTGATGCTGCCAAGACTTCTATATCAATTTGTTAATCTCCCAGTGGTGGTACCAGCTGGGATTTTTAAAACTATAGACTCTTTACTGACGGAGCTGGTGTGGGGTACAGGACGCCATCATATAGCCCTCGCTAAATTACAACTGCCCATGACCCGAGGAGGTTTGGGAGCCCCAGAATATAAGGCATACTGCATAGTGGGTCAATTACAGTGGTTAGCATACTGGCTGGCAGGCTATAACCTGTTTGAAATTGGGTATACACCTGCACAACTACGAAATGGAACGCTACAAGCACTGCTCTGCCCCCACTCTAAAAAACGGACGGATATTACCCTACTTCTTCAGACAGCATTATACTATTGGAGAGTAGCACTTAAATATACCAACACACCTTCCCCATATGCCCCATATGTCCCTCTTCGTGGATAATCATCCCTGCAAGGGATCTTATCAGCCCGTAGGCTGGCGCCCTGGGAAGAGTCCGGAGTTGCAACAATTGGGGACATGTTTGCAGATGGCGCCTTAATGCCACAGGCTGATTTTGTGCGCGCCTATGACGTACCTGCAACACTGTTTCTGGCACACACCAGCATATTACTCTATATGCATACAAACTGGCCGGTAGAGCAGCAAGAGCCCCCCACATTCCAATTGTTGCAAACATTACATGTAATAGGACACAGAAGTCACTTGGTGAGATGGCTGTACCGGGGTCTAAGCCAGGGCACATTTGGAAGTCTCGTTGGTAGCACTACGGCAGAAATGGGAGGCGGATCTGGCACGAGATCTAACGGATAAAGAGTGGGAACAAATTCAAGAATACCCCAAGCGGGTATCTCGTAATGCTAGATTCAAATTTATCCAAACTCTCGATTATGCATAGAGCATACCTCACACCACATAGGGTGCATGCAATGTACTCGAGTGTCTCCTCGGGCTGCCCCCCTGTCATTCACCTGAAGCAGGGCTGATACATATGCTTTGGTCATGCCCCTCCCTACAAGGGTATTGGGGCACAGTTACGACAGGACTATCGCACATCTCGGAACGTCCCATAGGGCCCTCTATAGAGGCCTGTTTATTAGGCGTATCTCAGTTCCCCAAAACAGCAGGGTATTGTGCCGCTTCAGGGACCTCTCTTTAATATTGGCCAAAAGAATGCTCACTCGGCGCCGGAGGTCTCGCTCAGCCGCAAGGGAGGGCGCATGAAAGGAAGAGGTTATTCGGTGGGCCACGGCAGAAAGGGAGGCTTTACAACGTGAAGAGTACAGGGGGCTCCGCAAAAAGCCGATCTCCATGTAATGGGCTCACTTATTGGAACAATTTAAAGCTCATGTTAATGATGACTAAAGCAATACTGAAAACAAACTCACTCAATTAGATTTGAAGGCATTCCAAAGCGAAAGCACTTTCCACGACTGATGGGAAATGTTGTCTGCCCCAGGTCTTTCCTCCCTTTCCTTTAGTAATTACCCTCTCCATAATATACAAAGGTACCAATCCACCCAGACTAACCAAGTAAGTTTGCAGAGGGGTGAGGGGAGGGATAGGGGGTTCTCAAAAGAAAATGTCATGCCACAGAAATACCAGGGGGCTTATTTATGAGCCCTTGCGTCACTTTTATGCCGCCTGTGCGCCACTTTTTGTGACGCAGCAGCAGTGTAAAAAATGCGCCATGTTGCGTCATATCTACAAAGTGACGCATCTAGGTAGATGCGTCACTTTGTAAACCCCTGCGCCACATTATACCTGCGCCAGGTATAATGTATGCAGGGGGGGCGTTCCGACGCAAGTAAGCCTCGTAGAAGTGACGCAGTGAAATCTATGAGATTTCACTGAGTCACTTCTAGGACGCAAATGTGTCAATATCTTACGCCTGCCTCACAGCAGGCGTAAGACTGACGCAGGCACTATCAACATGGAACTTGCCCATGTGAAATGACCCATTGCTGAAGTTGCGTCACTTTTGTGACACACTCCAGCAATGCGCCATTTTGCGCCTACAGATACGTCAGTAATACTGACGTATCTGTAACTCCTTGCGACATGATGCGTCATACTGTAAATATGACGCATCCAGCATGTCGCAAGGAGGGCGCAGTGAAAAGTGACGCATCGCTGTTTTCGCGCAGCAATGCGTCACTTTTCATAAATGAGGCCCCAGGTGAGGTTGATCATATATAGTTCATTAACAAGGCATAGGTACTGAAGTACGGAATTGTACAGGTTCACGAAAACAGGAATAGTATACGTTTAGGTACAGTGAGACACTTCATCAGGAACAACAATAAATGAAAGTACAGTGACGTAACACTTCCAATGTTATAACAAACTGTTTATTATTGTACGATACGCATAACTGTTAAAAACATGTACAAACAAAAAATATATATGCTAATTATTGTGACTCAAGTGCTCAAAAGGAGAAAATGTATGTAACCTGTGATTATATGTTCTTGAAACGTTAATAAAAATTGTGTTAAAAAAAAACTAGTTTGATACTGATTTATGTAGGATGAAGAGTAACTTTCTTCTGTAGCATATGTCACACATGCTATTAATATTTACTCTTTATTATATCCTATTATTTTTGTTACTATTTTCATGATTTTGCTTAATCAATATAACATCTTTAAAGAAAAAAAGTACACATAAGCAGATGGGCAGACGAATGGACACATCAGGTGAGACTCTAGAGGGGAGGCAGAGGGCACCGCCCCACCTTGGCCCATACTTGATTCACCACTGGTGTGAGTTTGAATGTAATGTTTGTGTGTCTCTATGTCTTACTGTGTGTCCACATATGTGAGTTGCATGAACGTGCATATTTTTTTCTGCCTATACATGTGTGGTTATCCCAGTTACCTTCACTCCCCTACTCACTCACATTCGCCCACCTGCATTAAGTAAGTAGTCTAACTCACAGTCACCCACTATTTAATATTCACGTGAACATTCACATTAACACCCGCAATCACCCACCAACTTATTCACCCTTGCTTTCACTGATCCGTCCATCCATAAAATGCAACACAAATACACCAGCTCGCCTACCAATACAACAGCAATTTCACTAAAAAAAAGGCAGATCTATTGCATTAGGGAATGCTTTTTTTACAACCTGTGTAAACTCTATCGATATTACTTCTCTTCTGCAAACATTTAACTCCGACCTTCTGTCTTTTTTCCATGCGCTTCTCCGAAAGGAATGAAGAAAATCGGGGTGATTGCCCTATAAGCTGGATATTGTACTTAGTGAGGTCACTAGCATGTTATGAGATAGGATGTTGCTTATAATAAGGGCAAGTCAAACCACAGGGTGGCGCGCTTCACTAAGAAAAAACAGCCTGGAGGCTACTTGAATCTTTTTTAACATTCACCCGTGAACAGAACAATTACTGGAGCTGCAAACTTAAAACTGACGACGATGAACATGCTTGGTAGGGATTTTTTTAAAAAAAGGCGGACACTAGGAACGCCAACCTTCTATCTTAGTGGGACTTTCTCAAAACTGAAAATAGCTGCAATTAAAACTTTGGTATTTAAAAAGTTGGAAACGTACATATTTTCGGTGATTATTTCGCTGAAGAGTAACTGATACCTCTAACGTGCAGATATTATATGATATGATATCATATGATATGATAAGATATGGTTCGATATGAGATCATAAAAGAACATGGGGCCTCGTTTATGAGGCCCCTTATGAGGCCGGTGTGTCACCTTTTGTGACGTTCCGTGGCGCAGGAGCCTGCTCCATATTTACGAGGCAGCACTAAGCCACTTTTTTTGCCATACTCTGTCCCGAAAATATTGTTCCCTTTAACGCAGTTTTCGGCATTAAAGGGGCATGTAATGGGTGTTGCTTGGAGAGTTCCCAGCAACATCCATGGCTTTTTGACACTGCCCCAGATTTACGAGAATTCGTAAATCTGCGGCAGCACCAAAAACGTATGCCTCCCCAGGGAAGGCATAAAGGAGGCACAACGAGGAGAAATATCTTTATTTGTCCTCGCTTTTCCTCTTTCTATGTGGGCTGCATTCTGCAGCTCACATAGAAAGAGTAAAACGCCTCTTGTGATTGTTTTTGTGCAGGAAGGTGTCCCTTCCTGCACAAAAACAATCATCCCCTCAACGCAGGCACCCTTGCACCATGGTGCAAGGGTGCCTGCGTTGGTGCATGGCAGCCTATTGTGTGCCGGTGCAAGGGAAAAGGACAGAAATGCGTCGTATCTGATTGATACAGCGCATTCCTGCCCTTTTCTTTTGCCGTAGGCAGCGCAGCAGGAAGGCCTGCTACGCCTCCATATGGCAAAAACACATAAATGAGGCCCTGTTTTTTTTTCAGTCTGCTAGAAAATGTGGGATGTACTGAATCCCAGAAGTCCTTATTAAAAAGGCAATTCAAAAGGTCCTGTTTGTGGTTACAGAAGTAGGAAGGCACTATACAATTTAGCAACATGTTTGTAATTAGTCTTGTTCATCCAGTGTAATATGATCACAAAAAGGGATGTCACAACATTATCACTCCTTCCACACCTTGCTTGCACATACTCTATACATTTAAAACAGAGATTTTTGGCGCTTAGGCTGGGTGAGTGGCATTTTTTAAAACATATTCCTAACTGGCGGCGTACCTCAGGTGAGGTGGTGTGTAGGGGCTGTGGACAATCAGAGGAATCTCTGGTGCATGTGGTATGCCTCTGCCCAGCACTGTCGGACTTGCATAGATCAAAACTGAGGCCTGAGCGGAACAAACTTGGGGGCAGATTTACAAGCCCCTTGCGCTGCCAGTACGTCACTTTTTGTGACGCACTGACAGCGCATTTCCCTGCCCCATATTTACAAGGACAGGAAAAGCCACCCTGCGTGGCTTTTCCTGTCCTTGTAAATATGGCCCCTTTACACGCAGCATTTTGCGTGAAAGGGGCGTTCCATGGGTGTTGCTGTGGGTGTTCCCACGCAACACCCATGGAACAAGACACATTTCCAGATTTACGAGGATTCGTAAACCTGGATATGCTTCAGTATGCTACGCAGGGGTGGCGTAGCGAGGCGCAACGAGGAGAAATGTTTTCATTTCTCCTCGTTTTTTTTCCTCTTTCAATGCGTGCCGCATTCTACAGCACGCATTGAAAGAGGAAAATGCCTGTAGTGATTGTTTTTGCCTGTTCACCATAAACTCACCGCTCTCAATTTCCCCTAAATGCTGATGAATTTTGAGACATTAGGGTGACTGTGTATAGCCTTTGGTAGTGGTTATGGTACTCAATGACAAAATGTAATGTCTTTATTAACTCTCGTGTTGTGTTTTTAAAGAATTTTTCTTTGATATTGTCTATTTTATTGTTTCTGTTTTCTGAGGGAAAAGGAATTTTCTACTTTTTTTCCCCGGTATGATATGTTTTTTAATTTTGTATTACATTTTTAATAAAGTCAGCACATCAATGCATAAGTTGTAGGTTTCTGTGCCAATACATGGACTGTTGGTGTTAACAGTGATCCTCTTGGTTGAATGTGTAATGTTTGTTGGTCGAACGAGGACGTTGTTTTTGATGGAATATTGTGAAGTTAGGATTTAATTACTCCCAGAGGACGTTCACTTTAGAGTTTGTGATTGTTTTTGTGCAGGAAGGTGCCCCTTCCTGCACAAAAACAATCTCCCCATGGCGCAGGCATCCTTACACCATGTTGCATGGGTGCCAGTGCCGGCGCATGGCAGCTGTTTGTGTGCCAGCGCAGGGGAGAGCACAGGAATGCGACATATCATTGTAAATATGTTGCGTTCCTGTGCTCTGAAAGTGCCGCAGCGTGGCGCAGCCAAAGGGATTGCGGTGCCGCGCTGCGGCACTTTCTTGTAGATCTGCCCCTTGGAGTCTGGACCTGCAAGCAGGGTATCATTGCGGCCTTGAATCCAGAGAACACGGCTCTAAACATTAGCTTTATGATCTTTATCCATCATGCATATCGCAAGTTTAAGCAATCCACTAGTATCAATAAAATCACTGGAAAATAAGGTAACCACCATAGGTGGTCACACAATCGGTTCTCAAAAAAATTTTGTTTAAAAAGTAGCTGCTGCTTCAATTCGTAAGGTTAGCACCCTCCAATTAAAGTTCATTACAAGGAACCAGGCTACAAAGACCCAATAGTTAACCCTAGACTGATCTCTGCTGCTGACTAGCACCATTCTATGTGCATCAATGATTTGTTCTGTAGAGTGCCATCTGGAATCCACTGCAGTGGCAACATGCTGTTCAATTTTTATTTGCTTAGAGGTTTTCTTACCACTTTGCAGTTATCCAACTTTCTGGTCTTGATGGACTGTAAACATTTACGTACTTTAGAATAACTTTGCTCCAGTACTCATAATATGGTTACCTCACTTTAGAAGGGCCTTTTCACCAAGTGTATATTTTAATATATAAATGTTATACTTTTTGCCTGGTATAGGAGCAACGAAGCGTAAATTGTTCAATTGCTGTTTCTTGATTACTGTAATAACCTTACATATCAAACAATAGGCCATCAGTGGTTGCCTTCACTGAGCGCCATCTTAACCCCTTGAACGCGTCCGGAATTTCCCCGCGGTGCGGGAAAATTCCACGCGTGCGCAGATCGGACGGCTCCCGGCCGTCCGACGCACACGCCCGCCGGGGGCCGTCCGATGCATGGAAGGGGTTAATTATAATAGCACTCTTAATAGGATGTCTTTTTTAAACTTCTACCGTATGCTAGGTGTTGGAGATCATTTTCTGCTTATTTGCACATGGGTCTTATTACTTTTTAATTTCAATCTGCACTTGCACGGTGATCGTTATCCTTTTAAAAGGTTGTAAGACGCAGGTCGTAGTTCTTGTTTTTTTCTTATTTTTTATTTGTAAGGTTAGTCTAGAAAACTCATATAAGAGAGAGACCCTGTTTTGAGTAAGAGTATTTGTACAAGGATTGTCCTTTTAGGTTGATTACTCTCTGCTCTCAGACAATTATGGCTAACGCGACTAGTAATTCAAATTTTATGTAAAGTTTTAACCATGCAGCCATGTATAATTTTAAGTATAACTATTTATTGTTGTTTTGTTATGTATTGTATGCTGCTTTTAAGATCCTGGAGATCAAATAAAGCTTACTGTCTTCACTCCTTCCTTTGCTGAATTAAGATCCGTGATGATGCACTTATTTGTGTTACACACAGAAAGTGTGCCTATGGACGAGGTCAAATACATCCAGGGATTTCCAAAGTGTGTAGTATGATTCTACCAATGCTCTGAAGCGGCCAGCTGATGACCTGAGCACCTTACAACAAAAAAACTGTGGGGCATATTAGCAAGACCGGCGATAAAATTATCGCGGTTTTAGCGGCAGGAAACTGCCGCTAAAACGGCGATAATGGGCTTGCTAATATGCGTTATAGAATTCCAATAGAAGCCCAAGTTAGATGTGCAGGACATCTAACCTGGGCTTTTATTGGAATTCTATAACGCATATTAGCAAGCCCATTATCGCTGTTTTAGCGGCAGTTTCCTGCCGCTAAAACGGCGATAATTTTATCGCCGGTCTTGCTAATATGCCCTATATATTATCATAAAATATTATCATACCTTGGAACGCGATAAGAGCACCTAACAGTTGCTTTACCTTTTGGAAACCACATCCATCATGTTAACAAATGAATGGGCAGCTGACCCTATAAAAAATCAGAATGAAAATTTTGTAAAACAATGGAGGTTGTTATGTTATGGATGTGGAACATCCAACATAGTCCAGCCAGAGAGGGGAGTTTATGGGGCATCCCCGTCACGTATCAGCTGAATGGTCTGAGCTCATGACGTGCGGGGCAAAGAAATAAAAGGGCCCGGGGCCCGTGCCTCATGGTCATTGTCACATAGCAGAACGAGTGTCCGTGTATTTCTTTAAATCGTGCGGTGCCTTTATGCTAGGCCGCCCTTTTAAAAAATAACAGGAACGTAAGCTTGATTCTCAGGATGTCATTCTCTTCTGGGAAAATCTGGAAGGGTGGTGGTGCTTCTATAACATAATTTCCTAGGAGATGTCCTCAAGATCTGACCTGATGCCACAGGGAGATTGCTGACACTGTTACTAGAGCTGAGCTTATACACTGTTATGTTGACTTCCATCTGTTTCTCCAGCCGAGGTCGAGAAAAATTTCTGAGAGAAACGATTGTGGCGGTATTGAGCATAACACAGTGGGTGTCATTGTTGGGAGATGAACATAAACCTAGGTATGGATGGGCTGTGAGATAGATCTAGGCCCAGAATAAGTCAGACAAGTTTATATTCAGTTAAGGAGAAAGAGTGGCTTTAGCGTGTCAGAATACCTCTTAAATTTAGGGGCGTATGTACAAGGAAATGGGCGACGCTTCGGCAAAACTTGCCGCGCTGCACCATTTCCAAAATGCAAGGATGTGCCGTATTTACAAGAATACGGCGTACCCCTGTGTTTTCCCTAGCACTGGCTCTAAAAATAGCTGCCTAGCGCCAACACAGACAACCTTGCCCCATAATGAAAGGCTGCCTGCGTTGCAGGGAATGATTGTTTATGTGCAGGATGGTGTCCCTTCCTGCACACAAATAATAATGGTGATTTGCTGTTTCTATGTGTGCTGTAGAATGCAGCACGCATAGAAGTAGCAAATCACCATTATTTAATGATTGTTTTGCTGCATGAAGGGACACCTTCATGCATAAAAGCAATCATTAATGGCATTTTGCTCTTTCTATGTGTGCTGCAGAATGCGGTGCACATAGAAAAAACAAAAATGAGGAAAACTAAAAGTATTTCTCTCCTTTGTGCTAATCTAATGCCTGCTTTTGCTTGGCATTAGATTTTGGTGCTGCCTCAGATTTACAGATCCTTATAAATCTGAGGTAGCGTCAAAAAGCAATGGGTGTTGCGGTGGAAAGCCCACAACAACATTCATGCAGATACCTGCGTGAACGGGTACCATATTTACAAAGTGGCATTAAGCCACATAAAGTGGCTTAATGCCACTTTGTAAATATGGAGCAGGGCATTGCGCCTCCGGAATATCGGTAAAAGTGACATTCCGGTGGCGCAATCCCCTTGGACATATGCCCCTAAGATTACACATTTTCCTCTGTGGCTCACAGTACTTACATGAGGCTTGACCATTTTCTGGCCTTCCCCGCCATCTCCTCAATGGTCCCTATAAAGGAGCTAGCACATTTTGCACTTTAAGACCATGCCCCTATCACCCTGATGCTGCAGGGTCCAAACTTCAACCAGTGGCGGCCGGCATGGAAGCTGGGGGGGGTGACTGGGGGGGGTGGCTGGGGGGGGTGGCGGGCAGGGACGATGAGAAAGGGGAATGTAAAAAAATTAAAACACTTACCTTATCGCCGCGTCCTGTGTCCCTGCTCCATCTCTCCTCCATCTTCCAGGCTCCCCTGACCAATCGCAATGCTGCAATGCAGCGTTGTGATTGATAAGCACCCAGGCTTGCCTGACCAACCACAATGCTGTAATGCAGCATTGTGATTGGTCTGAGCGCCGTGGTTCAGCGCTCAGTCCGAGCCTCGTGCCCTGGGCATGTTCTCCATGCAGGCTGTAATGCAGCCTGCGTGACAACATTCAAAGTGCGCATGACTGTTTGGCCAGCCCCAGAGAGCCGGCCAAACATTCACGCACACTTGGAGTCCGCAAACCACTCCTTCCCTGCCCTGCTCTGAGAGCAGTGCAGCCCCGCCCACCCACAAGGCAGCTGGAAACAATAAAATGATAATAACAACAAATTATTATCATTTTATTTTTCCTTTCGTCACACTCCTTAAAAGCAGGTGGGCGACAGCCGCCACTGACTTCAACACCTCATCAGGGGTAGCAAGCGCTATATAAATGAAAACCCTTCCCTTTTCTATCCCTCCACTATCCTTTTTCAATACAAATAACAATAAGGGAACTTGAGGATACAATAAATGCAAGGTCTAAAATAAAAACTGAAAGTGTGGCTCCAATTAAAAATCTGTCTGATCATTGTGCAGAGTTGATTCGGGCACACTCTGACACTTTCCACACATTTGTGCTATATACTGCCGGAGTTCTGCCCAGCTCGCAAGTGGATGAATACCTCATAGATATTCGGATAGAGAGACACATATATATTTTTAATAATAGTGCTACATTTTATATATATGTGTATATAAACACACACATATATATGGTGTGTATTTATATAGTATATATTTACATGTAGAATGTAATATTATTTACATTTATTTATTTACATTATATTAATGTTATATAAAAAAATCTTTAAGACTTATTATCTTAAAGCATATATACATATATATATTATCTACTGGCGGTCGCCAGTAGATACTTATAGTTAGGACCTATTTTCCATAGGAAATCCGCACCATTCTATTTGAAATAACTTTGGCACCGGTTGACGAATCTTCGCGAAATTTTCCAACTTGTTGGGGCGCTCCGGTCCGCTCTTATCCTGAAAGTCTCAGGGTGATTCGGCAAGCGGGGGCCGAGAAAAAAGGGGGGTCCCAAAACGTGTTTTCCCCATGCAATTTTCCATAGGAACCTTTAGTCGCAGCTACAGCCCGAACTGCTGAACGGAATTACACCAAATTTGCCAAAAAGGTAGCCCTTGGTTCAGGGTCATGCCTTTTGCTTAAATGGTGTAAATCCGTTCAGTAGTTCCTGAGAAATTTGAAAAAGAAAATACATATATATCTGGGCGGAGCCTAACCACACATGTCATCGTGAGATCTGATTGGCTGTCAGCACTTCATCCTGGAATTGCTGGCAGCCATCCTGGGACCAATATAAATGATAGTACCCCATTGAAATGCATTGTAGTGAATCGAAGATTTTGAGGGTTACCAAAAGGAGAACTATAAAGGGTGATAACAGACTTTAGTTACATTAGAATTCATTTGTTGATGGTACCATACTAATTTCAGGAATTGTGGTGTGTTCTAAGGTGATTTTACCCTGTGAAAAACCTTCTGCTGGGATATCATGAATCATGTTTGAGAGAAAACTATTTTCACATGCTTGTCCCATACAGTTTTGGAAGGTGCTCCAGAAGCTAAAATGAGAGCATATTTTCTGTAAATTCACATTATCTTTCTCAGTCATGTGAGAATGAAGTCTGACATTCTCAGTAAAACATGTACATCCAACAAGGGCAGAGACTGTCAGTTGATTCCTTTGTGTTCTACTGCAGCTTCCCAGAGTGTTCTAAAGAACAACTAGAGTGCTAACAGCCTTACTTATGACAAAATTATGGCACACCTGAAGCCATCTTGATTGGAATAAACTGGTAACACTTAAAACATTTAATTTAAAAAGGAACAAAATGATGGGGTTCATTTTGTCATAGAAATTATGGTTAGTGCTGTAGAAAGAAAAATTAGGACATGTTTCAAGTGTGATCTCAAATATCTTCCTGTTATATTTCAACAGGAGCAGCCTGTCAATTGATGCCTTTGTGTTCTACTGCAGCTTCCCAGAGTGTTCTAAAGAACAACTAGAGCGCTAACAGTCTTACTTATGACAAAATTATGGCACACCTGAAGCCATCTTGATTGGAATAAACTGGTAACTCTTAAAACATTTAATTTAAAAAGGAACAAAATGAGGGGGTTCATTTTGTCATAGAAATTATGGTTAGTGCTGTAGAAAGAAAAATTAGGACATGTTTTAAGTGAGATCTCAAATATCTTCCTGTTATATTTCAACAGGAGCAGCCTGTCAGTTGATGCCTTTGTGTTCTACTGCAGCTTCCCAGAGTGTTCTAAAGAACAACTAGAGCGCTAACAGTCTTACTTATGACAAAAGTATGGCACACCTGAAGCCATCTTGATTGGAATAAACTGGTAACACTTAAAACATTTAATTTAAAAAGGAACAAAATGAGGGGGTTCATTTTGCCATAGAAATTATAGTTAGTGCTGTAGAAAGAAAAATAAGTGCTAAAACACTACCCCCAGCACGACACCCTACACTACCCAAACATAACTGCACTACCCTAAACCCTAAAACACTACCACCAGCACGACTCCCTACACTACCCAAACACCACTGCACTACACTAAACCCTAAATATACCCCCAGCATGACCACCCACACTACACAAACACCACTGCACTACCCTATACCCTAAAACATGACCCCTACACTACACAAACACGACTGCACTACCCTAAACCCTAAAACACTACCCACAGCATGACCCCCTTCACTACACAAACACCACTGCACTGCCCTAAACCCTAAAACACTACCCCAGCACTACCCCCTACACTACCCAAACACCACTGCACTAACATAAACCCTAAAACACTACCCCCAGCACAACCCCCTACACTACACAAACACCACTGCACTACCCTAAACCCTAAAACACTACCCCCAGCACGACTCCCTACACTACCCAAACACCACTGCACTACCCTAAACCCTAAATCTACCCCCAGCACGACCCCTACACTACCCAAACACCACTGCACTACCCTAAACCATAAAACACTACCCCCAGCATGACCCCCTACACTACACAAACACCACTGCACTACCCTAAACCCTAAAACACTACCACCAGCATGACCCCTACACTACTCAAACACCACTGCACTACCCTAAACCCTAAAACACTACCCCAGCATGACCCCCTACACTACCCATACACCACTGCACTACCCTAAATCCTAAAACACTACCACTTACCCTCGCTGGGTGAGTTCCACAGACCTTGCTGGTCTGCACCATCGACGATCTACATCTTCACCGAGACTTGCCGTTGCCAAGGCTTGTTGGGTCCAATCCGGTCGCCGACACCTCAGCACTCGACAGACATCGTGTACCAGCCTGAATCCTGCTCCTGGTCGCCAACAACGCCTCCTGGACCTCGTGGCTGAAGAGTCAAGACGACCGTCAACGCACCTGAAGCACTCGACATCGGTGGGCATCTGTCCATCGCCTTCCTGGTCACTGGCTAGTGACCCAGACTCTGTCCCCTCTGCTTTCAGGTTCTTCAGAACTCCGATCCACTCTTGGATCCACCCGGACACTTTTCTCTTGGCCGCCAGCAGCACTTTGCAGCAGATCGCCATTCGAATCGACGACGAAACCCGACCCCGAAAGGCACCTACGCACCCGGCTTCCCTGGGTGAGGTAACACGAGTACTCCGGTGCTCCCGTGGGTAGAGACTCTTCAAAGTCCTAGATCTCAAAGGGTTTTGTCCAAGTCCTCTTTTAAGTGTCCCTTTCTCTAATTTCCCGATCCCGACTTTCTCCATAGAAGTCAACGGCGTATCGCGGTTGTGTATTTACACTGCACGCGTCTCCCGTGGGTCCCCTGTGTCACTACCTTGGGTGGTTCCTTGTGGTCCAAGCACTTCTAGAGGCTCTAGGCCTAGTGTCTAGTTCAGTCGTGGTTCGCATACCACTTTATTGGTATATGGTTTGGTACGCCCCTAGGGCCCAAACGTGTATTTGTGCTATTACTGTGATTTAATAACTTCTAACTTATGTATTTCGAACTCTAGCCTCATAAAGAGACTAGAGGGGTGTGTTTAGCAATAAATACATATATTTTGAATATATACCTGGTGTGGTGCTCTTTCATTTGATCACTCAAGAGATTATAGACTGGTAAAACAAGCTGCTTTACATTCCTTCAAGACTTAGCCTGAAGGCTGCTCTCCATAGCTACCACTAGGATAGCTTTCAATAAGGTTGTCTTTAACCTATCTCCAATAAGGGGTTGTTTGGACTGGTGCAAGGTGCCCACTATAATTAGTGGACAGCATATGCCAGGCCAACTTCTCACAGAGAGGAGCACTGAGGCGGGCGGCAGCTGGAACGGCAGGTAAGTGCTTTTTAAAAATTATTATTTGCCACCTGCCCCACCACTTTATTTTGGCAGCAGCCGCCCTTGCAGAGCAGAGGCAGTATTGCCTCTGAGCTAGACAGCATTTTAAAGAAAGCTGAGTGGTCTATATTTTTAGATTTCAAAAGTTCTACACATTATTAATAAATTGCATGAACTTTGAAGGTAAAACTTAGCAAACATATGGTGGTTAGAAAAAAGGTAAAGGTCAACAATGTCAGCATTTTCATAACGTCAAAAACAGATTAGTAGTCAAGTCAAAGAAAACAAACAATAAATATGCATGATATTACATCTGAACTTTCTAAACTTTCATACAACAACATTTTTTTATATAGAACATGTAAGGTTATGGCAAAGTTTACAGTGAACACATGATGGGACAGCACTCTCAAAATACATGTGCACTTAAGTACCAAATACTAATATACACTTACTTACTGTCTCTCTGCTTCTCAAGCTCTTTCAGCTGAGCATGTAGGGGGGTCGACTAAGCAGCTTTCACAATCCTCTGGTATATTGATGTGGGGTGCTGCATATCTGGCTGGGAGGACAAGCTCATAATGTCCTGGGCCTTAATAAGGTCCCTGCGATGAAGGTCCTCCCACCACTTGCAACAAAACTTCCCCCTCCAGGTGTGGACACCACTACACTGTAGCAGGTGGCAATGTCCCACCAGATTTGGGCTCACGCTGCATTGCTCAGGCGTGTATAAGGACCCTCATAAAACCTAGGGTACTTGTCAACGACCCTTTCAATGATGATGTTCAGTTCACTTTTTGAAAATGGGGAGGTCTTCTCATCGTGTTCTCAGCAATGCTGAGGGCAAGACTGCACAAAAGAGCAGGAGGAAGGAGGAGGATGGGGCTTGGAGGAGAGGATGTACCAAAATAAAAACAAAATGGCTGATTTCTTCTTCCTCTGTTGTGGTAGGCAGAGATCTCCACCCCGAGTGCAGAGTCTCTGTCCCGAGTATGTAGTCTCCATCCCGCATGCAAAGGAGCACTTCCCACAAGATGCTGAGGTTCCATATGTGGGAGGGAGACACCCTACATAGACTACAAGAACTCCAAATGTGACACAGTAACAAAATTAAAGCAGGGAGGATTTGTGTACCTAATATATGTGTATTACATGATGATTTTTTAATGTTTGCCCTACCCTGAGTGTAGTACATGAGATATGTTGGTCTTGATAAGTGTTACAGTGATTGAGAAAATGAACATTCCACTTTTGTAAAACTTGAACATAGCATGTTGGCAGCATTATGCAAAGTAAACAGAATTGTGGGGGTGTGCCCTGACTGTTGAGCATGGCGGACATGTGAGCCCGGAGCTCCGCATCAGCCTGTAATTTTCCCTGAAAAGCCTTTGAGATCGACGAGCTGCAAAGCTACGAACGGACCCATGGCATTGGTGTGGAGTCCGTACACCTTGAGGGCGAGTGTCCGGCTGCTGAGTTCTCCGGAATGAGTGGAGCCTGAACGAGCTGACACGCTCCCGGGACTCAAAAAAGAAGAGCCGGGAGGTGACATTGACTGGGCTCAGTGGAACGGGAAGCTCGGGTGCCGCAGACGGCACGAAAAGTCAAGCTCACGGCGCGGCGATACGCTGCTCGGGCCCCGCTGAGGGGCCCGGAGCCACCGGCAGAATCAGCGGTCCCGTCCTCCACCGAGAGTCCGAGGCGGACGAAGAAAGTGAGTGCGGCCTAGCAGGGCTTATAGCTGGAGGTGGGGCGGCGATGTGAACGGGGCCAGCAGGGCGGAACGCAGGCCCATATGTAGTAGCGGAGCTGCCCGCTGTTGAGCAAGAGAGCTACTGGGAGTCGCCATCCATGAGGGCACTGGCCTCGAATTTAGTCGGGTGGCCGAGGTGCGTAATGAAAGTGAGTGCGGCCTAGTAAGGCCAGAGATTAGACAAAGTGCGGTGATGGGAACAAAGCCTGGTGGCAAGGAGTACAAGCCTGCGAGCGTGAGCGGAGTCACCGGAGGCGAACAGGAGAGTTGCTGGGAGCTGCCGAAGCAGTTGAAGCTGCCCGGAAGGGAAGAGGACAGCCCAGTTGAGGCTAAGCGCCATGCCGCACGACAGTGGTGGGAGTGGCAGGAGAAAGCAGAGCGCTGACCGGTACTGTGCGGGTTGAGGAGGGATTTTCCCAGCGGCGTGGATAGAGGTCATTGGAGTAGTGTTGATCATAGTGCGACACTAGGCGGTGGAATAAGCTCCAGGAGACGAGCCTGGGAAGAAGGTGGGCCCCTCCTGGGATCGTGGAGAGAGGGCCCAACCCCGGGAGCTGCCAGTGAGAAGCCTGGAGGCCCGACAGCATAACTGAGCAACCACATGTGCTGGGAGTGATCCTCTTCGGCTGGCACGGAGAGGGAGCGGACGCACAACTTTCACCCTGGACCACAGAGACACGAGGGGGCGGAGCAGACCTGATCCCTGTGTGGCGTTAGGAGCGGGTGCTACTGACTGGGAGTTTGAAGACTGGGCAGTGGGCCTGCAAGGTGCCTGTCGCTCCCCCTCCTCCTTAGAGATGTTATATACTGGGGAAGCTGGGTATATGAGAAACACACACTAAGGTAGGCGCAGTCCTTGCTGCACGCTGCTGTGGCTCTGCTCGAATGCCCATCCAATAGGCGGGAGGAAGAGGGCCATCATGGACAAGCCCAGAACAAAGTCAGTGGGAGCCCCTTTGACGCAGGGGGAAGAACCCCCAGACCCCCAACAGCCGAGCATGCAGCCCCAACTGCCAATAGAGCCAGTGCAGCAACAGCTAACCAAGATCCTGAAAACCATAGCAGACACTAAAGCCACACTGCATCAGGACATTAGTACGGTCTCGGTGGGGATGGGCCCCTTCGTGCTGAACACCACAAACTGTCTGAAAGGGTCAAAGTGGCGGAATCAACACTAGTGGCCCTAACCCCGGAGCAGGCGGTGTTGTCGCACCAAGTCCTGGGCCTCTCGTCCAGAGTGGACATACTCGAGCACAGGGCGGAAGATGCAGAAGGCCGCACTAGAAGGAACAATATCCGTGCAGTAGGCCTGCCTGAGAAAGCAGAGGATTGAGACATGATCGGCTACCTCGAAACATGGCTCAAAACGGTAGTTGCACCGGAGGGTCTGTCCGCATTCTACAAACTGGAGAGGACGCACCAGGTCCCGGGAAGGCCTCCGGCCCTGGGTCGCCCTCCGTGCCCAATGGTTGCCAGACTGCTGCATTATAAAGACAGAGACCTGCTTCTGCGTCATACCTAGAGGTGAAGAAAGCTCTGCGAGATGAGGGGCTCCAATATTCATTGATATTCCCGGCCTGCCTCCGCATTGTATTAGATGGCCAATCCCACTTCTGCGACGACCCCAAAGCCACTTGGGACTGGATGGAGGCATACAAAACGGGGAAGCCGATGGGAGAAGACAGGCGCTCCCAGAGACAACCCGACAAAGAACAAAGGAAAAGGCTCAGGAGAAGGCCCCGGAGGGAGCGGCCGAAGAGGCCAAGCCCCTCGCAGACTGAGAAGGAGAGAGCTGCGGCACTGCAGGCAGTGGCAGAAATTGCACACAGCTTGGTGATTCCTTCTGACGTGGGCACAGGCTCGGCTAAGGGAACGGAGGGATCGGGGTCTGAGGCCTCCGAACCCAGCAGCGTGGCTTTGCCGATAGTGACCCCTGGGACTGCGAATGACATTATCTGATAAGCAACTGGTGAGACGCTGGAGCACGGCCGGGTAGGATGGGGGACCTGGCCCACATAGACTCTGTGAAGCAGACCTGGCTAGGAAGGAACATATAGGGCTGATGCAACATGGTGAGATGCCAACTTGCTTAACTGGCTGCACCCCCCGACGGGTGGACACCATCGTGGTTTCTACCCTACACTGGTGGTTAGTGACAGAGACAAGGTGTGGGCAGCCGACCGTTGTCGAGCCGCTCTGGGATAAGGGAGTTATACATTACGGGGAGCTGTTTTTTTACGCATTGTTGTTTTTTCCGCTATGTACGGATGGTCCCCGAGACGCAGGGATTGCCTGGGGTGTGTGGTGGGAGGCTGTGTATACACAAGATACCACCAATCATGGCAGCTGACCCAGGTACTATTAGATTCCTCACCTGGAACGTGCGGGGTCTGGGGTCAATGAGCAAAAGATACACTGTGCATAGCTATCTGAGGAGAAGGGGGTACAGATTGCCTTGTTCCAAGAAACCCATCTCACACAGAGCGAAATTAAGAAGTTACATAAAATAAGGAGGAGGCAGATATATGCAACGAGCTATTCGGCCTTTGCTAGAGGTGTCTTAGTGTGGATTAAGCCTGGGGTCCCCTTAGATGTCACCAGTACTAAAAAGAGGGGAGATATGTGTTGCTAACTGGGAAACTGTGTGGCAGAGATATAACCATAGGTAGTATCTACGCCCTAAACTATGATCAGTTAACTTTCCTGCATAGACTTTCGGACCAAATAACAGACCAAGCACCGGAAGCCACAATAATAGGGGGAGATTTTAACTGTGTGCAGGTTGTAGCGTTAGATTGCTCGCAGCCCCCCTTCCTGGGACTCAGCCACATCGCACTTCACTGGGGTTTTGAGAGTGGAGTGACCATTGGAGGTTGGTTGACACTTGGAGGGTGCAGCACGCAACAGACTGGGAATATTCTTTCTTCTCCCCCCCCAATCAACTAGGCTGGATGCAGTCCACTGCTCTACAGATATGAATGAAACTGTCACACATACTGAGTATCTGGGGCGCACCTGCATGCATCATAGCCCACTACTGCTGCTCCATCAACCACGAGAACTAGACACCCGATCCCTATGTGGAGGTTTAGATCCGAGATGCTAGAAGACGGCCCATTCAAGGAATCCCTAGGCTCCTGTATCGAAACATACTTCGCCAAGAATGCACACTCTGACTCCACGGTGCTGGTGGAGTGGGAAGCATTTAAAGTGGTAGTCCACGGGCACTGCCTAAGTCAGTCAGTCGGGATACAGAGAACTTTATGCAGAGAGCTAGATGAGCTAGATGAGCTAGAGAAGCATCTCCAAACAATTGACAATAGACAGGGACTGGATGGGAAAGCATTAGCGGCCCTCTTGGATGCCAGATCCTTCTACAATGGGGCCCTGGAACGCCTGTGGAAATTCGACTATAAAGGATACCTGGCCAGGGTACATGATGAGGAGGGTAAATCAGACCGATAAATAGCAAGGTTGATCAAACCGGAAACACGAGGTTCTCACATAACACACATTAGTAATGAGGTGGGCACAGTTATACACGATCCAGGGGAGGTCAACACCCTCTTCCGAGAATACTATGAAAAGTTATATACGCCTTGGGGAGGTCTGGGTCAACTGGGTTAAAATATTATACGCCCGACCAACTGCGAGAGTCAAAATGGGTGGAGCAGTCTCTGCGCAATATGGGATCTTTCGTGGTAAGAGTCAAGGTTGCCCGGTATCGCCTGTATTGTTCACTTTGGTAATGGAGCCACTGGCGGCTCTGTTCTGTCAAGGTGGAGTTGGAATGGGGCTGATATTAGATGGGCGACAGCACGTTATCTCTCTATACGCTGATGACCTGTTTGTTATACCTGCGTGAAGCCACGGCCTTGGAGTATCTGGATAGGTGTGCTACCCTGACAGGACTACGGGTGAACAGGACAAAGACTTATCTCTTCCCAGTGCCGGGGCCACAGCTGAGGCCACTCGCGCTCCCAGACGACCTTAACTGGGCCCAAAACACTTTTAAATACCTGGGCATACATATCGACCACTCCCTGTCTGATATGCGCAAGGGCAACTTGGATAGAGCACTTCGATCACTTAGATCTTGTGTAACCTTCTGGAGCTCACTGAAGCTGCCGGTAATGGCTCATACTCCCTGACCAAGATGGTTATGCTGCCCAGGTTACTATATTATTTTGTGAATCTCTCGCTAGTGCTACCTAGAAGCTGGTTTACCCCCTGGACTCGTTAGTATGGGATTTAATCTGGGGAGAGGGTCGTAGGAGGGCCTCACTGACAATCCTTCGACGCCCAATCCAAAATGGAGGACTGGGAGGACCCAACTTCGAATATTACTACTTAGCCTCCCAACTTCAGTGGCTGGCCCAGTGGATGGAGGGAGCCAATGTAGAGGGAACATTTATGGGTGGATTAAACGAGCATCCTACCCTCCTACTAGCCAAGGTACTCGACCATACGGTTGTGACCCTCTATGGGTCGACGTTGCAAAGTACAGCACTACAGTGCTGGAAGAGATGCTTGGCCAGGCTGCCTGAGCTTCCCAGGTACTCACCTCGACTCCCACTAGTGGGTCTCCCACACGGAACCCCGCACCAGATATTTATCTCGGAGCAACGGACGGAGTGGTCAGAGGCCGGTCTCAAGACAGTGGGAGACTGCTATCAAGAAAAGACGCTGATTCCCTTTGCTGAACTGGTGGAACAACATGGGCTACCAGTAGGCCAGTTATTGCAACACGAGGCCCTGGTCTGTACCTTCAGGGAGATATGGGGCAGAGGTCAAGAAGAGCCGGGTACACACCCTTTACTGCATGCATTGTTTTACCTGGGAGAAGCTAGTCATCAAGTGAAGTGGTTTTACATGACCCTAGTGGAGGCATCACTGACACCATTCCTCAAAATCAGATAATGCTGGGAACAAGCATTAAATAAACAACTCACAGACCGGGAGTGGGAGAGGGTCTTGGCTTCCCCCAAGTCAATATCTTGCAACACGCAACTCAAGTACATTCAATTTAACTATGTACACATTACTTACCTGACCCCGCACAGGCTTAGACTGATACACGGAGGTGAGATGCGGACGTGCCCTCAGTGCGATCAACAAGACGTTGACTTTATCCACATGATTTGGAAATGCCCGATACTAACCCCCTTCTGGACAGAGGTAGTGCAACGGACAGGGGCGACACTGGGGAGGGAGTTGGACAGCTCCGTGGAGGTGTGATTGCTGGGTCTCTTTCCCGGCCCACTAAAGCGAAAAGTAGGAAATAAATTCATTGACCTGGCCATGGCCCTTGCCAAGAGATGGGTGGTGCTGTCTTGGAAAGCCAGAAAGGGGCCATTAATAGAGAACTGGAAAAGAGACCTCACGGACTGGGCTGAAGCAGAGGGGAGGGCACTCCTTAGGGAAGAAGCGAAGGAAGTGCGCAAGCGACCCATGGCGGACCAGGGGAGGAAGCTGGTAAGGGCTTGGGATAGCCTAGAGCTAGAAAATGAGGAACCTTATGGAGAGGGAGCCGCAGGGGCATCAGCAAGAGCACCTGAGCACACATTGCGGAGGGGGAACATATAAAGTAGGCAACTGATCTCAAATAGGTGAGAACATTCGGTATGCAGTATGTCATAAATTAGGACATTGAGTGGCTGACATGGGGGTTTAACAGCACAGGCCCTGAACTCAGTATAGACCCTACACACCCACCCAGGTACCCCATTAAATAGACTAGCACTAAAAAACCTGCATGCAGAAATAAGTTAGATGCGTTTAGTAAGTTACATTGTGTTCAGTTAAGTTTATAGCTGGCATCCATACAATGTGGAGATACAGGAGAACGAGCACAGAGCAACCGCAAAGAGAGACAAAAGAGATCTAGACAGCAAAGAAGGCAACAACCCCCGAATTAGCGGACATATAACATGGTCATAAATAAATTGGAAAAATCCGAGCAGAGACGGTTTGAGACACTGTTTCCCTAACGCTGTTGAGATGTAAATTTTATAGATGTAAAGCTGTCACAGAATGTCAAGATTGATATCTATGTATCCTGAAATGTGTTGGAAATAACATTGGAAATGCCAATAAACAAATGTTTTTAAAAAAATAAGTAAACAGAATTGTCTCAGGATGATATGTTTGGACAGTGTGTTAGATGTCCACCACTCATCATTGGCAAAAGAGTGTCAAACCACATAAGTGTAGTAACCAACTAGCAGCTCAAGAGAAAAATAAGTCGACCAGCTGATACCACACCTGTACACCCTGATCTCTGTTATTTACCCAACTCTGTGTACCCAGATGTGGAAGGTAGTTCAGGGTCAATGTAAGCTCTGCCAAATGGAAAAATTGTGCAACACACAACAGGCTACAACAATTTTGCACTCAATTCTTGGGAGTACACTAATGCCCCTCTGTATGGTCAAAACATCTACATTTCGAATTGTGGACTCTCAGGAAAAAGAGGTTTGTTGAGTGGGTTATTTCTTATGTGATCAGCCTGGCTGTGACTAGTTGTTGTTGAGATGAGTTATAGCTAGATAAGGGTGGCGGGTTGTAAAAACACTCATTTCATTACAAGGTGTGTTGCAAGTATTATAATTGTTGTAATATATCCAGTCTCTGGTTATAAGGGAAATTCCAAAGCTGTACAAACAAACATTTACCCAGGTTCAATAATTAAACAGCCTTTTAATTGTGGAGTTTCCGTAAAGCAACTTTAGAGAAGAGTAAAAAGTTAATTTATTGAAAAATTACTAAACATATTTAATGTTAAACATTATTAATTTAATTTGATATTTTAAAAAAATGTAGAACGAAAGAAAGCAATTGATATAGCATGATTAATTTAAAGTATAAATATTAAATAAGTATAAATATTTAATTTTTGGAATTATCTTGAATTATATTCTATAATATTCTATAATATTTTCAGAAGATTTATAGAATTAATTAAAATAGATGTATGTAGATGTTATGAACTTTTTCACTTACATTAATTTTTTATTACAAAATTGATTGTTAACCTATTTTAAAATAACTTACAAAATATGTGTTAATTTATGATATATTTTTGTTAACATTAAATTAAACGTCCTTATATTTTTACCTATTTAAAATAATGTATTTGTAAATTATCATTATTACCTATGGGGTTTTATTTTAAGTCAGAAACTTACCTTGATTATTTTCTATGGAAGGTTGCTGTAGTACCAGTGGTTGGCCATGTATGTTGCTAGATTTACCTGCGTTACGAGCTGGAGCAATTTACTGCTGTTTGGAGCCACTTTTGGCTGTAATTACTTTAGAAGTGCAGTTTGTGAATAGCAACGAGCTTACCCTTCTGTGGGTGGGTATATGTTCCTTCCTAAACCCCACCCTGACCCTCCATCGACTCGTCCTTACTCCTGCCTTAACACCTCCCAAGTAGAAATAAGTATTCTGCATTTTTCAGCCGCTTGGCCCTGTCCCTCCCACATTTACTACAAAAAAGTACACTTATGTTTGCAAAGATTTAGCCCTTTGGGTTGAGATATCGGCACAGGAAATATTAGGAGATGTGGAATCTCTGCATGACGATTTATTAACAGCAATTTGTAGAACATTTGTAGTACTATTGCAGTACGACAAAATGCACTATAAAATTCAATTTGTGAATCTCAAAGGAGGCAGATACTTAAAGTAGGACCCTATAGGTAATAATACTATTACAAATTAATTTATTTTAACTTTTTAAAAATACACATACATTTTATTTAATGGTACAAAATTACATACAAATATAAAATAAATATTATTTAATTGAAAACTATTTTAATAACTTTTTAAATATGAAAAATAATTTAACTAATTTAAATTATTTCAAAATATAACTTTTAGTAATGTTTCGTACATAATAAATAGGCATATGCATTTTATGCTAGGGTGGAATCTTATTTTTTTATAAATCCTTAAATTATTATTATTATAGAGTTTTATATAGCGCGAACTAGACCCGAAGATATCGGGTATCAGAGCGCTTTACATAGCACCAGTTTCGTTACACAAGGACACATTCATTTTTGTTAGGCACGGGAAGATTAAGGGGCATATTATCAAGAAACAGCGTTAAAATTATCGCCGCTTTAGCGGCAGAAAACTGCCGCTAAAGCGGCGATAATGGGCTTGATAATATGCCCTTGAGAATTCCAATAGAAGCCCATGTTCTGGCGTCAACATGGGCTTCTATTGGAATTCTCAAGGGCATATTATCAAGCCCATTATCGCCGCTTTAGCGGCAATAATTTTAACGCCGTTCTTGATAATATGCCCCTAAGTGATTTGCCCAGAATCACAGGATGTTGAGGGCCGTTGCCGAGACTCGAACCCGGTTCCCCGGCATCGACGTCGACCGCCGTAAGGCTACATCCTCTCCCCTGATAAATGATGTTATTGTAATTCAGTATATTTTGTCATTTATGTTACATTTTTAATTCAAAATGAATTTGATGGTGGTGCAACCCTTTTATTTTATCCTACCTTTTAAATATATATTCAAATTTAATTTACATTAAAATGTATCATAAAGTAATGTTGACAATAATTTGTTTTCATTTAAGACCTTTTTTTAAATTCCCAAAAGGAGATCTCCGTCTTGGTGGTGGAGACCTCCGCCAACATGTGAAAAGTTACTAAAAGCAACTTTGTTATGTAATGTTATGTTATGTTAATATAATTTATATATGGTGGATGAATCACCACGAGAGGGGTATCTTGGTGCCCGGAACAGAAAAACGAAGCCAATCAAGAGATTACTGCATTAAAGGAGCTAAGTAGGAAAAAGGTCTGCCTCTTGTGCTAGTCGTTCTGACTCGTGGAACTGTAAGCAGCACTTTGTCACTGGATCTAAGAAGTCTAGGAGGGCGGTGGTGCAAAAGTCTAGACAGTAGGTAACTAGGACCTTTTCCAAGCAAGGAATTGTGTGTCAGACAGCAAATTTTAAAGATAATCTTTTTACGGATTGGTAACCAGTACAATGACCGCAAAAGAAAGAAAAAAGCAGCATCGGATGGAGAATTACAGATTAGACCGGCGGCGGAGTTTTGCACCACTAGAAGTTTTAAAAGCAGCGTCTCATTTGCAGAGGCCAATAGGGCATTACCATAATAAAAACGGCTGATGACCAAAGCTTGTACCAAGGTTCTTCTTGCAGAAAGAGGGAGGAACACGAACACTATCCTCAACAGGCGCAATATCTAAACACATGTGCTGATCGTAGATGAAACTGCTTCTTCATAGAAAGGGTTTGGTCCACTTTGACACCCAGATTTTTGACCACTAGTTTGGGACTTGGGGCTGAGCCAAATCCAGGAGGCCACCAGTCAGGGGACCAAGGCTGTTGGGCCTTGCCGAACAGCATGATTTCAGTTATACCCACATTCAACTGGAGGCAATTAGCTGTCATCCAGTCCGCAATTGCTATCATCCTGGCTGAGAAGCGTTCTTTAGTTTTGGCCGGGCCTTCATCACCGGAGATAATTAACTGAATATCATCTGCATGATATGTAACCTTGCAAAAAAGGCTTTGATGTTCCTAGCAAGGGGTGCCATAGAGATGTTAAAGACGTGAGCCCTGTGGCACCCCCTTGTCCAGTGGCATAATGCGGGATTCATAAGAGCCCAACATAATAGTTTGGGTGCGATTGGAAAGAAAATCCTTATGCCACTGTAAAGCCAAGCCCGATCTCCTGCAGTCTGTGTATTAGCCTGGGATAGGAAACAGTATCAAATGCTGCAGATAGATCTAGCAGCACAAGAATGGAAGGAATGTTGGCATCAAGGGAGCATCTAATGTGGTCAGTAACAGCTGACAGTGCAGAATGGCGAAACCCATATTGAGATGGGTGCGGAGTCTTATTGACCTCAAGATAGTCCACCAGTTGCCTGTTTATTTGACCTTCTAGCAGCTTACCCAATAAGGAGAGCAGTGAAATTGAACGGTAATTAGTGAGGATCGAAGGAGACGGGTTTGCCTTCTTTTGAATTGACATAACCTGGGCCTCTTTCCAAACCAATGGAATCTTGCCTGCGTTAACAGATAAGTTAAATATAGCGCATATGTCTGGAGCAAGCTTATGAGACAGACTAGCCATGATTCTAAGGGGACAAATATCCAAGGGAGACCCCAATTTGGCTGTTGCCAGTGCTTTCTGAATTACCTCAGAAGTAAAGTTGTTAAACTTGCCTAAGTTGGTGATACAGACCCAAGGAGATTCCTCTAAAAACCCATCTCCTCATTTGCACTGGGAAAGTTGTGATAAATTGTATTGATTTTTTCAACAAAGTGATTAGCAAGGGAATCACTTAAAAACACACAAATTAGTTTCTACCCATTGTAGTAACTTTACACTCAGAAATGGTGAATAACCAAAAGTAGTAAAGTTGCTGCAAAGTGAAAAAGTGCATTTAAATGTGTAAATATACTCACTTGTAAATTTACCTTTGTATATATACTCTAATATTTTTACTTTTTTTGTTTCCCTTCTACCATCTGATAGGGGAAACGTCTCACTTTATAGGCTCTGCTTTATTAATTGAAGAGGACCTGAGTGGTGCGTGGGTCCACTAGGTACATGGATCCACTCTGTATGGTAGAAGTGCCTCGACCTGCTCCATGTGATGGCAGTGTGCATGCCCCCTCTGTTCAATTGCAGTGCATTGGTCCACTCTCTGGTTAGGTCTCACTCTGTCTGGTGGGAGTGTGTGGGCTCACTTTTCCTGGATTCATGTAGTTTCTACTAATCAGTAGGAACTGCATGTTTGTGGACGACATAAACTTAGGATGGTGCCAGACTGACTCCATGCACTCCTGCAGGATATGTTGTCCCCTAGACCAGCTAGCTCACAGTGCCATTATAAGTCCCCCTAAGCCTAGAAAAGGAGCGAATAGTTCTGGAAATCACTGAGCATGGCAACCCTGTTCCCTCAGGAACCGTGCTGACAGACCTAGAACCTTTCGCTCAGACATTCGTGCTCTCTTTCGCTCAGAGAAATATACAAAGAATATACAAAGGGACGTTTTCAATATTTATTGAACCGAAGTGATTCTTGTATAGAAAATATGTGCTGCAATGATCAATAAACAGAAACAGATGAAATTTATAATAAGTGTCAGGACAGTGAACAGGACGAAGAGTTCCACCATCTTGCTGAGACAATGTATATATGCAAACATATGTAACAGTATAACAATCTAGCGTACACTTACTATGTAAACCCTAACATACATGTCTAAGGTGTAAATGTATCTTCTGCCAAGAAAGCCCCTACTGGATGATCCAACCCCATTACTTGGTGGGTAAGAATGTAGAACCCCGTCTTGGTTACGAACTGGACACCCCTCACGGAGATGTCAGTCAGCTGCTGGGCAAAAGCTTCAGCATGTAGGGAGCCCTCGAAGTCAGCCAAAGTGTCTCCTCTGATTATGCTTGGAAACAAAAGGTCATATATAGAAAAAGGCATCCTTGCCTTGGGCCGAGATTGTGATCAGGATGCCGTTGTTTGTATTCCACAGATAGCTGTTGCCATATGGAAGTAAATAACAAATACATTCGCACAACGTGAGTGAGGGCCTTGTACACAATGCCAAGGCAGTGTGGTAGTGTTCTCGTGAGGTTAATTTGTGTTAGCAAAGTCGGTGTTTCCAAGAAACTAACCCAAGCTTCACAAATGCACAAGTGTGGCAAAGTGAAGGCAACTTTAGGAAAGAGCTGTGTACATGTAATAATGGCAACGAGTCCTACAGGGCCTAACTGGGACACATGACACTGGTGAAGGTGCATGGGCCCAGTCTATTTAATAATGGTAGGCGGGCCTATCCTGTATGAGGCCCGCAGAAACAAAGTTTCTCTGAATTATGTCAGCGTGCAACTTGCTTAGGTCTTGTACCATGGAATCATCTGCAGGAATAGCGGTGAAAAGGCCCCCACTTCTTCTGCAGCATATCTCAAAATGAGAAGTAAAGGATTTACCTGGTTTCTCCTTTTTGGGGCTGTTTCGGGTATAGTCCTGCATGGCGGTCCTGTGTCCTTCATGGTGGATACCACTTGGAATGGTAAATTAAAAAAAATATCCATATGTGCATGAAAGCACTTTTTGAAAATGGAACAGTCTGGCAGCAAATGGCAACTGCCGGACCCTACAAAAACTGGAATGATATGCATCTCTTCAGGTGGCTTGGTGGTTTTGAGTGGGGGGTAAGTCATCATGGAGTTACCTGAGAAGCAGCATGAGGATGCTGGGGGAGGAAATAAAAAAGCCATGGTGGATAAGCTGGGCAGAATGAAGGAGCAACACTGAGTGTGTGCATGGAAGGAAATTTAGGGGGAAAGCAGAAGACAAGAGACACAGAAAGAAGACTAATGCACCCTCATGGAGTGCTGAAAGAAAAGAAAAAAGTAGCTCCCTGAATGAGAACAGTAAGAGGACACAAGTCATCCAATCAAAAGGATGGTAAAGGAGCTATGCTCCAGGAGAGAGACAAACACAAGATAAAGAAGGAAGACCGTTTAATAAGAAGCAAGCAGATGCGAGTGACAAGAAAGTAAATTAGCGGTAAGCAATGGGAGGGCACAAAGCCTACTGTAAGTTTTGGTAAGGCCCACAATAGATTTTTTGACAAAAGACAGATAAAAGTTGTCTGTAGGCAGGACCTAAAAATGAGAAGAAGCTGGAAGATATATATGGAAGAAAAAGTGATAATACTAATATCTTAATTTTATAAATAGATGGGACAGGCACTTGCATGGACTCCTTTTTCAAAACACCTTTGCCTCATCTAAAGGTGCTTCTCTTCATGGTACCATGAGATTCCTCTTCTAGAGGAACATGGAGAAACATTTGCAGAAAATACATCACTCTTCCCCTTCTTCATATGAAGAGAATTATATTTACGGAGCAAAGCGATTTCTAAAAAGGGCTTTCAGTGTGCCCCTATGTTGCAGAAGTCTCTGCAAGCTAAAGTAATATTCTTGCCTGATGCCTTTGAAAAATAGAGCCAGGTTTGCCTTATCCTCCTCAACATTCTCCAGTGAACTTTGATGTTTCTCGGTTTCTAGTCTCCACTCCCTCTTCTTGTTCTTCCTGGGCATATTTTTGATTATGATGAGGAAGAGGTGGGTTCCCTGTGGATTATTTTACTCCCAAAGAGAAATATGTCCAGAAAGAGTAATTACAAGCAGTGATTTATTTTTATCTTTCTTCAAATCTACTTCTTCCTGTGCTAGAGGAACATCAATGCACTAATGGAGAATGGTTTTACCAGTTCCAGAGACATTCAATCCCAAAGTTTCCCTTAATCCCAGCTATTGAGGGTTTACTTAAAGGAGAATGGAAGTATCCTCAGAAACCATCAGTCCAACGGTTTATGGGAAGACTTCGTCCTCTAGCCAAAGGGGAATTGGAGATACAGGGGCCGATTCTGATGCGGGTTGGAAAAGCTTCCCGACCGAGGGCCTGATTCTGATGCGGTTAGGAAGGCCTCCTAACGGCATTTGCTCCTTCCAAATCGGATCGGGAACGTGTCTTCCCGACCGAGGGCCCAATTCTGATGCGGTTAGGAACAAATGTTCCCATTGAAGTCAATGGGAGTTCAACCAAATCGTATCTGGAAGCATCCGGATGCATCCTACTCCGCCGGTCGGACTTTCCCGATCCGAGTGGGTCGGACACCATTTCCCAACCGATTCGGTCGGGAAGCTTTTCCAACTCGCATCAGAATCAGCCCCACAGTCTCTAGTTATTGATCCTCTCCTGCATAACCTGGAAGGTCAGCATTTCCACATGACGGAGGACATTGTGATGTTGGATCCTGTTGATAAAAAGGTAGAAGGTGCTTTAAAGAGGGCTTATGCTGCTCTAAACCTTTCTATGAGGTCTGAGATTTATGCTGTATATGCTTCACAATTTGTTGTCAGTTTCTATAAATATTCAAGAGGGGGAAGATTATCAGGTGTGGTTTTGATAATCTGAGAGATTCATCAATGGTTTATCTAGTGGTGTGGCTGCTTCCATTATCTATGACTAGAAGGTGGATAATTCTCAAACAAGCAACCGTTTGCTTATGAATCCTTTTTTCTAGTTTCAAGCTCTTTAGTGAAACATCTGAGGTAGTTCTTCCTAAGTCCTCCAAAACCAGAAGCACACACAGACCTTTCGTCACAGGTTTATGTCTTTTGAGATGAGAAAAAGACGTTCTGAATGGGCATCATAGGAAACAGGATTTTCCCTTCAATCTATTCCTTTTTCAACCAAACAACCCCCAGAATAATGATTCCTCCTGCAAATTAGACACACGTAAACAGCATTATAAAAATTAATAAGAAAGAAATTAAAATAAAATTAGCAAAGCAGACCAAAAACTTTGGATACCAGAATGTGCAAGTGCTACAGGTACAATGGTATAGTCCAGAAACACCCAGAATAAAGTCATTAGAACCCCACACCACCCACCCCCTCCCACAGCTCTTCCTGAGGCATTGCAGGAACACATTGACTAAGATAACGATCCCAAACAATATCCTCTGTAGCACATGTCTCCTGCAACGTAATGATATCAAACTTTTTCATGAAAGTGACTAGTCAGAAATAAGACCGTCTGACTTCCGCCCACTAATCAAAAGGTTAATTCTGACATTTCTTCTATTGAACCTGGCCCTGAAGTCAGTGGTCTATAAAGCAAAAGTAACACCCGTGTATGATTATGGGATGCATTTTTTTTAATAAACTTTGCAACAAATTCAAATGTATGTACAATTTCAAATGTTCTGATTTAAAAGTACCTCTTACTTTAAGGACCAGTATTTCTCCTCCTTTGTCTGGATGATTAACTTGGGTAACGTGGTGGAACTAAATTCAAATCTGTAGTGCTGCCTTATTAGTTGACCTATTTTCAGAGCTTTTTTGATATTCCTCAAAGTACATGTGTTGTGCCTTCTACCATGTGTTGGTGGCTTGTCTGGTGAACATTTGTAAGGTTCAAATGTGTGTTAATGACTTTACAGTCTTTGCAGAATCCTATTTATGGCAATATGCCTGAGTCTG
Source organism: Calotriton arnoldi (assembly GCA_963921515.1). Classification (NCBI taxonomy): domain Eukaryota; kingdom Metazoa; phylum Chordata; class Amphibia; order Caudata; family Salamandridae; genus Calotriton; species Calotriton arnoldi. The sequence goes on along the minus strand of CAWUFW010008834.1, from coordinate 740,358 downwards.
GCTACTGGGGGCAGAGCAGAATAGGGTCATTATTCTTATGGCAAGAGGAAAGTGTTAGGGGCTTTTAAAAAAGTAAGGTGTCTGTTGATCTTAGATCTGTTGTCAGATAGCTATAGTCAGAGAAAGATTGCAGATATTGTGCTACAAGCTAGATCCTTAAATGGATCTGATCTCAAGAGCTGAGACTCCTAGGCGACCAGTGACTTCAATTACCGTAACTTTACCCAGCCAGATAGTTGCACCTCTTTATTTCCACTGGTACTCCCTTACAGGGTTTTAGTGATGCAAATAAATTCCCCACCTTCCTGAAACAGGCCAGGTTGAAATGCATTATTTTCAAGTTGTCCATCACCTTTACCTGATGATGAGTCCAAAGACATTACTTTCCAATCAGCACTGGGTATTGTTATAATACTTTAATGTAACAAATTAATTATCTGCGGTACTGAATTAGGAAATTTCAAAGAAGAGATATAAATGTTTTTGGCTAGATTTTGTAGTAACTAGTCAGTAGACAATTAGGTGCTGGTATTGATAGTAGTATTCAAAAAGCGGGGATTGATTCAGTTAAGGAACCTAGAGGCTGGAATCTATTGAACATTAAATATGACACGGTACCTCTATAACCATAAATTCAAAACGACTTCTTCCAAAAGTAGGGAGAACCTCTTGCCTACTTTGCTGTTCAACTAATGAACTGGATTACTCATAACCATTCTATTTTGTGGGTCAACAAGCAAATCAAAAATGGAACCAATTTGAAAGATAATCAATATTCAATTCAAACATTTAGTTGAAAACGGATTTTTACTTTATCATTATTTCATTTTTCTTTGGTTTTTTTATATATAGATGTCTCGATTGAAGTACATACATTTATGCTTTACATATTCATGCATAAAAGAAGTGCAATAACTATAAACAGTGCATAAATCAAATCACTTGTACATAAACAGTGTGTATAAAAATCAACAGGTCCTACCACATTGTACTCATATATCGGGATATTTTCTACTTGTCCTCGATACTGAATTAATACATGGTCCAAAAAAGGGGGATAAAGGTCAGAGACCGCCTCTGTATATCTTATCGCTGTTTACACCACTGTTTGTTAGCTAAACTGGTCAATTCGTAAAGTTCTTTTCAATTTGAATATGGCGATACTCTTGGCCTTGTGGGGTAAGGAAGTGAATGATGGGTGTGCCGACGCGTTTCAACCTTCGTGTGGGCACCAGGAGGATTCAAGGAAGGTCTTCCTCAGGGCTGGGATATTTTCATTTGTAGGACACTGTTGTCATTTGGGATCTATTTTCAATTGGGCTCTGAAGTAGCTCTCAATCTGGATGCCGGTGTCACTGCGATGTGTGCTTTCCTGCTGCTGTCAATTCGGATCTATTTTCAATTGGACTCTGAGGTAGCTCTCAATCTGGATACCGATGTCTCTGCTAAGTGTGCTTTCTTACTTTGTCTAGCACCTCTGGTTGGTCTATGAATTCCGAAGTGTGCGCTCCGACATTTTCATTCTGAATTTCGGCAATCTGGGCTTCTGCGCTCTATTTTCGGTCTCCGGCTTCCGTGTTGCACACCATGAATGTATGACATTGTTCACTTTTTACAATAGGCAGGTAGTCTAATCCAATAGGCCAGAGGAAAGAAGTGCCTATGTGAAACATTATTTTCTGTATGGTGATAAAGAAATTATAGATTCCACTAAAAACAAAGAGGTGCACATCATCACCGTCAAAAGAAAAGGGGGATGACTCTCAGCAATATTGTTGGGATAATGCTGTTGAATGACCTCACTGTCCTTATTGTATTGCTAGCAATCCCTTAACTGGTAATTATGGGATGTTGTCACGGTTAAATAAAGGATCATATTGCTCTGGAGAATATATATTGTGGTTTTAATGGATGCCCAGTGATATCTTATTGTGAGATATTACTTTCTGTTCTCAGAAAACCTTTAATTTTGGGAATTTCATTGTAGGAGATGGCAAAGAAGGAGTAGCTGCGGAAGATGCTGTTGATCTTTGAATTTGGAATTAATCCAAGTCTGCAGATTAATGGAATGGCATCTAAGAAAAGAGGAGGAGAGCGGATTATCACATCATGTAATGATGGGAGCATTTTAAGTGGCTATAGATAGTTAAATAGTTTATTTCATGAAAAAGTCCATAAAACCAATAAATAACATATTACATACAAAATAAAGTAGAAAGATACACAACAATCATATACAGATACAAATCCATCAAAAAAGTAAATAATGTAATAGACCTGGGATTATTTCAGATTAACATCAATATATAAGAATGACCAAGATCACAATTTGGAAAGAAATATTTACTTTAAGATATTTAAAAAAAAAAAAAAGATATTTTTATAGTAATTTCAAGAAGAATAAAGATAGATAATGAGTAAACTATCCACAATTAAATGTCACTCGTATAGATACTAAAAGTAATTATGGCTCTATTAAACCAAGATTCTCAAACAACTGGTGCATCAAATGATTTCATAATTTCAGGTGATGAGAATAAAACAATAAAAACTAACTTCATTTTCTTCCTAGCCTGGACAAAGAAAACAATCAGTCACATAGCCAACAGATGAGTTCCATTTATAAGTAAAAGCAACAAGTAGCAGAATTTCAAATCTAGATTTCAAATATAATGTCTGGCTTGAAGGAGAATAAATCCAGTCTAAATCGAATTCAAACTCACAAGCACTTCTTTATAAAAAAGAGTTTAAGTTAAAATATCCAGATTAACAGAAACAAGAGATCTAAATTCATAGAAGTTTCAATTTTGATCCTTATCTACTTGTCTAGAGTCTCTTCAAATTGACAAAGTATTAGACCAAAAATATAACAATCCTAATATGAAATGTTGGCATGCTTGAACGGAGTAGAAGACAAGTTTTTAAAGCATCAGTAGACCATAACCTGGTCCAGTATATGAGTGGTTTCAACAAACATAGTGTTTCAAAACTTTTATGTTCCAGTTCAAAGGTGAAGTGGAACAGTACTTGAGTAATTGAAGAAGACCATAATGAGATTTTAAAAAGCGATTTTCAACAATTTGTAAATGTTCAACTTTATTATAGCTCCAAATATAAGTCCCATAAAGGGTGACAGTTTGAACTTTTGCTCTAACAACTCAAATGGAAATAAGGGCTTTACTGGCAAAAGTAGAAGCAAAGCTGGTACACTGCCAACCCTAGAGAAATAAAACACTACTGCAAACACCTTTGAAAACTCTCCACTTCAGAATCAGCCTAGAGCTCTTATAAAGCAAGCTTGAGAAATTTTAAAGGCACGTGTAAATCTAGATGCAATTTTCTTCTTACTCCCATTCATGATAGCCCAACTCATTGAGGGAAGTCTTTTATATTGTCAATGTCTTCTCACAACCTTCAGCGAGCCCAATCTATCCTTCCATCTGCAAATATATGCTGTGCATTTTCTGACATCTTCTAAAATAAAATAAAACGTTTATGCATCAATGTTGACACTCAGACCCCCATGGAATCCCTCTATTTTCTTAACCTCCCATCAACAGTAGTCACTAGAACCTCACTTCCTAATCTCACCTCATACAATGTGGCAGTGGTAATCAAAAGCATACATTCCATTAAGTCCAATGGCTAGATGATCCCTGTCCTCACCACATTTTCTCGCTGTGCCACGATGATGTTGGCATAGCTCTTACCAATCCTTACAACTGGTCACTGACCTCTGCAACCTTTCCAGGAGATTACCACTTTTCAAGAAACTACAGCAGACCGAAACAAACTGGCAAACTATACATCAGTTTCACTATTGCCTTTCCCCATGGAAGATTTGAATAAAATAGTGAAGAAACAGATCGCCAACTTCTTGGAAGCCAACCATTTATTAGATCCATCTCAGTCAGGTTACTGGTCTGCCCACAGCACTGAAACAGCTCTCAGAGCTGCCACTGATATTATGCATAGCATTCTCGCTCAAGGAGCTTCCTTGATCCTACTTGATTTGTCAGCGGCATTTGACAAAGTGTCACACCCCACAATGCTCAAACGCTTCACGTTCTAGTGTTTCTGGCAGAAGGCAGCGTTAACTGACGTACTTCCATTTTTTGGACGATGGGATCCTGCCGCTTCTCTGGCATCCTTCGACTTTTTCTTCAATACTTACCTGATCGTCTTGGTGGCTGCGGGGTAAACATCCTTTACCCCGCATGCTTTACTCCACATGCCATTACCACGCATTTTTTACTTCGCATTAACTTTTACAACGCAGGACTTTACACCGCAAAACTGTTACAACGCATTCCCCAAAGTAACGCCCCCCTGGAGTTAGAATAGTAATTGCGTTGGAATGGGGAATGCGTTGTAACAAATTGCGTTGTAAAGCCCTGCGTTGTAAAAGTTAATGCGGAGTAAAAAATGTGGGGTAATGGCATGCAGAGTAAGAAATGCTGGGTAAAGTGTCCTATTCGGCTGCGGCGGTGACGATCCCACGGTGGCGTATTCCTCTACTCCGGTCACGGCGGTAATCTCCCTTGGCCAATCCAGCAACAGTAGTGTCTCCTGGCAACTCCAGTTTCGGCAGAGATCTCTCTCGCAGTTTCGGCAGCGGCGGCAATTCCTCAAAACTCTGGCTGCGACAGTGAGTTCCATTAGCTCCTGAATTAATCTTGGGCTGTGGCAGTGATTTTTTCTTGATTCCGGCGGCAGCAATCCCTTGCAAACTCTGGCTGCGGCGGTGGGCTCCAAATTCCCCCATGTAGATCCTGGGTCGCGGTGGTGTCTGGGACAACCTTACTTGATATTCCCTAAGAATAAGAAAAAGATAAAACAAAACAAAAATAAATTAGTTCCTCATTGCGTATCGTATCAGACTTGAATAAATCAATACTTAAAGAGCACCATACTTATCTGCAGAGCCGTCTTTATCTGCAGAGTGGTCCTCTTCTGTGAATACCAGCCTCCTTTTGTTGCCTTCTATTTTTACCCCTGCAAATAAGGGGACATCATTATATTTTTGGTTTTAGTTTTCAGTCCCAATCAGTTAGCATGAATATAATCAGGGCAGCTTTACCTCTTACTTGAAGACCCTCCAAAAGTCTATTCTTAAAAATGAAGTAGAAGATGTTAGATACATCCATCAACCATTGAGCAAGGACCAGATAGAAGAAGGGAAATTATGAGAGAATCTCCAAAATCCTTGAGTCCTGTGCTTGAATGGAGAATGCTGGTCAACACTTCCCTCTTTATTTTTTTCCTTCTTCCCCCAGTCTACCACTGGCTCTTTGACGTAGGTGGGTGCAGTGAGCGACTGGTGGGGTGGAGGGACTATTCATCTGTCATATCGCTCCTGCAGAACTGTAAGAAACCTTGACACAGGCCCTCTCAAACTCTCTGTTCATCTAAATTTGTTCTAGCAACGATCCTGTTCATCTTCCACTCCAGATCAGGTGGATGCTCCTGCTCCCATCTGACTGCTAAAAGTTGTAATAATCTATTCCTTTCATTAAAACTATGAACTCTTTCCCAGCTTTCAAAATGAAACTCAATGCCTGGCTATTTTACCATGTCATTCTCTTGCTCCTTCTTCTAGTTCAGTAGCTCCCTAGTGCCAGGATAACTTTTATAGGGCATATGTGTGCTTTAAAAAACGACCCAAGTTAACATATCTTATCACTACACGATACAAAACAACACAACAAAACATAGCAAAGATTTGCACCAGCTGATTGAAATAAGCTCCGACTATTTTTGAGTGTCTGGACCATTAAGAGTCTGCACTCACTCTACTGCCAAGGTAATCAATATAGGTGGCTCTTTCCAATTTAATGCCATCATGAACCACTAAGAGCCTGATTCAGAGATGGGTTACTCTATCATAAAAGTGACCTACATGCCAACCGTCTTATTACAAGTGCATTATACTGTATGGCACTTGTAATAAGGCGGGCAGTATATATGACATGTTTGTGCAGGAGCAACCTGTCTACTAAACTCTAAAGCAGGCCATAAGTTTGATTTAAAGGATCTGTGGGGATTGAGCACTGTAAGAAATTGAAATATTATTTGCTGTGGGGGACTGCCCGCCTCAAGGAATAATCACAAACCTTGTCAGGGTGAACCCTCAAAGTCACTAAATTAACCTGAGCTCAACCCCCTGGACCCTATGGCACAGAGAAGACAGGCTTAGCTTAGGACAATGTGTAAAGTATTTATGCAGTACCAAAACAGTCATAAAGTCAAAATGAAAAACACTAGAAATCACAAACTGAATCAGGGAAATAGAGTAGAAATGTAATAAATAAAATGACGCAAAAATGGCAAAAATCCAATAATGGGAACTGACGACATGAATTTTTTAATTTTAAGTAGAATTAGCTCTAAAAAGCACACAGCGCCAATGATGGTCAATGGTCACGGTAGACCAGGACCTAGGCGCAGTACGAGGCTGACAGCAATGGAGTGTGACTCGGATGCATTAACCAGCTTTGCCCTGGTCAAGGATTTTACTTCTTGCTTTAGTCCTTTAAGTCAAAATCGACCATAGGAGCACACTTCTAAAGCCCCTATGAACCCCATGGGAGGAAATTAGAGACTCACAGGGTGTCAGGCAGAGGTCAGCAGCAGGATCCATTCCAGGTGCAGTTGCCTTTTGTCAGCTGGGTACTTCCAGGAAAAGGCCTCTTGTAACTTCTTGTATCCCTGTAGCTTGAAGAGGTCAGCCTTATGACAATTGGAGTCCACTTCTTTGTCCTGGGTGCAAGAGGGTGCAGGCCCAGTCCTTAAAGGCTTCTCTCAGGTCACAGATAGCAGATCCAGTCCTCTTCTTATCTTCTGTAGGTCCAAAAAGTGTTCTCAAGTGGATGCCTGGATGAGACACATTAATGTTTGGCATTAGCTAGTCAGTGGAAATTACTCCTGAGCACACCCTAACCAATGGGCTAAATGTTTTCCGCACCAACCCTACACACTTGGGCATTTTCAAAGTGCTGAACGTCTTCAACATCACTAAACCTAGGGTCTGGGTCTGTGTGTGTGTGTGTGTGTGTGTGTGTGCGTGTGTGTGTGTGTGAGAGTGTGTGTGTGTGTGTGTGTGTGTGTGTGTGTGTGTGTGCAGTGCATTATAGTACCCCAAATTTCCTCCCACATCAAATGCTCAAATTCAGTTTAAGGTATCCACTATACCCACAATAAACCCAGAGACAAAAGTCTTTTTGACACCAGGTGTAAGGACTCCGCACAGAGGAACGGCCTACTATCTCTGGAAACAGGACAAGCAGCAAAGTAAAGATGAAAACCACAAGCAGGAATTGGAGAAACTTGTGATACCACGGAGTCCAGTGATAAAGCAATAAAGCAGAAACAATTGAGATGCAACTAGACTCAGCTTAGTCCCAGCTTATATAGGCCCAAACAGGATGTGATGTAATTCAAAAAATGGGTTCTGCCATCTTGAATTGGGACTCAATCACAAAGACTTAGGTGCAAAAACAAATAGAAGGAAAATTAGACCATGCTCAGATTTATGAAAAAATATATGTGATCAGCATATGAAAAAAAGCAGGCAACCACAATAAAGTAAAGTGCCATTTTGATGCCATGAACTCCATGGACTTCCTTTGTATGCAACCTTGCGAGAAAGCCACATGCAGGAATGACTCGCCCTAGAATCTCTTGCATACTCGAGTCTGATGTGTAAGGGAAGAAGGTGAAATGGAAGCCAAGACATCATGACTCTGCAGGATTCTGGCCTGTCGGGGCAAAGCACTTGGGAGCCCACAGGGAACTGGTCCATCGCAAGTGTCAACAGTAAGTAAATATCTTTACACTCTGCCCCCTAGTAGCAGCTCCTGGTTTAAAGGGGAATTTCAAATAAAACCGCTTGACCAAAAAAGGAGCATGAACCTGATCAGCTGGTACCCATGAACTATTACAAGGATTATAGCCGTTCCAATCAATAAGGCATTAAAGCTTTCCTTTAAAAATAGCTGGAGTCACAGATCTCCTGAATTTGTCTTTTTTTTAACCTGATGTCCTTTATGAGAATGATATGGTCTTAGGTGGGAAACATGAAAGGAAGGATCAAACTTCTATGAAGTGGGAATCTTGTGTCATACATTGACAGGATTTATGACCTTAGAAATTTCAACAAACCCATAAACTCTAGGCAAAAACTTAGACCTACAAATAGAGCGAGGTAGACAACCAAACTCTGTATCCTTTTTTGTAGGTTAGAGCAGGTCTCCTATACCCCTTGGCCTGTATTTTCTGTTTAGATTTAGCAATCTATAAGTTCTGCATTAATTTCTCTCAGACTTTTCTAACCTTCCCAAAGAATTTTGCCCCGCAGGTAGTGTATCACCTATTTCCAAAGAATCTGGAAAAGTTCGGGGAGGAAATCCTAGGAATGCAAAGAAAAATGAGAAGTCGGTTTAATGTATGGAGTGAGTTGTTGTAGACAAACTCAACTACAGGCAAAAGAGATAAGGATTTCCCAAATTTAGATACAAATTGCAGCCCACAATCAGAATTCTTTTTCAAGGGGAGTCCATGAAGTTGGAATATGTCAGAATAAAAGGTCTCAGAGACCTTGGATTGTGCCCTGAATGCAAGTCCGAAAAAGAGTTCAGGCTGAAATTGTTTACATCATTCCAGTCGTCTTTCTTGAAGTTGACTGTCGATCTGGATGGAGAGTTGAATAAGATCTTAAATGGATGCTGGCCTAGCAACTCTGGTGAGTTTATCCTTCAACTCATCCATCAGAGCCTTCTAAAACAAGGTGAACAGAGTTGAGTCAGGCCAGTCGATCTCCCTGCACAAGCTCTGAATTTGGAGATGAATTTAGAGATAAAAGTTGCAAGTCCATGGACCCTTGGTTGAATTTCAAAATCTCCTCTTGGGCAAATATTTAAGTTCTTGACTGTCAAACATCTTCATGAATTCTGTAAAGAAAAAAGAAAAATTATTCAGAAGAGGACAGGCATCTGAAACTAAAGGCATGGCCCACGACAAGGCATTTCCTTTGGTATTACTGACTATAAAACCCACCTTGGATTTATCAGTGGTGTAAATATGGGGCTTAAAGGTGAAATGGACCTGGCATGCGTCCAGATAGGCCTTTATTTTCCTGGGGTTCCTGACAAATTTTAATTTCACCAAGCCAGCCAGAGGAAGATTCAAAGAACCTTGTTGTAATACAGCAAGCTATTGACACAATGAGCCATTTCTCTGATAGAAATTTGAACTTGGAGAGTCAAATTGTTGACTGCTGTCAACAGTTCTCAGACCTGATGCATCTTTAAGTTCAGTTGATGTCGCAACCTGTCAAAAAAACGTATTTTTGGTGTGGATATACGCTCTTCTTTGTGCATAGGAACAGCCTACTATTTCTAGAAACAAACCCAGATGCCAGGATATAATAGAAATTCTAGAATTGCTTGGAAAAATAATATCCAGCAGGAAGGAAAAAATTAGACTCCAGAAAAACCTTCCAGCTGACCAGGCCAATAAGCAAGGCGAAGAGCAAAACCTCAAGCAGGAACTGGAGAAAGCTGTGAATCCGCGGAATCCCTTGAGCGAGCAATTAAGCAGGAACAATTGAAACACAACTGGACTGAGCTTGAGCCCCCCTTATATAGTTCCAAACAGGATGTGATGTAATTCAAAAAATGGTTTCAGACATCTAGGATTGGAAATCATTAATGCAGATTTAGGTGCAAAACAATGGAAGCAAAATTAGACCCTGCTCAGATTTATGAAATTAAATATGCAATAAGGTAGGCAAACACAATAAAGTAAAGAGCCATTAAGAGGCCATGAATTGCACATACTTCCTCTTCATGCAGCATTGCGGGAATGCGGCATGCAGGAAAGACTCGCCCCAGAATCCCTTACAAGCTCCAGTCTGATGCATGAGGAAAGAAGGCGACATGTTGTCTGAGACGCCGTGATTCAGCAGGATTCCTGCCCATTGGGGCAGAACAATGCAATTGGGAGCCCACAGGGAGCTGGCCCATCATGAGCAGCAACACAAAGGAAATATTCTTACTCTGGTAGGACAAAAGCATAGTCCTTCAGCAGCCAGACAGAAGATAAACAAGAATTGTTTTGGCATCCTGTTCTATCCCCTTTCAAGAGTGCCCCAAGGGTTATTTGTAAACCCAGAGACAGACGTCTGATGGAACAAAAGCAGAGTCCTTCAGCAACAAGACAGTGGAGCCACAAGAATTGTCTATGCATCCTGTTCTCTCCCCTTTCATGTGTGCCCCAAGTGTTATATGTGAACTCAGCAGAGCTGTCAAGCAGGATTTGACACTCATTGTCCCAAAATATGCTGACAGCCCCCATCCTGAACATTTTGTCGGGTTCAGAGGAGTCATCCCTTCCCATTCAGTTGAGCCTATTGCTTGTTCCTGGGAGGCATGTCACACCTTTGAACACCTAGCCAAGGCTAATTACTGGCTGGGAGAAACTGGAGAGCAAATGCAGATTAGCCTCCTGGAACTTCAGGTAGGGAAAAGGTAGCTTTATACAAAATTACTTTTCTTTAATATTTATTAAAATCTGACTTTACCATTGAATTGGATTTTGAACACCTATTACAAACAGTTGCTTAATTATTTATCTATTGGTCCCATTACCGAGAAACAGTGTTAGTATTTTTATCTGTACTTTGAGTTTCTGCATAGGACTGCTAGACCTGCCACAGTGAAAATAGCTTTTGGGTGCAAGTCACTGTAGGGACATGTTAACACTAAATTTCTACATGTCCTACTTTTAAATATCAGACCCCCTGCCTGGTGGGCTACACGCCTATATATGGATGGCTTATTAATAATTAATAGGAAAGTTTTTACTTGTCAAAAGGGTTTATTTTGATAGATTGAATTGCAGTTTTTCATACTGATACAGTCAGACTGTGATAGGCCTGAAGTCATGTTTGCATTGCCACTATAGTGGATGGCACAATATGTGCTGTAGTCAAGTAGTGGCATTTAACTCACAGGCCCTAGGTACACCTTGTACCATATATTAGAGATTTATAGGAAAGTTAAATATGCCAATTAGGGTTATGCCACTTCAACCATGTTTGAAGGGGGAGCTCTGGCACTTTAATACAGGTGAGCAGGGGTAAAGTGCACAACGTTCTAAAGTCAGTAAAAATAGAGGCTCCAGCAAAAGACAAAAAACCTGGGGTGACCACGCATAAAAGGCAGATTTTCTACAAGAACCAGGAACTTGATTTTGGAGGTATTGATAATAAACCCTCTAGAGAAACAAGGTTTTCTCAATCTATTTAAACGTTCTGAAGCCCAGTCAAAGTATACAATTAACAAGATGGTCAAAAATTTGTTAATAAACAATAAAAAGAGGTTTTGCGCTATTAAGTACCCCATACGAACACCTTTAGAAATAGAAAAAGGGTCAGTGGCCTCTCCACGGGTTCCCAATTGAACCTTGACATAATTGCATTCATATAGCCTAATCAAGATATTGAATATATCAGCAGTCATAGCCACGTCTTTCAAGGTTCTAGTTTGTCTCTGGGTCCGTTAATGAATGTGGTCTTCATATTCACAAAAACAACCAATAGGGAAGGCTTTAAAAAAATAAAAATTACCTTTGAGCCAATACAGAGTATGCATATGCTTAATCAATTGTAACTTTCTTTCAAAAACTTGCCTATACATTTTCTAGCACATTATGCCATGCCATCTGACCTGCTATAAGATTTAGGATCACCTAAGCAAATATCTGATGTGAATTTTTGAAAAAACCTAATTGGCCAGGTGTTTTTATAGCTCACTTTTTGTACTCTGGAATTATTTCAGCATCTTTCTAAAAAGAAAGAATCATTACCCCACACAGAATAAAATTAGACAGTAATAAAAAGAAAGGGCCCCAAAATATAGGTTCTGAAGCAAGGAGATCAATGGATATCTTAGGAGGCCCAGGAGCTTTCCCAAATGTCTGGCATTCCAAAGAATTCTGAATTTCTTGAACAGAAAAACTATGCTTCCCTAGTGGGCTACATCAATCCATTCAACTGGGTCACAAACAATTGCAATAACTTTATTATATTAAATTAGAAAAATGGCAGACCTAAATGTGGTCCTGAATAAGAGCTTTACAATGAAACGTTTCCTTGTTACTTATTGAAACAGGTTTCCAATAGGTACACAAGTTATTGGATAGACCCATAAGTCATGGGTTCAGTTCTCTTTCTTAAATTAAATGGGGACTTCATAAACCTTTTGGCAGAGGACTATCTCAACCTAATCATTACTCTTAGGGAGTATGAGTAGCTTACACTTAGAAAGCTTGCATTCCTTCTCATGCCAAAGATTACAGGGTGGGCCTTGTCTTTGGTAACAAAAGGAACAATAAGATCAATAATGCTACCAAAGCTACAGGCCATTATCATACATACTTGTAGACAAAGCAGCTTTTAAAATGAGAAAAAAAAAGGTCTATAAAATTTAGGTGTAAGACCCCTAGTTCAAGATGGTCCAAAAACATCCTCCTTCTACCAATGCTCAAAGTAAGTGAAGTGCTTTCAGTAGCCCTCGCTATGCTAATTCATCCATTTGTTGATCGAAGAAAAGGTCAGAGTCAAGAGCTCATGATAAATTTCAACTTGTTCTACCACTGTCCTATCTACTACTAAAGCCCAACTTTCAGCATTGAAAAATGTATAATCTGTAAGTGAGCAACAATCACCTTTGTTGTAGGCTGCAGCCAGCAGGAGTTAAGTCAGATGTAATATTACCATTGTACGCTCTGAGCCCATGACATAGAAACATATTAGCTAGTGATCTGTTAGCCATAAAATGGCACCTGCTTAGATTTTGGAATAGCCCATAGCTCGTTATGTTCAGCTATAAGTACATCATAATCTGATAGTGGTTCAAATGTATTGTTAATTTTCTGGACTATAAGTACTATATGGTCTTTCCTACACCAGAGAGTCTATCAAAAATGATGTTGGAGATACATTAATGGCAGATAAACCAAACTCTTTAACATTAATAAGCAAGAACTTGTTACAACAAAAAAAGAATAAGGGCAATAATTGCAATCCAAAGAATCTGTAGAAATTTCTATTTGGCAGGTTAGGCCAATGTTGATTCAAGTCAACAGGCCACCTCAAGAACATCCCCTTTTCGTGTGCATTACATTGTAACTGTTGTAGCCATAAACATGAATTGGCATTAGGGCCCATGTTTCTCGTAATACAAAAAGAGAAGAAGAATAAACAAAGTTAATCCAATCATTAAGTCAATCATTTTTGTTTAGAGTAGAAACACAGTCCCTACATCTTATCTCTAAGCCATGGCCTTCAATAGAATTTAAAGACCACCCTAACTGAGATCTTCCAGCACTGGGAAGACCTTTAAAACAATGAGGGGACTGCAAAGTTAGATGAACTGTACAAGAAGATGTAGGTGTTTCTTTTTTTCATCATTAGATTCAAAGAAAGGAACAGGTTGACATTTCAGTTGGAATGCAGTTGGATTAGGTGATAATCTTATATATTCATCATTCAACAATTCTTCCTGGATCAAAGCAACTTCATAATAAAATATTAATATATTCTGAATTAGGTATCTCCAACCAGTTGATCGTGAGCTACCAGTAGCTCCTAGACACCTTCATGTTAGCTCTCAGACACCTTCAGCCTTGAGTTCATTTTTAAATAAGCACAGGGCTTGTCTCCTCCACATTGTCTCTGCAGCCAGCTTGAAGCCAGGGCAGGGGAGTTAGGAAATTCACGGTCTCCAACATTTTCTGTAGTGAGCGCTACTTCTGATCAGTTAATATCATTGTGAGCTACTGAAGGCTAAGCACCTCATGCATTGTTAGCAGACGCCGCCACACCCAGCTTAATTGGTTTTAAGCCTAATGTCCATAGAGCCAGATGCTATGGTTTGAACAAAATACTTTGACTAGAGGCACTATGGCAGGGCTGCCATGTGTGTCAGTGAGAGCATGGTCTTTCGGGATGTATTAACATGTGTGCATATGAATGGGATATATGTGTACGGGTGACTGAGAGACTATGTCGTATGTACTTGTGGCATAGGACACACCATATGTGGCACCGTTACACGTATAACAAAAATGAAAGAAATTTAAAGTGCAAAACTATGTTCTGCAAAAATGAACATTTTTCTGCACTTTAAATTTCTCTAACTTAAAATAATGCCTGCATTTTTCACTTCTAAATATGGCACTGTATCAAGAATTTTAAACTGGAGTTGATTTTGTTTATGTGAATTCCATAAAACTCATCATTTACATTTTCTCCCATTTCCAAGTGTCACATTTACAAACACCAAGCATCTTGCTCCCAGTGGCCTGTAGACATGGTGCCTTATTTATAACAGAAAAATGCATTTGTTTAAATGGGAGGAATCTTAAGTGAATAAGCATGCTTCATAAAACATTAAGAGGCATGGATAAATTGAAAGTTGAGATAGACATTAATACTTAATGTTTCATAGAAAATATTTTCTTCACTTTAAATTTGTCCCATTCGAAACAAATGTCTATTTTTCAGTTATAAATATGGCACAATGCCTACTGGTAGCAAAAGGCCTGCTGCTTGTAAATGCGACACTTTGAAATGGGAGAAAATTAAAATGAAGAGTTAATCATTAAGGTAACTTTTCATTTTAATTTTCTCCCATTTAAAAGCATTCAGAAACATCATTTTATTCTCACGCTCCAATATTGACTGACAAGGACTTTTATTTAGAAGTAAAATACTTCTGTGGTTCAGTTCTTCACCTCTGCGACCCAGTCTGGCCCATAAATCTGACTGAGCACTTCTCATTATTAGGCTCTGCTATCTGCATCCTGATGATAATAATGTAAAGTAAACACAGCCTTCCCTTAATTTTAAAAGAAAAATGTGACCCTGTGTTTATTTAAAAATTAACTCAAGGCTGCGAGCTACCTTGAAGGTGTCTGGGAGCTACTAATATCTCGCATTCGACTGGTTGGAGACACCTGTTCGAAGCACTTCAAAGAGATATGTCTCCCAACTTCAAAGAAGGCACCAGGTATAAAAATAGGGCCTTCATACCCAATACTCAGTTCCCTTTCTAGACCTGTGGAGGCCTCTAAGAGGACTGCCTGCTGCTGGTGGCCTGCTGTGTACTCCACAGGACTGCCTTGTGGCACCTGGATGGACTGCTTTGTTGCCTGGAGCCTGCTTTGAACCATCAGAAGCCAGGCATGCTATTTGAGTCCTGCTTCTTCACATGACCCCAGGACTACCAGAGTGACCCCAAGGGCTAGTTTGATGGCCTCCTGGACACAAGAGGCTCCCACCATTTTGAACCAACACCTGGGCCCAGCCTTAGTGAGTCCTGAACCCGCAAGTGGTGTCCCTCCAGTCCTGGACCTGAAGGTTGTAGTGCTAAAAGTGCCCAGATTGCCAAAATCCAGAGCTTGAGACTTAAAAGACTTTTGGCTGAAAACTGCTCTGAGAACCGAGGGAAGACTGAAACCAACCTGCTCGTCTGTCTACCCAAGGTCCATCACCAATCAGCCTGACTTCGCAGCTGCTCCCTTTACGTTTTTGACTGCAGCAGCAAATCCTGTTCAGAAGTCCCTCGCCAAAGGGGGTATCTGATCTTCTTGAACTGTCTTCAGCCTACAGCCTCCAGATTATCGACTTCTAAAAAAGTGACTAAGTACAAATGCAGAAATCTTCACCGTGACTTCATCCAGCGACTCCCTGACGATGACACTCCTTCTTCAGACACTGTCTGCAGTCTTGCCCTGCTGAACTTTAATCTTCTCAGTACATTTTCTTTAAAAATTCTTCTAAGTCCCAAGGTAAGGGCTGACCGGACCCAATCCACTTCTTGTCTCTGACCCATGTTTCATCGCAGTCAGCTACATTTTTTTATTTAGTTTGAGCTGGTCTTACACGGCCAGATAGCTGTGGTTGGTGCTTTGATCTTTTAGTAACTAGTTTTTACAAAAAACATTTAAAATTCATAACATCGGTTCTACTGTTTGGATTTTGTTGTTGGATTTTTTTGGTGTCAAATAATTTATTAAAATGAACACTATTTTTCTAAATGGGGGTGTGATTTTTCCTGTGTTGCGTTTGCACTGTTTTACTGCTAGTGTGCTGCAAAAATACCTGACTTCATTTTGTGCCAAGCGACCCAGGGTCAAGCACAGGTTAATCTACAAACATTTTGTTGTTCACCCTGCAAGGAATTGTGGCTGTTGCATGAGCAGGGCTCACATCCCAGTCAACCAACAACCCAATTTCTCTCAGCTACCGATTGGGGACTTTTAACCATATGGTTGTTAGTCGCGAAAGTGCTAATTATTTTGAGTAGCATTACTGTCAGCAATATAATCTAAGATAATATTGATCCAAACATTATGTGAGCCAGTGACTTGGTTGATTTTGCAACTTTGTTGCTAAATTCTAGAACCTTTAGCTTGTAGGTCATGAACTAATGCAAAAAGATATTATCTTCTGGTGACAAGTATAAAGTGGATTAACAATATCAACAGTTTCCTAGTCTTACATACCCAAATGTTCACAATATGTGACTGAATAAATATCTAGTTTAATGAAACAGATCGGGGCCCAACAATAAAGGAGACCTCAACTTGAGGGTAGATTTTGTTCTCTTCAGTTTGTACTGGATTTAATTGGTGTAGTGATTTTCCCTCTACTTGATTCATTTCTTTTGAGTGAAGTACCCAACAATTTGCTTTGCAGTGAGGCAGAGGAGTTTTTGTTAGATTTTGGCTGTAGTATTTTGAAAAAAAGCAGTAGTTTGGAAACAAATGTTTACATGCTAGTTTTTTTCTGCTGGTGAGTATTAAAGTAAAAGAGGTAGCATAATACTCACTCTGTGTCTTTAATAGAATCTAGATCTTCTTTAATACTCTTCAGTAAATCGTTATTGTTTTGGAGTGTGCCTATTACTTTTTCTTGGGGCTTTTGCCCTCTTTGCTGGGATGGCTGCTGTAATTTTTTAAAGGTAGCAAATTTAACAATAGGCGCCAATCACTTTGCAGCCACCCTGGAGGGTACTCTGCTGTATCATTAGCTGAGAAGTCAGAGCCAAATGAGGCGCATTCTTCCAAGTTGCTTTCTTTCTTTTAAACTAGTTCAGGAAGGCACATATGTTTCATTAGGAACAGAGTTTCAGGGGGATGTATAGCAGGAAGTCAGCATGCGCAGATAATGTGTGCTTGTTTTAAGATTTGAGATTCCTGAAGACGTGGTACAAGATATTACACTAATCAATTATTGAGGAATCTTGCTATTTTGAGTATTGGTCAGAAATCTATGGATAACCTTCTACTGCATTTTCATTTGCTATGTTCCTTGTGAAACATGATGTCCAGGTCTCTGTACTTTTCGCTAAGGTGGAGCCTTGTCTAAAATCTGCCACCTGGTGAATAGGAGGGTCTTGTTGAAGCTATTCCTTGGCACCCACCCCATAGCTGTAGGATTGGATATATTTATTTATATATTCATGTTTACAAATCTGACGGCACAATTGCTGCTTTGTAATATTGTACTATATAAATCTCATTGCTTTACTGTATATGGTTTTAATAATTGCTCATATCATGTGGTTAAATATTATTGTATTAAGTATTAATGAACTATCTCTAAATAAAAATATTTATAAAAAAAAAAAGATACCCTTCGCGGTGAACATGAGCTTTACAAATACGCATGTCATATTATGTTATGTTACTCCTGCTTAGTAGGATTAAGCTATAAACAGCTAAAAAGCCAGCAAAATAGTTTCCAGAAAAATGCAACAAAATCTGGGGTGACCATGCACAAATGGAAGAGTTCCTGCACCCTCTCACTCGTTTTTCAGAAAAGGAAGGCAGAGTAGGAAGGTCAAAGATAACCTTAGAAAGCTATCCAAGTGGTTGCTTTGGAGAGCAGCCTTCAGGCTTAGTCTTGAAGGAATGTTAAGCAGCTTGTTTTACCACAAATGCAACCTTATTGTATTGGTTAAATGAAAGGAGAACCACACAATAGTTCTAAGAATATATATTTATTATTATAACACACCTTAAATACCTCACAGTATCTGCTACACGCAGATAAACACAAAGCACACAATACTTTAGCACAGAATCAATAGTAAGTAGCACTAATACACAGTGGGCTCCTGGGGGAGACCAAACCATATACTAAAATAGTGGTATAAGAACCATGACTCGAGTCAAGACAGTGTCTAGAGAGTGTAGAATCGTTGGGACCCCAAGGAACCACCCAAGGTGAGTGAGTAGGGACCCCACGGAGGACGGGTGCAGTGTGAGAACACGACCGCGTGCTACGTGCAATTCAATGGGAGAGTCGCAGTTGCAGTTTTAATGTTTAAGGACCCTTCCCAGTGGATTGCGAGGAAACCCTTTGGAACATAGAAGGTTGGAGAGCCACCCCACCCGCGGATACCTAAGTACCAGAGTTACCTATCCCAGGGAAGCCGGGTGCATAGGGCTGAAGTGGTGTCGGAAACCGCCGTCGTTCTCAATGGGAGTCTTCAAAGAAATGCCACTGCTGGAAAGAAGAAAAGGGTCCGGTGGAATCCGCAGGTGGATTCTTGATGGAAGGAACCTGAAAGCAGAGGGGACAGAGTCTGGGTCACTCAGGAGTGACCAGGGGCTCGGTAGGCGAATGCCCACCGATGTGGGGTGCTTCAGGTGCGAAGAAGGAGACCTTCACTCTACAGCTGCAGGGACCAGGAGACGTCGAGGACAACCAGTAGCCGGATACGAATATCTTTAATCTACATATACTTACCTCCTTTATGTATCTATATACTTTCAATGTACTTATGGATCTATATATTTATCACTTTCTTCTAATTTACAAGGCACTACCCTATTTCTCAACCTATATTTCTCTCAATATATCTTCTAGCCCAACCTTCTGACTCATCTCAAACTTCTCTCTACTACTCTTTCCAATGCCCTACCCTATCTCTCATCCTATACATTTATCAATATATCCTCTACACCCACACTCTCATTTATCCCAAACCCCATACCACTACTATGATCCCCAAAATAACCCTTTCTAGACTCTCTCCTACTCTACCCCTCCTTGCATCATCTGACACCTCTTTACTATACCGATCCCCTAAAACAAACCTTTCTAAACTCTTCCCTCTGACTCCTCCCTCCAAAACTCCCTTTTACTCATCCAAAAGCCTCCTCCTACTGCTAAGACCTAAAAAATAAAATTTAAAAAAAATAAAAATCACTCACTCTTTTATCCCTCCACTATCCTTTTCAATCAAAATTAACAGACTAACATGTTCAATTCTCAAATTCCATACTCAACTATACTAATTCACCACTAATCCTTTAAGGGTTCCAGAGTAGCGTGCTACTCGCCAATAAAGCGTCTCAACACCCCATCAGGGTTACAAGCGCTATATAAATGCAAACCTTTTCCCTTTTCTTCCCTCCCCAACCCTTCTCAATCCAAATAACTGACTAACATCTCCACCACTAAAATTACTTTCATGTTTCACCATACTAATTCAACACTAATACTTATGGGTTCCAGAGTAGCATGCTACTTGCGCTTCAAAACCCCATCAGGGGTGGCAAGCGCTATATAAATACAAACCTCTTTCCCTCTTCTATCCCGCCACCTACCCTTCTCTACCCAAATAACTGAATAACATATCCACTACTCAAATTACTTCATATTTTACTATACTAATTTTCAACACTAATCCTTAATGGGTTCCGGAGTGGCGTGCTACTCGCCAGAAAAGCGATTCAACACCCATCAGGGGTAACAAGTGCTATATGAATGCAAACCTTTCTTCCGTTTTTATCCCTCTGCTATCCTTCTCACTCCAAATAACTGACTAATATCCACCACTGAAATTACTTTCATATTTCACCATATTAATTCACCACTAATCCTTTATGGGCTTCCGGAGTAGCGTGCTTCAACACCCCATCAGGGGTAACAAGCGCTATATAAATACAAACCTTTTTTCCTCCTCTATCCTTCTGCTATCATTCCAAATCCAAATAACTGACTAACCTATCCACCACTTAAAATGTACTTGCATGTTTCACTATACTAATTCAACACTAATCCTCTATGGGTCCCGGAGTAGCGTGCTACTCGCCGAAAATGCGCTTTGACGCCTCGTCAGGTGTAGTAAGCGCTATATAAATGCAATTACAATACAATACAATATA
This sequence comes from Calotriton arnoldi, assembly GCA_963921515.1. NCBI lineage: Eukaryota > Metazoa > Chordata > Amphibia > Caudata > Salamandridae > Calotriton > Calotriton arnoldi. Next base: position 720,114 of record CAWUFW010008834.1, on the reverse strand, counting down.
CCAGGTCAACTTCTCACAAATAGGAAACTGAAAGTTGACCCATCTTGCGAAGCGCTTTCCACAATGCAGCAACATATTTTGCTGCATTTTAGTAACTTTCAATCCATTTGAGCTAGAAAGAATATTTTGTTTTGTTAAAATGTGCAAATTATTCAGCAGATAATGGATTAGGTGACAAATGTAGCAAATCCATAATTATGTGGAACATGCAGCAGCCGCAGAATTGCATAATACTTCATATGCTTTAAGCAAAGTTGCAAAGTTTTGACTCTGCTTAAATGAAAATAACTTGTAAAGTTTCACTAATACAGCACAGATACACAATGGGAAGGAGTAGTGCAAGTGCCTATTATTTAATGAAAAGCAAAGGCAACAATTCCATGGCAGTACTGACAACATGTACTGCTGCTGTCCTCCGTCCTATCAGTCTTCTTCGGTGCTCACAGAAGGCAAAGCTTGCTAATATAATTAGAAGAAAATAAAGAACAGACACCCTACTTTGGGGGTACCGGTGTCTGTGCATTTATTCTTTCCCAACAAATTCTCTTATTTTGGCACTTGAATTGACAGAAATATACTATAGTCAGGGCCACTGGAGTTATGTGGTTCTTCAGACGCTATATTTTATGCATAATTATGGATGCAGATTTTAACAAAACGCCATATTAATTAGATCAAAAGTTACTAAAACGCAGTGAAGTTTTGCTGCACAGTGGAAGGCCCTTCACAAAGGTTTACTGGCCACCTTTAAGCTGCTTATTGCTGTAGTTGAGTTTTAAACAGTCACTAATGAGATGAAACATGTTTCCAGACAGTGTAAACGTATTAAAAATGACAAAATAACAAAGCAATACCACCCTGCTTCATGCTACATAATTTAGTCAAACCTGTTGTATAATTTGGTCCTCCCATTTGCAGTGGCCCTTTTATAGTGGGGCTGTTACCCCTCGGGTAGTAAACTGATAAGATAATATACTGAGCTAATACACTTGCTGCAGAGATGTTACTACAATCTGTGACTTCACAACTTCAAATCTTCCTACTCTGCCTTCCTTTTCTGAAAAAAGAGTGAGAGGGTGCAGGAACTCTTCCATTTGTGCATGGTCACCTCAGATTTTGTTGCATTTTTCTGGAAACTATTTTGCTGGCTTTTTAGCTGTTTATAGCTTAATCCTACTAAGCAGGAGTAACATAACATAATATGACATGCGTATTTGTAAAGCTCATGTTCACCGCCAAGGGTATCTTTTTTTTTATTTTTTATATTTTTATTTAGAGATAGTTTATTAATACTTAATACAATAATATTTAACCACATGATATGAGCAATTATTAAAACCATATACAGTAAAGCAACGAGATTTATATAGTACAATATTACAAAGCAGCAATTGTGCCGTCAGATTTGTAAACATGAATATATAAATAAATATATCCAATCCTACAGCGTAACGACCTCTTACTACGTTTTAACTTGAATTTCCCCATAATGTCTTAAATTTCCTGTAGGAGCCTGATCTTAGCGCATATTTTCTTTCATGCTCCTTAATCCTGTCTAGTTTACTGAGTAACTGTGCAAAAGTTGGAATATCCTCCGACCTCCACCTTTGAAGGATCAGCGACTGCGCAGCCAGGACTAATATATATATCTGCTTTTTTTGTAGGGCAGTTGCTGTTAGATCGGGAGAGTATCCAAAAACCATTGTCTGGGTATCCAACATCCATGGGACTTTCAGTATATCTTAGCAGTATCTATTGATCATATCCCAAAATCTATTTAGCTTAGAACACCCACATATGATATGGGTCCAGTTCCCTCCTCCCTCAATATTGCACCGAAAGCAATTTGACGAAATTTGGGGGTTTATTTTATGCGAAAAGTCCGGTGTTCGATATAACAGCCATTTAGAATAATATTGCATTCATTTGTAGTTGGCTGCTTTCAGCAAGGAGCTATTGAACTTATTTTTCTGGCTCCAAGCTGCAGCAGAAATTAGCAGCCCTTCCTGATTCTCCCATTTTCTCTGTGCTTTTTGATATAGTTTACCTGCCCCTCGAGCTTGGAAAAAGGAGGCCCAACCACTTATTGAAATACGATGCGTAGGATCTAATAGGTGCACTACTAGTTCACTGACATCGATGATATGTGTTGGGTTGAGTTCCAACAAAAAGCCTCTAATCCTAGCGAAAGACCATTGTAAAATTCTTTTGCTCTGTTTAATAAATGGTTCTATTTCGGACCAGGTTTTCCAATCTCCCAATAAAAAATCTCCTATTTTACAAAAGCCCTGACTTCTCCAATTAGCTATAATCGCTGGATCCAGTAATGGGTCTTGACCTATATATATATCAGAGAGAAAAGTTTCTTCATTTCTATTGGGGATCATATATTGCCCAAAAAGCTGTTTCTTTCGCTTGATGGTCCATTGCAAGGTTTTATATCTTACTTTTTTTGGTGTTTTTATTAAACGCATAAAATCTTGGATTAGATATTCTTTATGAATTAGATCTAAAAAAATGATCATATCTATTAATATTTAAAACCTTCATCGTTCTGTATATGGTATGTGCAAAGTTTGCATAATAATACTCTTTTAGGTCAGGGAGAGCTTGTCCTCCTTCTGTCGCTGGTCTAAAGAGTGCATCTATTGAGAGCCTGGACACCTTATTTGCCCATATGAATGAAGAAAACAGACCTCCAACTTCCTTAAAGAATTTCATTTGGACCGAATTTGGAATGGCTAAGAAAAGAAAATTACATAACGGTAAAATCATCATGCGAATTATGGCTACTCGGCCTATTATTGATATTGGGAGCTCTTTCCATTTTGTTAATTTATCTTTTATTTTATTGTAAAGAGGAATATCATTTGAGGCATAAAGATCATTAACGTTTTCTGTAACATACACACCCAAATATCTCTTAGGCCGGGTATTAACCAGTGGAATTAGTTCTGCCAATAGTGAATCAGATGTACAATTACAAAGCAGAATCTCAGTCTTAGACGTATTAATTTTATAACCTCAAATGGATTGAAATTCCCGAAACAGATTAAAAATTTGATTTTGCACTTCACTATTAGGTTTTAAAAAAAGAGCAATATCATCGGCGTAAAGTTTGATGTTAGTCATATCAGGCATTGGAGATGTTAAGCTACTAATGGAGCGAATAGCTATAGCAAGGGGTTCTATAAAGCATTTATAAAAGCAGAAGGGAAAGGGGGCAACCCTGTCTTGTCCCCCTAACTACTCTGCAGACATCCACTTTATTAGCATTTACAATTATTTGGGCCGTAGCTCCCTCATAAAATTTGGAGATTACTGCGCTCAGCTCGGGGGGAAAACCGAATTTAGCAAGTGAATAATACAGACTTTCCCAACACACAAGATCAAAAGCCTTTTCGGCATCCAGAAACATAATCTGAGTTGGGATTTTGTTTTGAGTAAAATAATCCAGGGCTTCGATTAAAAAAGTAGTGTTAAAAGATAATTGTCGTCCTGCAACAAATCCACATTGATCTTTATGTATTATTGACCCTGTGCAGTTGCTAATTCTATTTGCTAGTAATTTAGGTATGATTTTGTAGTCTGTATTTAATAGACTAATGGGTCTATATGAATTTATGTCCTCCTTGTCTTTATTATTTTTAAAAAAACTGACAACCACAGCTGTTCGGAATGAGGAAGGTATGTCCCCGCCCTGTAAAATATGATTAGCTAGCAAAACAAGTTTGTTTTTTAAGCTTGCACTAAATTTTTTAAAGAATTCTATCGGTATGCCATATTCACCACATGCTTTACAGTTAGCCATAGACTGAACCACCCCTTCAATTTCTTGTATTGAAACATTAGCCGTTAATTTTGTACGTTGACTTGGGGTTAATTTTGGTATTGACAGTCCATTGAAAAAGGAATCTGATTTCCGACTTTCCTCCTCTTGCTTGACAGAATAGATGAATTCATAGTGTTTTACGAATTCCCTTTGTATTGCCTTTTCGCCTGTAATGCGAATTTTAGTAGAGTTATTGGTCAGCGCATTTACTCTATTCTGGGCCTGTTTGTCTTTTATATGCCAGGCTAAAAATCTACCAGTAAACTCACTCTCTTCATACACTCTCTGAAGATAAGGGGAGTTAGCTGTATACACTTTAGTGTAGTAATAATGTTGCATCTCCTGGCGAGCAGACTCTAAAGCCAATTTGTTCTTACTATTTTTGTCCCTTAAATATTGTTCATTCGTATGCTTGACTTTAACTTCCAGTTGATTCCTCTCTATGGTTTGCGCACGTCTGGTTGCTATCTGCTTAGATGATATGACGCCGCGAATTGTGGCTTTAAATGCCTCCCATATATTCTCTACCGAGGCTGTATCCCTATTTATATGGAAGTAGCTTTCAATCTCGCTTTGGATTTCCTTGCACCAGTCTGCGTCTTCCAGTCGTATTCGGGTGAATGTCCATTTTGGGGTATTTTTATCCCTGCCGACTCCAGTTAATTCATGATTTAATAATGCGTGGTCTGAGAAGCTATTTTGTGTATAAGTATAATTGGCCAGGTTTAACCCCTGGAGATTAAGAAATAGTCAAGTCTGGCGGGCGAGTTGTATTTTGCTGAATAGCACGAATACTCTTTTTTACTTGGGTATCTAATCCACCAGCTATCTATTAAGTTTAGATTTTTCATGCATTCATTTAATGCCACCCCTACCCGTGGTTTCTTTTGTTTTCGGACCCCCTGAAGATGAGTCTAAAACCGGATTCTATAAATAGTTAAAGTCCCCACCTAAAATGATCAAACCAGGAAGTAACAGTAATGCATGATACAAATCCAACAGGGGAGCAGGATTATCCTCTATTGGGGCATTTATATCGTAGCTATAGTCAGCCTGGTGTTATTAATTAAACCATTCACTAAACCCCATCTGCCCTTTTTATCAATCTGGGAGTATGTAGTCTGAAAAGGAAAAAATTTGTGAAAAAAGATTGCTACCCCTCTATGAGCCATACCTGCTGATGAAAAATGGCTACTACCTGCCCAGCTCTGGAACATATTGAATGGGAGTTTCCTCTTAGTGATATTATGATTTTCCTGTATCAAAATGATATCTGGGGAGTTTCCCTTCAACCAATCTTCCACAGCCCAAGCTTTAATTTTATTAATAGATTCTTTAGCTGCCTGTTGATTTGACGTCATTAATAATACTCAAAATATTCAGTCTGCCTTGTAGCTGCGTGTTCTTAACTGCTTGGACGATTTACACATACTAATGCATACTTGAGCTAAAAAACAAAGTCTGTAAACAGTAGATATATAAAGTGACAGTGCAGATAAAAAATGCGAGACTGAATTGAAGACTATTATACATTCCTAGAGAAATACAAGACTGGGCTAAATGCAGAGTCTGTAAACATTAAGGGGCCGATTTGCAAGCCCCTTGCACCACTTTTGCATCATTTGTAACATGGGAAAAGTGACGTACGGGAGGCACAAGGGGCTTGTAAATAAGCCCCTAAATATATAAAGTGACAGGGTGAATAAAGTGCATAGCTAAATTGAACCATATTCTTAACTCTTAGGATGATATACGCATACTAATGCATACTTGGGCTAAATACATGGTCTGGAAACAGTAGATAGATAATATACCTTCCTGGAGCAATACAGAACTGGACTAAAAACATATTCTGTAAGCGATAAATATAGAAAGTGACAATGCGAGTAAAGTGCATAACTAAATTGAACCATATTACAGTTTCCTGAAGAAATGCAAACCTTTTGTCCTAAAAGAAAACTTGTCAGGGAAACTAAGGTCCCTCACAAAGGTATTTTTACATTTAGAGTCGACTAACAGATGGCTAAGATACATTGCAGAACCAGGAGAGTTAGCTAGCATATCTAGATTAAAGTGTCTATACCAGTAGTTCAAGTAAAGTGACCATGCAGTGCAAATAGCATCCAAAGTGCATAAAAAAGTTACAGTATTGAATGAGGCTCTGGCTTGAATATTATACGTTTTTTCCCCTGACGTCATGTGGATTCCTTGAGATTTAGAAAAACGATCTCGTTTTTTTCCCCCCATGCTCACCCTGTGCACCCACCCAGCCCTTGAAGAGCACCCCTCCCCATGTGTGTGGAAGAGTGGCCCACTGCTCCTCCCAACCCCCCTGAAGAACTCTGGGTGCCATGTATCTGCACCCCTCCTTGTGCGTTTCTGCTACTGGAGGCAAGGCTGCCTCCGGTCCCCCAGCTCACTCCGCCCATTGCATTGAAATGCTCTGACATTAGATCATACGATACATAGGGTCATCGGGTTCAAAGATTTAACAGTTTTTTATGCCACATGTCCACCTTTAACTAGTTACACCTTATTGCTTTCTGAAAATTCCTAGGCTGGATCCGAGATCTGTTGTAATAGTTCTTCAGCTTTAACCACATTGTCCAGCAAATAAAATTTCCCCTTTGCCAAGACTTTTAGTTTCGATTGTTGAACAATACTTGCCTGTGCTCCCTTTGATTTAAACAAATCAATCATCCTTACAAATTCTCGGCGCCTCTTTGCTGCTACTGCTGACATGTCTGAATTTTTTTTTTAATGTGGCACTTCTTGTGTTGACAATGTTCTCTTCTCGATGGCCTTAGAGAGGATCTTCTCCTTTTTTCGAAAATTGGTGAAGTTTAACAAAATGGTACGAGGGTATTTTGCATTAGCTGGGTGCTGAAAGGGGGCTCTATGGGCCCTAGTGATGGTTAGGTCCCCTTCTAGTTTGGGAATAGCTTTCTTCAATAAAGACTCAACCCATTCCCGTACCGGAGGCCCTTCAGTAGCTTCGGGAACACCTACCAACCGTAGATTAGATCTTCTATTATAGTTTTCCATGTCCTGCAGTTTGGATTCAAGGACCTCTGTATTTTGTTTAATTTGGGCGATTTCATGATCAAAAGTCGTTGCTTTATCTTCAAGTTCGGACACACGTTCCTCGACTTCGATTAACTGTTCTGCAATTTTTCCCATAGAGTCTTCAATTTGGGAAAGCCTGGCGTGCAATGAGGCAATTTCCAGTGCTTGTGATGCCCGGAGTTCTTTGATCTCTGAGAGGATTAATTCAAGCATGCTTTGTACTGTAAGGTCAATTTCATTCCCATTCTCCGATTTTTGAAGGGCTGCGCCGTTGCTGTTTAGGGCCGTGCTTGCCGATGAGAGGTGAGTTGTGGTCCCTTCAGTATCGTCTAATTGCAGCGTTAGGGGTACCAGTGCTGAAGGCGCAGGAAGTGGAGTGGCCTGTATTAGCGATGGAACCGAGGGCTGGATAGAGGAAGCCGTGGCTGTTGTTACAAAATGAGACTTAGAAAAGAACGGGAACTGATTGCAGCAAGTGTGGGTGGAGAAAGACTCTGCCATAGGTGTTTTCTGAGGGGGGACCACCTTTTCCAAGCTAGTGTTCACATCTTCCGATCTTGTCTCGGGGTCCCCCCCCCCCCTGTGGCTGAGTAGGTTCTGGCATCATCTGTTGATTACACGTAGCCCTATTCTCGTGCGGAGCTGCCTGTGTCTCCAAAGTCTGTGCTCTATCTGCAGCTAGCAGGTGCTGAACTTTTAAGTCCATTCTTTGTTGTGCGTTTCGCAACACACGTGAGCTACCCGATGTTTTCTCTGCGCCTGGGTTATTACGCAGCTTTTTCTGTGTAAAGATCGGCTGATTGCCAGTCTGGCTACCGGGCAGAAGACTTGTGCCTAAATTCTTGTGCTCAATCATGCGCACACTTCTGAGCTCCCCCCTTATTGCTTATTGTTTATGTCTTTTGGCAGTCTTTTGCATCCGCTCTCCTCTTTAAGCTCTTGCTTTTTTCTCACTCCCTCTCACTCCCCCTCTTTTCACAGAGAGCAGTGGAGTACGTAATATCCTCTTTTCTCGTAGATTTTTGCTCCTTATCCCCCCTCTCTCTGTCTCTCTTTGCTTCCTCCTCCTTCCCTCCACTTCCTGCGCTTGACTTGCACGTGTTGCCAAATTTTACCACAGTACGTTACTTCATGCTGATTAGGGCGGGTAAGTGCACTGATCTTACAATGAAAACTTGATTGACCAAGTTAGTCTTGAGAAAATGGTCACCAATCAATTAATTTCCCTCTTAACATGCCCTTCGTCCATTAGCAAGGACACAGATTTCAGCCAGTTTCGAGGGCCCTGCATCACTCCAGGTAATTGAGGGCTATATCTGCTGTTGCTACTTCCGTGTGTAAGAAACAGGCTTCCTAAATGAGGGAGAAAAGGAATTCACACAGACACAGCTCCCCGTGACTGTCCGTCCCTCCCTCCACCCGGCGAGTCGCTGCTGGGCCTCGTCCACTGCCTGCAAAGTCCGACGTTCTCCTGAAAGCAGGCTCTCCAATTTCTTGATATAATTTCAGCGAGTCGCAGCGAGTCTCCGTTGGATTCCTGGATAGCGGGTGTTTCCCCCTTCACAGGCTGATTTTAGGACGGCGCCGACACCGTGGCTCTGAGCAAACTTTTCCTCGCTGATCCCGACTTCACTTCCGGGAGCGGGCCTAGCTGGAGAGAACGCACTAGCAGTGACGCATGTGGGAAGCGTCCGGCTCGCGAAGGGTATCTTGGTGCTGAATAACAGATCTTTATTGTTACCCAACTCAATGGTACTCATTTTATTGATTTCAGAAGGATAAAAGGCTGAGTGGACCAGCCGGGATTTGAACCTGTGACCATGAGATCAAATACAGTCCCAGACACTGGACACATTAGTCCACTAAGCCACCAGACCTGGAGCAAAGTGATTGTGCTTCCCTTTTAAACATGGTCAAATTGGCTTACTCCAAATACACACATTTAACTTCCCTAAATTCATCACTATATGTCATAGAAAATGCACCTAAGGCCTGGAAGTTAAATGTCACTTGTGGACTGTAGCACCTATTGTGCCTGGAAAACATGGCTTCAGGCTTACCATGGTAACCTGAATGCTATAGTGTACGACCTACAATGCAGCCTGTTAAAATAACCTTTTTTGATAGTGAAAGACCTTCCTTTTAAATATGAAAAAGTCACACCTATGTAGGCATTGTAGCCCACAAGGTAGGGTGCATGGTGTTTTGAACGTGGGCCACTTAGAAAATTAAGGCACCATGTCCCTACAGTGACATGGCCTAAAAAACAAGTTAGGTCTCCATCAGCTGCCCAGCCAGTACTTATCCTTTATTAATGTGGTGTGAAAAAAACATAAATGTGGCACCCCCAAAGGCACCCTCCTCAGAACACTGTCTTGACCTGTGGAAGATCTGAAGATGACCAGATCTGCTGTCTGTGATCTTAGAAGAGCCCTGAAGGACTAGAGCCACTCCCTCTTGTACACAGGACAAAGAAACGTCTGTTGACTGACCATCTATATGCCTGCAGGGGCATAGCAAGCTGCAAGAGGTCTTTCCCTGAAGTGCCCAGCTGACCAATGGCAAAGAGTCTGGACTGAACTTTGCAGTTGGTCTCTGCCTGACACCCTGAGAGTCTTTACGTGCCTTCTCCTGAAGGCCTTGTAAGTGTACACCTGTGGTTGTTTGGGCGCCAGAAGAGTTTAAAAAAACTTTACTCCAGAGCTTCAGCAACACCTTCCGAGGTAAGTATCAGACCGGCACTTCTACATTGTGGACTGAATTTCCGTTTCATCCCCCACAAAGATTACAACAGCTCGGAAAAAAAACTCCCATTCTGAGTTGGGAATTAGAAAATATGCAGCAAAAAATCTCAAAAGCTTCAGGGCATCAACATGGCCATCCTGCTTCACGTATCCGGAATTCGTGGCAGCTACTGTTTCAGTGACACCAGCACAGAGAGGATTGTTCTTCCAAAAATGTGTCAAAACCTCTTTCTGAAGCAGTACTTAAAAACATTTTTTAACTTTTTGACCTCCAGACTTTCACCAGGACCAATCCACGTGATATATCTGACATGAGCTCCACCGCAGTTGGCCTCAAATAGCACCTAGTTCCAGTCTACTGCAATCATTGAGCTTTTGCTTTTGGTGCAATTTTCAACTAAAACTCATATCTCCATCATAAACTATAGTAGGTGAAGAAGATGGTGTCAGAGATGGATGAAGGAGGACCACAAAGGAGCCTGAGGAAGTACGAAGTATGGAAAAATAGTATAGGTGGGAAAAATGAGTGATGCGAGTAAGGGAGTGAGTAAGCATGTACTGAATTATGGGCGATAAGAAGTGAGCGGAGAAAGAGGAATACAGAAGGGTGATGGCAGAGAATGAAGCTTGTGAAGGATGGGGATGATGAGAAAGGAAGGTCGTCACTGTTAGGTCCCGTGTTTAGTGCAGGTCTTACGGGGCTTGGGGTTTCTGGGTTTTCTTCCTCGTACTTTTCTCCTTACCTGAACATGTGTGCTAAGCGTCACCAAGTCCTGTAATTCCAAGATTGCCGTGGCAAGACAGCGGGTATTTAAATCGCTGCTTGCCTTCCCTTCTTTGCTTGGTTTTGTTTCCGGTTCATGCCGCCGGAAAGACTTTGCCGACAGCGTTTTGTTGGATCTACGCTGTTCTGTCTGAGACTGCTGCAATGGCATACTCACCTCGATGCACTAAAGCTGAGGGCATCGGCATCGGTCAGGGGATTAAAAAGATTCAACGGTGCTTATGGCGAAATGTCCGACAGACCGGTCCTAAAAGCTTACTCAGCAATGGTACCACCTCAATTTTTGTATGGTGCAGAATTGCTTTATTTGAGCGGCAAAAACGGATGGGACATTGAGGAGGGAAACACTCTGAAAAATCTATTTTCATTGCCCAAGTCGTCAATGGTCCAGGCAGTGAGACTAGAATTGTGAACCACCTCATGGGGTATAACCGCTTGTATGGCCTTATTACGATTCTGGCAGCGCCTGGGAACGGGTGATGATTATAAAATCTCACAATGGTGCAGAAATGAGATTGTAAAGAGTGAGCTAATGTGGGCAATAGGGATCAGAGCTACCATCACTAAAGCGTGCCGCATGATGAAGGTTAAGCTGTGCCCCCAGAGTCTCCAAATTAATATCGACAAGAGGGAACTTAGGGCCCTGGGAAAAGAAATCTCTCGAGCACAGGGCCAAGATTACCTCTTGAGGAAAAGCTCTGTACGTTTCATGGCTTCTGCATGGCAAAATGAACAACATTTCCCTTATATTGACAGGCTACCTAGCTGTCGGTTAAGAAGAGAACTGCTAAGGTTAAGAATTGGGGTTAACTCATGTTATACGAATAATGGGGTAAAAAGATCTATGATAGACAGTAAGGGAAAATGCACCTGCACTTTGGGAAGAACATGTGATATTTTACATATACTATTGGATTGTCAGAAGGTTTTAGAGATACGAAGAGAGTTTTTATGTCCGATTTTTAAAAAGTACGATATTGAAAACAGGGCTCAAGTAGTAAACCTTTTAACAGAAATGAGTAATTTAGACATAGCTTGTGCCGTGGGGAAGTTCACCCAAAAAGTCAAAGAATTTCTCAAATGTGATTAGAACTGATATGTCTATTTTTAGTTTTATGTGGCCTATGTTATATGAAATGTTGAAAGGAAGCTGAGTGTATTATATGAATTTTTTTATGAGGTTAAATAATGAACTGTGATTTTAGAAGCTTTTTAATGTAGTTTTTAAGAACGTTTGAGGACCATTGGTCTAAATAAACTTGTATTGAAATTGAAATTGAATTGATTGACTGCTGCACTTAAACTCCGGCCTTGCAGGAACCCTGGCACCCGTAATTCTTGGAACCTGCTCCTTCGTTGGGATTCCACGGTCAGCCCCGCTTTTGGGATCTGGTGTTTTTGTGCGGGACTTTGGGATAGGAGGGAGCCACGATTGTTGTTTTGGTGGCTCTCCCATGTTGGCACTTCCGCAGTAAGGGGAGTGTCACTTTAGTACCTATCATTTTTGTTGTGGGTTTTTTGGGTGCATTCACCAAGCACCAGGAAACCACAAAACGAATAAGGGATCCCTTTAGTATAGCTTCTTTCTTTTTGAAAACAGGTTTTTTGCCTTTGATAGGCATTTTTCTCCCGTATAGAAGGTGGCCTTGAGGTTAACCTTTATGAACTTTTATAATTGGGGATACTCAAGTTAATTTTGGATTAACACATCACCGCATTGAAAGAATCCGGATCTGTGGGGGAGTTGTCATTATTTGGGGACTTGGACCGTTTTGGATTAACACATCACCGCATTGAAAGAATCCGTATCTGTGGTGGAGTTGTCATTATTTGGGGACTTGGACCATCCGGAACTGGGGTAAGAAAGATATGTCTCCCTGTTCACGGATGGATATATTTGTTGTATGACTGGTGAATGGTTCTTAGCACACGTTGTTTAATATTCTCTTTGTTTTCTTCTTTTTTTTCTATTAAGGCTATCGATTCTACTCTTGGGGTTCCTTCTACACAGAGAGAGGGAGAGTCTAGACAGATTGTCCATTTGGTCATTTCTTCTTTTTTTGTTTGTTTCCCCCCACCTTCTCCAGGTGCTTTCTTCAGTAGTTGCCGTTTTCTATCCAGGCAATTGTGACTGAGGTACGGGCAGAAGATTGGGACATTCTTCGCTCCTGCAGTGTGGGTACAACTAGTGAGTGGTGGTGGAACAGTCACATATGAGAGTCATGAGCAAATGATAAGTGGCAGGGGAGGGACTAGAGAAGTAGTGCGAAGAGCCTGGAGAATAGAGGTAAAACAGGAAAAAGGAGAGACTGATGACTAGGGAGGGTGATGGTTAAAGAGGGGGTGATAGGAATGGGAGAGACTCATGGGTGACAGGAGAATGGGAAAGAAGAAGCATGCTAGTCACTACTTAGGAGAGAGTGTTCAATTTTAGGTACTCACAGTAGCTTGGCATTTCCTATTTGTTCCCTTTAAGATTGACAACAAAATAATGGTTGAGAAACTAGCCATCAAATTACAAGTCCAGTCCTCCACCTTCAAAGATGTTCTCTTGTTACAGGGGTAGAAACAGACCCACATTTGATGTCTAGTTTGCTCCTCTTGCTCAGGTTGCACTTCCAACATTTGATTTATGCTCCAATTGTTACCTCGCTTATTTAGTAAAAATATGCATCACCTCAGGTCTTTGTAGATCCTATGTTTGCTCATGAGTATGCACTACATAATCCAGTCCTTAGTGGAGCCACTATTTAGAATGTTGAGAGGTACCAGCGAAGAACAGAGACAGAGAAGTGCCAGGCCCATACACCCATACAAGCAAAAGCACACCCCTCATTCCTTCACATACACAAACACATAACCCAGCAGCAGTGAAGATGTGGCTGGCAGAAGAGAGTGAGGTGGTGAGTTCAGGGTGAGGCGGAGAGAGAGAAGGGGGAGGTGAAGAGAGGGGGGGGTGAAGGAGAGAGACGGCAGGTAATAGGGAGGAGGCTGAAGCAGGAGGGAGATAGTGAGAAGAAAGTAGGATGGTGAGGGGTAAAGAAGAAGGGCCGGTCTGCAACATAAGAGGGTGAGCAAGAGTGGAGGAGAGGAGGGTGAGGAACAGAGATAAGGGTGAAGAAGAAAGAGCAGGACAAGAAATAGAGAAAAGGGTAAGGTGGAGCGAGAAGGGTGAAGTGGAAATAAAAAAATGAAGTGAGAGTGAGTTGACACACAGTAAGAAGATGGCGAGGTCAAAAGAGTGAGAAAGTAGGATAAGGAAGAAAGGGAAGAGGTTGAGGTGAGAGAAATATGAGGGTGACATGGAGAAAGAGAAGGGCACAGCAGGGAAACAGGTGGGTCAGGTGGAGAGACAGTAGGATGAGGTGAAGAGAATGAGGTGGGAAGAAGTAGACAGTGAGGTGAGCGGGACAGCAGGGTGAGGTGGAGAGAAAGGAGGATGAATTTAAGAAAGAGGAGGGGGACAGAAAGAAAGGAGGGTGCGATGGAGAGGGGAAGAGATCTAGACAATAGGTTTAAACCTCAAGAAATGCACAACTAAAACAAGTTGACAGAAACGGGCAGTAGGTATGGTATACAGCTCATCTCCGTACAAGATCATCCAGCAGCATGCCCAGACCCAACTCTAAGACACCGGGGACACTCTAGACAAACTCACTCATCTTTATGGCCCACCCATGCTTCTTCATGACCCTCCCACATCCAAAATTCCTGGAGCCGGGCCTGCGGTAATTACACACGTTCGCAAATGACTCATCACTTTCACGCTTTGGCATGTCCATAGGTATGATTCACTTCAATTGAAAATGTAATTTTAATTTCAGTTGCCTTTGGAAGCAGATAAAAAAGATGTGATAACTTAAATCACTTTTTGTGATTAAATAAACTGCAAGGAGGTGGCTCTATGTACCAACCTCATATTTCGACAGTGACTCACGCTATAAAAGATGAATACGTGTGATTCCTTGCACAAAGACTTAATTTAATCATTGTCTGTACTGCTTTCTTTGAATTTTAGAGGGCGAATGAAAAACACGCTGTCGTCATCATTTATCGGGCAGTCTAGTGTGGACACAGAACTGTGCCCATATGCGTCAAACTCAGCCCTGTCCATCAAAACAGTCTAATCCATGATCCTGAGGCTAAAAAGGGGTAGTTTAAAGCATGTGGTATGAAGTCACATTTTTTTATTGAATAGACAGGATAACACAGATGTATTCCATGCAGCACACTTGTACAGCACTCGACCTGCGAGCTACAGTTCGGTGCCCCAGTGCAATACACGTGGCCCGCTCAGCAAGTATGTGTCCTTTTCACTGCGATAGCCCCGAGGTGAGAAAGAGCTCACTGAACACTTGCAGAATAGAAGCAGGGTCCAGAGGGAGAATTGGCACGAGTTTCACTATCACTTGCATGGAATTCCTCATACTGTCCGGCTTGCCCCTTTGAGAGCATTGACACCATGAGAGCCACAAAAATAAACATTGGTAAATGAATTATGTGAGAGATTGGCAAGCTGATGTGTTGGTTATTCTTTTTTTATACACGTATGCCACAAAAAGAAAAAGAAAGAAAAGTTGTTGTCACCTAAAAGTGGCGGTCATCTGCTTGCAATATAAATGTTAACTTTAAACAAAAATAATTTTTAAATATAATTTTAAAAGAATAGTCTGGGTGCTTCCTAGCAGGGGTAACTTACAACAGGCAGAAAAACCTTTCGCAGTTTTAGTGCACATCATAGGAAAATAGGACACTTATTGGTACAAAGAAAAGTTACTATTGACTTTGGATTGGTGTCACCTGGAGCCACGGTTTAAACACACAAGGATCATTAAAAAAAAATTAAAAGCTGGGCAATGGAAATAAAAGGGTATTGTAAAGTAAGGTAGTGGTGTTTGCACTGAAGTGCACTTTTTTATGCAGTTGTACACATAATATCAGACAAATTGCCATGATTCACAGTGTAATAAATCCATTGGCTGAACTTAGCTGACCCATTGCCCTATGTAGTATACTATGGTGGGTGGAAGCAAAACGTGAATGACAGCACAACAGACAAATGAAAAAAAAGGAGCTGATCCAAAGCCTTTTAAGTATGTATGCTTTTTTTATTTATATTTATTTTTTATTAAATGAGGCGAGCAAAGCAGCCGAAGGTCTCCCAGAACTAAAAAAAAAACATTTAACTATCCTGCTGCCAACTCCTGCCCTGGGTTAAAGATCTTAAGCTAGGCTTTAAAGCTGAGCAGAGAGAAAGAGATTTCTTAAACAAACAAGCATTGGCAAAGCCTATAGGTTTAGCCTATGCGAGAACTATTGGCTTTGCCAATGTCTTTTAGCCATGTATAGAGCAGTGCAGCTAATGTGCAGCATGGCTAAAAGTAAGAAAAAAGTGTTATGATACGTCATAGTGCATTTTTTCTTACAGCGGGT
The DNA here is from genome assembly GCA_963921515.1 of Calotriton arnoldi. Classification (NCBI taxonomy): domain Eukaryota; kingdom Metazoa; phylum Chordata; class Amphibia; order Caudata; family Salamandridae; genus Calotriton; species Calotriton arnoldi. The sequence goes on along the minus strand of CAWUFW010008834.1, from coordinate 704,255 downwards.
GGGGAGGGTTTGGGGGAAAGGATTAGGGAAGAAGCAACACGGACAATGGGAGGGTGGGGGTAGGATAGGTGAAGCAACATAAACAAGGGTGGGGATGGGAGGGGAAAAGCAACATGGAAAAGGGGGGTGAGAGGAGAAGAATCAATACCGACAAGGGGGATGTGGAACACAAACAAACAAAGAACGATTCAACGTCAGAGGGTCCTAGGGAAATTTAAAGACCTCACAGGATTCAATCCCCAATACAATATCACAAAACAGTACAGAATCCTCAGGTCTATAACAAAAACAATCAGAAAGTGTGGTGAACCACTACTACACAGTTTGAAAATATAAAGATATAGAATACAGAACCAAATGACTAGGTGCCACAGATCTATCTTTGGGCACTTCCCTTTTCAGGACGAAATCCCTCACTCACCATAGGTGACATGCTTCATCATTTGGGATTCTCCTCCCAGAGGAAAAGCATAGTTCCTCTGAGGGCTACAACCCCTCTCTGAGAGGAGGAGCTCAGGGATGTTTTGAATAACTAATAGAATATTAAAAATCCACAAATGAAGAGACAGCTGTGTGAATGAGGGCGCAGCGCAACAAAAAATGGATAAATGTGAAGGTGGTGAAGTTAAAACCAGCTAAAGAGCGCAAAAAGAGGTACTTTATTTAAATACGCCTTTGCCAGGATTAAAGACGTGTACCAGCGGTATAAATTTAAACCGCAAAGGTAAAGTAGATAGTGATGGTCAACATGTTTCAGCCATACACCTAATTATAGGCAGGGCTTTCATCAGGACCTATATAGCTGCTGCTAAATCAGTGTAGGTGCTACAACAAAAGGATATAAAAACAGAGAATCTTCTTAATCTGTACGTTCCAAAGGGAAGGATTACCTATAATCGAAAAAGAAGAATCAAAACAAAATTGATCCATACCAATGATCACAAGCATCAAATATAAAATACAAATGGTTCTGTAAAGAGTAACAGAGAAAAGAAAAGGAAAATCCTTACCCGCCACTGCTGGGTAAGCAACCACACCTCTACCTGGCAACAGCTCAGGAAAGGAGCACTGCTCTGAAAAAACGGTGTATCTTGTCATTAACAAATCTTGTCCTATCAAAACCAGGGGTTATGACAGTAGTACCAATAACCCTGATAGGCATGTTTTAGGGAGCAAATATTAACAAGGAAGGCACAGGAAGCACATGCCATTTAAACATGAGAAAAAACTATCATATCCAAAGCCTGAAAGGCTACAACGTAAAAACACCATGAGGACTCAGCTTGAATAGAAATCTGAACCTCATAGGTGGGAGAACTATAAAATGTCATATTAAGCCTAGAGACTCAGAGTGCAAAATAAGAATGCCCAAAGAGCCAACAGGCTGATATACAAGGCTCCACTGGGAAAAAAAAAGCAAAGTCTGGTTGCGCACCCACCTGGAGCCAATTTACCATGATTCCGGGTTATAAAGGCAGGCTAGGTCAGACTCGACTTCACCTCCGGCTGCAGGCTCTGCAAGCACCGGTGTACCGACGGATAGGTGAGTGTTTCTGCTTGGCTGCCCCTCTCTTTTTTCTCGATTGGAGTGGGAATTGTGACACTATTTCCAGACTTTGCTTTTTTTCCCCAGTGGAGCCTTGTATATCAGCCTGTTGGCTCTTTGGGCATTCTTATTTTGCACTCTGAGTCTCTAGGCTTAATATGACATTTTATAGTTCTCCCACCTATGAGGTTCAGATTTCTATTCAAGCTGAGTCCTCATGGTGTTTTTTACGTTGTAGCCTTTCAGGCTTTGGATATGATAGTTTTTTCTCATGTTTAAATGGCATGTGCTTCCTGTGCCTTCCTTGTTAATATTTGCTCCCTAAAACATGCCTATCAGGGTTATTGGTACTACTGTCATAACCCCTGGTTTTTGATAGGACAAGATTTGTTAATGACAAGATACACCGTTTTTTTCAGAGCAGTGCTCCTTTCCTGAGCTGTTGCCAGGTAGAGGTGTGGTTGCTTACCCAGCAGTGGCGGGTAAGGATTTTCCTTTTCTTTTTCTCTGTTACTCTTTACAGAACCATTTGTATTTTATATTTGATGCTTGTGATCATTGGTATGGATCAATTTTGTTTTGATTCTTCTTTTTCGATTATAGGTAATCCTTCCCTTTGGAACGTACAGATTAAGAAGATTCTCTGTTTTTATATCCTTTTTTGTTGTAGCACCTACACTGATTTAGCAGCAGCTATATAGGTCCTGATGAAAGCCCTGCCTATAATTAAGTTTATGGCTGAAACATGTTGACCATCACTATCTACTTTACCTTTGCGGTTTAAATTTATACCGCTGGTACACGTCTTTTAATCCTGGCAAAGGGCGTATTTAAATAAAGTACCTCTTTTTGCGCTCTTTAGCTGGTTTTAACTTCACCACCTTCACATTTATCCATTTTGTTGCGCTGCGCCCTCATTCACACAGCTGTCTCTTCATTTGTGGATTTATAATATTCTATTAGTTATTCAAAACATCCCTGAGCTCCTCCCTCTCAGAGAGGGGGTTGTAGCCCTCAGAGGAACTATGCTTTTCCTCTGGGAGGAGAATCCCAAATGATGAAGCATGTCACCTATGGTGAGTGAGGGATTTCGTCCTGAAAAGGGAAGTGCCCAAAGATAGATCTGTGGCACCTAGTCATTTGGTTCTGTATTCTATATCTTTATATTTTCAAACTATGTAGTAGTGGTTCACCACGCTTTCTGATTGTTTTTGTTATAGACCCGAGGATTCTGTACTGTTTTGGGATGTGGAACACAGACAGCACGGGTGGAAATGGTCAAAAGCAACATGGACAAGGATGACATGGAAAGAACAAATAAAAATAGCACCTCAATCGCAGCATGAGCATTGGAAGGACGATAATCAAGATGACACAATCAGTACTTGGTCCATGCTCCCTATGAAAGAAGAGAAAGTGAAGCCGGCAGGCGCTGGCCACTAGGGAGTCAGCAAATGAGAGTGAAAATGAATTCAATAAATGGTAAGCATTGGGAGACTCAAGTCCCTTGCAGTATACAATATCTGTCGCAAGCATACAATCTGTCTTGGGCGAGAACTCAAAATGCAGCACTCCCAGCCATCCTCTTAAGTACAACACCTTAAGTAGGTGTTAGCAATGGCATTAACACCAGTTCACTCGTTAGCTGTGTAGGCTATTAACTAGAAACAAAGTTGCACTCTCTTCACTTGACCAAGAGATAACAGTTTTACATGTACACTTTCTATACCATCTGAAAAAAAGGGATTTACAAAGAAGGGTGAGTGATGCAGGGCATGGCTACTGCCCAAGAAGATGGTTGCTTAGATCTGGAGCTACACCGTGCCCACCGCTAAAAGAAGCTTCTCCTGTGCATATACCACCTACCGGCCACCTCCCAATCAGCCACTATCACAGTGAAGTTGGAGGACCTTTCCTGACATCGCCTGGTTCCTCATCACAGCCCCTGGTACAACGCCACAACTGAGGTTTGTCCAGGACCACATGGCAGCATGAGACAGTTGTAAGACCTCGCCTGACTCCAAGAAGGCTGCCATCAGGACAAAGCCAGCCGGGAACAGCTAGTGCGTTCTCCCTAAGCCATGTTTGCTGCCCTCCATGAGCACCTCTTACTCCAATACTCATATCTTCCCCAAATGAATGTACTGCTGACGCAAAGATTTCCCCGGCAATATCCAAAGCTAACTGCCTGACCTTAAAATGACAGCCATGTGAATTAAGAGACTAATCCTCATTCTACTACAGCTCTGCTGGTTACCCTTTCTGGATCAGGGAGAGGTATCCTCACTCATTCTAACGTGCCAATGTTGCTCCCAAAGCACCAACCCTCTATTGCAAGGCAAGGGGGTCTCTGTTTGCAATAGCCTACCGGGACCAAGTCATACTCCCAAACCAAGTCTCCAGTCCACCCACCCCAACAACGATGGTCCTTGTGTTACTACCAACCTCACCACCTACACAGACATGTTGAACCAGAGACCTCACAAACCCAGACACTCCAGAGCTGGCACGAAAGACACAAAACCTGCTATTAAGAGACTCAAACAGGATCCCCCCACTCCTGGAATCACTGATTAAAGCCAAAACAAATGTTAACCCAACTCTGGAACTCATCATGCAGAAGCTCGATGCTCTACATATACTCGTGCAATCATCTAAGGCCAGCACAGACTCCATGCAAATTGACCTCTCCAGTATTAAACAAAACATGCAATTCTTGGGCGGGAGAGTGACTGAAGCAGAATCTTGTATCAGTCGCCTAGAGGATCACAAATGGAAAGCATCAACATCCTTGTCTGCCACCACCTCAAAACCTGCTAGATTGGAGAGAAAGCTCACAGACTTGGAGGACAGACATAGAAGGGGGACCCTCTGAATCTTTGGTCTTCTGGAGTTTGCTGAGAATTATGCCTCATCCTGCGCAGCTTTCATTGAGAAATCGATCCCACAAATTCTGGCATTGAACTTCACAAAATACTTTGAGATAACTAGGGCCCACAGAGTCCCTACCTGCAAGCTGAGAAGCATTGCAACACCCAGAGCCTTGATCTTCCATCCTCTTCAGTACTCTCACACTGAGCTAATTCTCTCCAACATGAAGAAAATACAAAGGATCACCTCGAACCTTTCCTCCATAGGCATCTCGAAAGACTACTCCAAAGACACAGTGAAAAAGAGGAAAGCATTCCTTGCTCAAAGGAAAGTCTTGAGAGATCTGATGGAACAATTTTCCTTCATCGCCCCTGCTCGATTGAAAATCACCTCCAGTTGCAAAATCAGAATTTTTGATGAACCTGCAAGCTTGGACCCCTACATAGCAGAGATACACAGATAAAATATGAACTCCTATCTTCGACCATTAGGGCCCTTTAATTTGTTTGTGCTCTAAGACTAACTCCTATCCAATGTGACGTAATACTAAACTACTAATTACCTTCTCTGAGCTCCTTATTGCTGAATTATTTTCAGGTACCTCCTTTTCGGGCTATGACTTGAGGGTACAGTGAGGTCGGATAGTCAAACCTGACTCAATGGAGGTCCTCAGGGGTCAAACGTTTGGGAACCACTGCACTAGCCTATTTCTCACCCTATACCTCTATCAATATATCCACTACCTCCACTCTCTCATTCATCCCAAACCCCATACCACTACTATGATCCCCAAAATAGCCCTTTCTAGACTCTCCCCTTCTCTACCCCTCCTTGCATCATCTGACACCTCTTTTACTATACCGATCCCCCAAAACAAAACTTTCTAAACTCTTCCCTCTGACTCTTCCTCTTTTTACTCATCCAAAAGCCTCCTCCTACGGCTATGACCTCCAAAAAAAAAAAAAAAATCCTTCACTCTTCTATCCCTCCACTATCCTTTTCAATCAAAATAACAGACTAAGATGTTCACTTCTCAAATTCCATATTCCACTATACTAATTCACCACTAATCCTTTATGGGTTCCAGAGTAGCGTGCTACTCACCAATAAAGCATTTCAACACCCCATCAGGGTTACAAGCGCTATATAAATACAAACCTCTTTCCCTCTTCTATCCCACCGCCTACCCTTCTCTATCCAAATAACTGAATAACATATCCACCACTCAAATTACTTCATATTTCACTATACTAATTTTCAACACTAATCCTCTATGGGTTCCGGAGTAGCGTGCTACTCGCCAGAAAAGAGCTTCAACACCCATCAGGGGTAACAGGTGCTATATGAATGGAAACCTTTCTTCCCCTTCTATCCTTCCGCTATCCTTCTCACTCCAAATAACTGACTAATATCCACCACTCAAATTACTTTCATATTTCACCATACTAATTCACCACTAATCCTTCGTGGGTTTCCGGAGTAGCGTGCTACTCACCAAAAAAAAGCACTTCAACACCCCATCAGGGGTAACAAGCGCTATATAAATACAACCCTTTTTTCCTCTTCTATCCTTCTGCTATCCTTCCGAATCCAAATAACTGACTAACCTATCCACCACTTAAAATTACTTTCATATTTCACTATACTAATTCAACACTAATCCTCTATGGGTCCCGGAGTAGCGTGCTACTCGCCGAAAAAGCGCTTCGACGCCTCGTCAGGGGTAGTAAGCGCTATATAAATGCAATTACAATACAATACAATACCATTGAGGATTAAAACCTCTCTAATTAACTAACCAGCCCTCTCACGCCATATACCACATGCACACAACGCCCAAACACCCTCTTCTTTCAAACTTGATAACTGACTGGTACTAACCTCCACTAGCTCACTACCATTCCAAATAGGTTGACAAATTCCTATGCGCACCCGCATATGTGCTGTGGATATTTTGGCGTCAGCGCTTGACTACTAATTTATAACCAGACACCAATCCACCAACTAAAAACACTGACTCACTACACCTCTTACAAGCGCTGCCTTTCTACACACTCACGGTTTGCGCAAACCCTACTAAAATTTAAACCCTTACCCCAAAACTCACAGTACTCCCACAAAAGTTGCCTCGTATCAGCAACACCTTTGATCACGGGTCTCTCTTGGACTATCTATGACTATTCAGACCCGGAAATCTACAAACCCGACATTCCATAACACTGGAGATTCATTATATCTTCTGTATAAACTAGTACCTACTGTTACTTCCATAGACCAGTGGGAAACAAAAGTTACTAGTAGCGAATTGGTCATGTTTCAGACAAAATGTTTTAGACAAAATGTTTTACCCTCTTCTACTGTTGAAGCTTTCAAACCACTGTAGAATCAATCTATTGTGACATTGCTGTATTACACATTTAGTTTATCTGTTATGTGTGATAATTGACTTGAAAGGCAATGTTACACCAGTCATTTCTAACCTAAGAACTTTTGCAAAGGCTATGTCCACTCAGAAATTCTACAACCACTAACTACATTCAACAGGTTTGTAGTAAGTGCTAGATCTCTGGATGTTTACAATACCTACCCGTATGAATAAATGCTTTTGTTACCACCCTAGGCCATCTGGCCTGAACTGTTAGTATTGACGAACTAGTCTTGTTTCAGACCTAATTGTACTATTCTCATGAGGACACCTCATATCTCTAGATCATTGTTTACATTTTCAAACCACTGTTGACTCACTCTAGCTAGATATTACTGCATTACATGTTCATATTGATCGTTAGGTGGGACATTTGGATCTTATTTTCTCTCCTGCTACAGTACAACACAGCCGGTCACCTTAGCTTTGCTCACCCCTCTAATACACCAAGTGGCATCGCAACCACAGTCTCCACTCCCCCATACTGCCTACTCATCGTCCAACCTATCTGCCGTCCATTATTATCCATACCCCACAGGACACGCCCAATTCTTCTACACCTCAACATAAAACCATTCTAGAGGCGTGGCTCTTCGTCTCTGCCCCTGAACCCGACTTTTCATGGCCTCCATTGCCTTACCTATCGCTGCAATTAGCACTCCACCTGAGTGCCTCCCCAGTTATATGGACCTTTATTCTTACTCTCCATTTCCTCTTTTCTTTTCACACTCTATCTTTTTTCTCTTCTCTTACCCCCTCCTCCCCCTTCTCTTCCCACCTCCCATTCACCCCTACCTCCCATTCCCTATGCCCCACCCCCTCCCTCCCTTCCTTCCTCCACCCTCCCTACCTACCTCCCTTCCTTGACCCTCCTCCACCCTATTCCCCCATTCCCTAACGGTAGGTGGCATCTAAACACTCAATATACCTCTAGTTAGTACGTCAAACCTACAGACTATCCCTACATATTACACAACTCCAAAGATGCATAATATAAATATATTATTCCTCAATGTAAAAGGACTGAACCACCCCACATAATGCCAGAAAATAGTAGACTATCTTCATAAACTTAAGGGTGACCTAGTCCTCCTACAAGAAATAAAAGCTGCCTTGAAAGAAGCCTCTCACCTATGTAAACTATGAGTCAGTGATTTAGCCTGTGCCCCAGCTACCAAAAAGAAAAATTGCCTCATTACCCTTGTTTTGAAAACCTCTGGATTACACATCACAGCCTTTGAAGCAGATCCAGAAGGCAGGTGGCTAATAACTTAGCTCTAAAAGGATAATAACAAGTTTATTATGGTAAACATTTATGCTCCCAATAACGATTTACCTTCCTTCTGGCTACAGCTACACAAAAATTTTGCACTCATCCCACCAAAAAGCAAACTGATTATGGGCATTGACTTTAACCTCCCATGGCACGGGACCCTTGATAGAAGCTCCTCATGCCCATTTAGACCTAGTAAATCCCATAAGCAAATGCTAAACCTGTGCAAAACTCTTAAATTTAAGGAGGTGTGGATACTATTTAATCCAACAGGGAAAGACTATACATTCTTTTCCCACCCACATAACTCTTTCTCACATAGATTACATCTTAATAGATGAGGCCCACGTCCCCAATACATCAAATCCTACAATCTAACCTATCCTGGTTTTAGATCATGCATGCATCTCCCTCCTGTGCAATATTGCCCCACCCTCACACAATCCAAAATCATGTAGAATGAATAATCTCCTCTTTAGAGAGAAGATTAAGAAGGAAAATACACAATTTTCGGAAATAAACAGAAAGTCAGGCCCTAACCACCAAGTTGTATGGGATGCGCTGAAATCCAACATACATGGTCATCTAATCAAGCTAATGTCCTGAAAGAACAAACAAGACAGCTCCAACTTAAATAAATTAGAACAAGAAATACAATCACTTGAAATGACCTTAAGCATAATCGAGACAGATCTAAACTAAACCAACTAATGAAGCTGAAATACGAATTCAATAAAATCCTGAGCAACAAAGCACACATCATTGTGCAAAAGAACAAAGGTGTATCCTTCTGTGGGTGTAATAAAGCCAGTAGAATTCTAGCCTCGTACCTTAAACAAAACTACCACTGATCCAAGATATCCTCTATCATTAAGAGAGATGGCTCTCCGTCTACCAAAGAGGAGGATATACTTGCCGCTTTTGAATCCTTCTACCATAACCTGTACTCTAAAAGTAACCACACTCCCTACGAAAGTTGCTAACAGTATCTAAATACGATCCCGATTACAAATATAGATAATTAAACCAAAGCTCAACTAGAGATCCTCATTACTAAACACAAGATCACAAGGACAATCAAACTATTTAAACTGGGGAAAGCACCAGGGCCCGACGGTCTCCCCACTTCCTTCTATCAAACCTGGGGGACATCCCTCATCACTCCATTGGAAGACCTCTTCTCCCATGAGCAAGAGATTGATTCTGAGCCCCCTCATCCTCTTTTGGTTGCCATAGCACACTTATAATGGAAACCTGATGTTCCCCCTTCAGAGACCACTGCCTCTGGTCTGAGAGCAGTAGATTAGTCATGGGTGTGACATCAAAACTTTGGGCCCTGGCAGAAGACTGTACTACCCTCTGCCGAGGAAGACTCTATGACCACAGACTGGTCCACTGTTTGACTGTGAATCTGGAGCCACCGCTTCCAGGGGTGATTGGCTTTGATTGAGTGAGAATCTGTTAGGAGATTGAATTTGTGGGTAGGGGAGGGGGGCTACAGACCTCTCAGATTCCCTTTTGGGTAGTTGTTGTTGTTGTGTTATGGGGGTATACACTCACAGGGGTCCTTGGGGGGTGAGAAGGGAGAATACATGTTCAGAAGGTTCTGGAAGTTTCAGTTTGGGACACAACACCACAGGCACAGCAGTTTATGACCTGCCCCAACGAAGGTGACATGCACCATAATGCCCATCGGTTATTACTTGGGGGTCATTTTCCTCTTGTATTGTCTGATTCACGATGGGTACATCACAGTTAGATACAAAGACCCTTTCGGTCCTATCATGGAATGTGAATGGTCTTGGAGACAAGATTAAGAGAGGCCTAGTAGCCCAATATATTGAACGTCTTCACCCAGATGTGATATTCCTACAAGAGACCCATCTTAAAGGAACACAGTGTAACTTCCTAGGTAGAGGAGCCTACACCACACTTGCCCACGTGGGATACACCTTGGGATCCAGGGGTGTAGCTGTCCTGATTAAGAAAGACCCACCCTTCTGAATAATGAAAGAGTGAATAGACCCGTTAGGGAGATATGTGGAGTACAGGGGTCTTGGGGTATAACAGATGTCACACTGGTCAGTGTTTATGCCCTCCCGCCTACAACCCCCCACACTGGAGAAGCTAACTGAGTTGCTGTTGGAAGCGAATTCCCCACTCCATATCATGGGATGAGATTTTAATGTTGTAATGACAACTGAGATGAATAGGTTGAGCTCCTGGGGTATTGGTACACATCCCACCCCCCCTCTCCCTTTTTGTGGTGTCCCTAGGCCTCTCTGACCTATGGAGGTGCACCCATTCCTCTGAGCAAATATACTTCTATTTCTCTGGGGCCCACAAAGTGTTTTCCCGTTTAGACTATATCTTTGCCCCAGTGGGTGAGATTGGTACAATGCAACAGGCAGAATACTTGGCCAAGGGACTCTCGGATCACTCCCACCAGCTGGTGAAACTGGGCCAGAACTGCAGGGGACGGACAGGCTGGAAATTGAATGCGTGGGATTAGAGGGACCGGGAGGTGACAGTCGGTCAGATGGTGGACTCTAAACTGTATTTCCAGGAAAACAAGAACTCAGTCACCTGCAAAATAATACTCTGGAAAGCATATAAAATGGTCCTCTGAGACAATGCCCAACACCCTTATAGCCCATAAGAAAATAGTGGGATCTCTGGAAGAGATTGAGTCCAAGCTGTTAGAGATTGAGGGGAACCTTGGCCCAGACTCCCCCAATCTTAGACAGTTAAACCTCTTGCAAGAGGAATAGAGGACCTTGGCACAAGAGGGCACCAAGAATCAAATGTTGGCCACCCTGCACCCCCTGTATGAAACATGGGACAAAGCAGGAAACCTCCTCTCCTGGCTGGGTACGAGAGAAGTGGAAGCCAGATGGGTGCATTAGAATAAGGGACCCTGGAGATGAGTGAGCAGAATCGGACGAAGCCATAGCAGAAGCATTTGTAAGCTATTACGAAGACTTTTATAGGTCACAGCCGTTACAGACACTTTCCCACATTGACTGCTGCCTGGAGTCTATATCCATGCCAGTACTAGATGACGAGGTGAGAGCAGCGCTTGACGCTGAGATTACTTTGGAGGAAGTCAAAGCTGCTATAACTAAGCTTAAACAAGACCCCGGGACCCAGTGGGATTTCCGCCGAATTCTATAAACGATTTTCAGGCCTACTGGGACCTCATCTCCTAAATATGTTTCTCGAAGCAGACAAACAGGACATTCTTCCTTTGGACCTGAGGCGGGCAGTCATAGTGGCTATCCCTAAAGACAGCATGCCCAAGGAGTGCTGCGAGTCATACCACCCAATATCCCTGCTTAATATCAAGGTTAAAATCCTGGCTACAATATTGGCATCTAGACTGTTACAAGTCATAATGCCCCTGATTCACAGGGGCCAATCAGGGTTTAGGCCTGGTAGATCCGCCAGCTAGTCTCTGTAGAACCCACAACTGGATGAACGAAATAAGGAAGTGCTCGACACCCCACATCTTCCTTGCACTTGATGCCGAAAAGGAGTTTGATGTGGTACATTGGCCCTTCCTAGATTGTACCCTGGTTAAATTCGAATTCGGTCCCAGCTATAGGAGATGGGTTAAGTTATTATACCAGGCCCCAGTGGCAAAGGTCCATGTCAATGAAGTGGTGTCGGCTGTGTTTCCCATTGTTACAGCTACAAGACAGGGCTGCCTCTTGTCCCCTCTCCTCTTTGCCCTGACTATAGAGTCCTTAGCCTGTGCAGTCCGTGATCATCCCGGAATTTGTGGCTTCCATCTCATGGGTGAGGCCACAACAGAAGAAAAGATTGTGCTCTACAAGGGTGATATCCTTCTTGACTTGACCGACCCATCCTCGTCATTACCTGCTACCTTTCAACTATTTAAGAAGTATGGGAGTTATTCTGGCTAATGTATTAATTGGGACAAATCAGTGTTTTTCACCCACAGTGCGGGCTGGAGGTGCCCCTACTTCCCTGCTGTCTGATAAACACTACCCTAGTGTTCAAATACCTGGGTATATTTATGACATTGGGGAGGGAAATCTGCTATACACGTAATCTCGGGAGGGTGATTCGATCCTGTCAGGAAGAGATGGAGAGGGTTACCCCTCACACTGTTGGGGAGGGCAGCTATGTTCAAGATGATCTATCTACCCAAATTGCTCTACGCCTTACAAAACACCTATTATCGGATTTCTCTCGAGACCTTCCAAATGATCGAGAGCGACATGCGAATGCTACTGTGGGAGGGTGGACACCCCAAGATAGCCTTAAAATCACTATAGCTTAATCAATACAATGGTGGGCTTGCCCTGCCGGACCTATAGGCCTACTATTGGGCTGCCCACCTCATTAACATTAAATATTGGTTATTTTCCCCCCTTGTACCACTCAACTTTCAGGTTTGAACGGGCACAATGGAGGGATGAGTCCTATCTCCACTGCTTACATGGAGGGACAGGACAGGGGCGTCTCCTCCCAGCCACACAGGTCACACTTGCAGCATGGGAGAAGGCAATGAAAACGATAGGGTGGCGTGGAAAGCCCACTAGAGAAACACCTTTGTAAGAGGGGAAATGGCTCCACGAAATTGAGAAATTGTGGGGATTCGAGGCTTGGGACTTGCCTGGCATATCTAAGGTGGGAGACTTGCTCAAGGGTAGGGATATCATGCCGTACACCTCGCTTCAACGGGAACATGGGATTAACGCCAACCAATTCTTAAAATATATACAAATTCGACATGCGTGACATGCTGAGGGACCTTCCTGGGGAGGGTATCCCGGAATGCACCCCTCTTGAGGGCCGACTCCTAACCGAGGAGCTAGGAAAGGGAGCAATTTCCCTGACCTATAAGACCATTAATGAAAACATGCCAGACACCCTCCGTAAGCTATGGGATAAATGGAAAGAAGAGTTAGGAGAAATGGAAGATATAGATTGGGAGGCAGCCCTGATGCACCCAAGAGAGGTGGCAATTAAAGCCCAACTGCACTTAGTATAATTTAAAATACTACACAGAGTGTACTATGACAGACACCGTTTGCATGCAATAGGAAAGGTGCAGACCCCACAGTGTTTACGATGACAGGGAGAGGAGGGCTCCTTTTTTCACACCATCTGGAACTGCCCTCTGATCCAGCAATATTGGGTGGATATCACCGGGGAACTTGGAAGAGTGCTCTCGGCCCAACTTCCATTAGATGCCAAATTCCTTATCTTGAGGATCCCAAATTACATTGATCTTCCACAAGCTCAGATACCTCTTTGTGGCCTTGGCCTTATTGTAGCCAAAAGAGATATAACCTGACACTGGGGGTCATGGCAATGCCGCACCAGGGAGGAATGGAAATGAGGAATGGACATGTATATGATGGCAGAAGAAAACACCAACGCTAGTAGGGGATGTCCTAGAACTTTTTGCAAGGTGTGGGGTAAACGGCTGCTGTACTACTCGCTGGAGTTATTAGACAGTCGTGGGAGAGGAAGACAAGACACTCCTTGAGGAAGAAGGGGAATGCCACTAAATGCTGTTTGGAAGTCTATATAGTGGTGCTGAGTTTATTAAGAAATGGGTGCTGTCTGCTGGTGTCTGGGGAGAAGGCCGGGGTGGGGGAGCGAGGTTGGTTAATTTTGATTACATAATGCGATCTGTGGAGTTCGGCTCCAGATTGTTGTATCATTTCATTATTGTCTTTTATTGCATTTCTCTCAAAATAAAAATATATTAAAAAAACAAAAATGAAAAGTTGATTTGGTGTGAGAATTGTGAAAAGGAATTCAAGGATTTGAAGACAAATATTTCTACTGCACCAGCACTTAAACATTTTGAGGCCACTGATCCCTTTGTAGTAAATACTGATTCCAGCCTGTTGGGATCGGGTGCGGTAATACTGCAAAGGAGGAATGGTGTAGATGTCCCAATTTCTTATGCTTCAACACCATTAAAAGATGCAGAGAAAATTACTCCACCATAGAGAGGGAAGAGTTAGCTGTGTAGTGGGTAATAAATTATTTTAGAGCATATGTATGGGGAACCAACTTTACAGTAAGGACTGATCATTGTCCACTTGTGGAAGTGTTCTCAACAAGTGGGGGAAGGAGGCTATCTCCCAGAATAGCACGATCGACTATGGCAATGTTAGAATACAACTTTTGCATTGAATATGTTCCTGGGAAGAAAAACGTGCTAGCTGATTGCTTATCCCGGTTGCCCTCAGGATTAGTGGCAAGTATGATGAGTAGAGAAGATGATTGGATGGTGGCAGGTGTGAGTGTAATAATGGAAGGCAGAATATCAAATGAGGAATCGTTGGAGGCCATATAGGAAGACAATGTGTTTCTTGAAATTGAAAAGTATCTCTGTGAAGGGTGGCTGAATAATGGCAGTGCTTCAATGGAGGTAGAGTGTTTCCGACAGGTCAGTCAGGAGTTGTCGTGGTGAATGAAGATTTGAAGCATGGTGATTTGCTGGTATTGCCTTTGACACTGAGAGAACAAGTAGTGAAACTAGCGCATGAAGGGCACATAGGAATGAGTGCTACTAAGAGATGATTAAGAGAAGAATGTTGGTGGCCTGGATTGGATCAAAAGGTTGAGCGGAACATTAGAGAGTGTGTGTTATGTGCTTGAAGTGACAAGTCACAAAAGACCGTAAGCTATCCTCCAGTAGAATTTGATAAGTCAGATGGTCCATGGAGGAAAATAGGTATTGATGTTACTGGTCCATTGCATGTAACAGGAAGCTGCCATAAATATGCTATTGTAGTAACTGACTTTTTTTCAAGATGGCCTGAAGTGAAATTTACTGGAGAAGTCACTTCAGAAACAGTAATTGTTTTTCTGAAAGAGTTGTTCATGAGAGTAGGGGTGCCAGAGATCATGGTATCAGATAATGGTGTGCAATTTGTATCACAGCGCATGAAAGATTTTCTTTAAGAGCAAGGGATAGAACACATCCACTCACTGGTGTACTATCCTCAAAGCAATAGACTTGTAAAGAGGTGGAACAGAACATTGAAGAAGGGTTTACAGATGGCATTGGCTGGAGCAGAGGATTGGAGAGTGGCAATGAGAAAAGTGTTCTGGTTTTATTGTACCACACCCCATTGTGCAGCGGAGTAATTTCTTTTTGAGGCGATGAGAGGCCACAAGGCCAGGGCACTTATGTCCAAAGGAGTGGAGCAAGCAAAGGTTGTGTTGGAAAGTGAAACTGGAAAGGATGGTGCTTATGTGATTGGTGTTTGTGTCCGTGTGCAGAAGGGGTGCCTGGTTAGAAAAGGACAATCTAAGTATTCTGAGCCTCTCCAGATTAGGAAAGTGAATAAATGCACACTTTTGTTGAGTGACAGAAATGTATGGAATCGTAAAAAAATAGTGAGGGATCCGTTGAAGAAGGAACTAAAAGACCAAAATAAACTGGATAATGAATCCATGGGTGTGTGATAACAACACGACCAGAGTCCTTATGAATTGCAAATAAATCAAAGCTCTGAGGAGGTTTGATAAATCTCATATAATTCATGTAATGATGTATGGCGTTATACTTTATTATATGATAGCTTGAAGTTCGGGCTGGACTGTTCCCATTGGGCGCAGGGTCAAGACTGATTTGCATATGGCTGGGTCCAAACTGGAATGGCATGGTGAGCAAAAAAACGATGGATTTAGGCCCAGATCTCTGTACTGGGGTGAATGTATGACATTGTTCTGCATTCTGTCCATCAATTGTTTTTGCATATGTCACCCCGAGTGGGACGGGTATGCCCAGACGTGGGTCCTGTGCTCTCCATGCCACTGGAATCAAGCTATTCTGGCTGATGAGGGCTGAAAGCCCGAAACCGGTCCTAGGATGCTTGTTTCCAGTCCAGGGAGGACCTGGCCTGGCAGTTCGGGCTGGACTGTTCCCATTGGGCGCAGGGTCAAGTCTGATTTGCATATGGCTGGGTCCAAACTGGAATGGCATGGTGAGCAAAAAAACGATGGATTTAGGCCCAGATCTCTGTACTGGGGTGAATGTATGACATTGTTCTGCATTCTGTCCATCAATTGTTGTTTTTGCATTTGTCACCCCGAGTGGGACGGGTATGCCCAGACGTGGGTCCCGTGCTCTCCATGCCATTGGAATCAAGCTATGAGGGCTGAAAGCCCGAAACTGGTCCAAGGATGCTTGTTTCCAGTCCAGGGAGGACCTGGCCTGGCAGTTCGGGCTGGACTGTTCCCATTGGGCGCAGGGTCAAGACTGATTTGCATATGGCTGGGTCCAAACTGGAATGGCATGGTGAGCAAAAAACGATGGATTTAGGCCCAGATCTCTGTACTGGGGTGAATGTATGACATTGTTCTGCATTCTGTCCATCAATTGTTGTTTTTGCAGCTTGATGTTTGCATTCTGTCTTATAGCTTTGTATTTATGTACTGCATTCGGTGTTTGAAATATTTGTCTCATTATATATGTATTGTAACAGAAAGTGTTTATATACATCTTTTTATTTATTATTTGTTTTATCATTAAATTATTATTAGCTTTTGTGATTGTTTAAGGAGGGAGATGTGTTGTGTTCTTGCTTAAAGGGCATACAGAAAGTTGGTGTAGTGTTCTGGAGCGTGGCTGTGCCCAAGCTCTAGAACACGGACAACGGTTGCTGTTGGCTGTGAATCTCCCTCCAAGTCAGATAAAATAAACTCGCCTCTGATCCTTACTTGTTTCAGCCTTCATTCTTTTCAATGAGATTCCAGTTGTACTTCTTGTTGAACTCTTCTTTAGCCCTCCCTTTTTCCTACGTTTTAGAAAGCTTAGCCCCCTTCATTATTTGAATTGTCTCCAAGCCCACAAAGGATTTGCATCTGCTCCCTTCAAGACCCTGTTTGTGTGCTTTGGATTCCCTCCTAAGAGACATGGAGAGTTGCTATCAAGGCATGGTTGTCTTGCTCAATCTGGCTTAGAACTTTAAAGAAATACCATCACAGGAAACAATTCTTTGTGACAGTGATGCCACCTGCACTGCGACTTAATAACTAAGTGTAGCTGTCCCTCTTCAGTGGCTCACACTCTCACATGAGTTTTTTCTGGCAGCTCAATTTCAGACCAAAGTCGGAGGCTATATGAAACAAACTTCATGGAACCTTTGTACCATTACCACAAATGGTGCAATGATGTACCACTAGCCATGGGATTTTCACCCTACATATCCATGACGGGGCATCCTGTTTCTCACTGAACATCGATTTCAACATCTAGAATATTGCTGATATTCAGTGATATTACAATTGCTTCTTGTGCACCTGCTTTTCCACTTGGGTCTCGATTTGAGTGACTAGGTGTAGAGTTTTACTTGACAGATTAACACTGCACTATCCAAGGGCAGTTGTAGGTTTAAGGTGTGTGTCCTCTCTGTTGCTCAGGGAAGAATTTGTGAAGAAAGATCTGTTTTGTTAAACTTAGATGTGAGCAACACTACAGTTTCCAACGAGCCTCATCTCTCTTGTTTCATTTTTATTGGTGAACCCACAACTCCAATGATGATCTCCATTTAAGCCGTACATTGTGACATCATGCAATCTCTTGAGCAGCTTGTGTGCCTCAATCATCTTTTTTTTCCAGTGGTATCTTATTTGGACAGCTGATGTCTTTACACTTTGAGATATGAAGACATGATTGAGGTAGTGAACCTTCTAGTGATGTCACTGAGGATGGTACACACCCGCAGCCCACAGCTTTCATGAAATATTTGTAACAAGTTTAGGGCTTGATTTAAAGTATGTCAGGTGGCTCGGCAGCTATCAGGGTGGCAGAGGTCTTTTCCTTCACTCCTTTTGCTGAACTACTGCCCACAATATTGTGAGATCTCTGCAGGCTCTGCAAAGAACTCTGTGCCTTCAGAGGCTGTTGCTATAGTATTTGAAACCTAAACGTATGATTTTGCACTTGGGCGAATTTTCCTTAATTTGATGCTCCCATTACTTCCGCCATTTTAAATTTGAATTTTTACTTCATTAAGTAAATATCTTGGAATTCAAGTCCACTAGGATATCTCGTTCAAATTAATTTAGGGAGAGTGCAGTCAAAATAAATCTGGTTGCTGTAGAGTATTGTATGAAGAAATCGTAACGTACTGTAATTGGTGATTGATTTCTATGGTTTCACTGCTGCGAAATAACATGTAAATGTAGACTCACTACTAGAGCTAAAAGCTCAAATTGTAAAATACTCAACTCCCTGTGAATACCAAATTCTAAAAAGTCTCCTCAGGGGATGTCTTTTTTCAGTGACCTTTTAGTGTAGACTACTCTCTCATAAAGTACCTGAAGTTTCCTGGTCTTCAAATTACAAGTTGAACATCTGTCATTACAAGATGGTAGTGATGAATTTTCTTATTACAGGCACATTCTGATCTCCAAACGGGCATATAATAAGAAAATACACGACCCCATCTAATAGGCAGATCACCATTCTATGAATTATATTATAATTATGCTTTGATATTCCCTTACACTGTCTGAACAACTGAAAACATAAATGCTGATGTTCATGTTCTTCTTTTGCCGGTGCTAAGATTTTTTTCTTTCTCAATTTTCCAATAACGGAAGCAGAATATATAGAGTATTTTAAATGCGTTTGCTGTTCTCTCTTGCTTTTTTAAAGCACTGTTGGGAGGTTGTTGCCATGGCAGAACTGTGTAGGAAGAGCAGTGTGATACTGAACAGACTACTGGATGCCAGCAATATAAACACAACACTTTCCATAGCATTAAAATTATATTTCTGCCTCATAAAGGAGAAAGTGCACTGTAAATTATTGTTGGGATATAAGATTTTCCTTCTGAATTATGTTGTGGGCATTAGGGGTGTTCAATACGCTCAAAAAATATTTCATGTACTGCCTCGAGTGCTTATTCTGTTCACTTGGGACTTTGTACTGCGTGTCCATTATTTAATGTAACTGTTTTTCTCAAACAGAGGCAGCCTGTAATTTAGATCTTGCCAACTGCATACAAATGAGCGCTGACAGATTCAGGTTAGTGTTCGAGCACAGACAGATCTGTTATTACAACCTGCAGGAATGAAGCGACAAAAATGCAGCTTTGTTACAAAATGAAGACAGATGTCTGTGTGCATCGGCTAATACACGCTCAAATGTATTTTCCATTCTCTCTAATTTACTGAATGCAATAATGCACGGAGCATAGTATTATTAATTTTCACATCATAATCGCCGGAGCGGAGAGATTCTAGACTATTATATTCACGAGGGATTTTTATGTTACTTACTGTAATTTATTTGTACCCTTCATTCTATCTAGTAGATGTCCTTTTATTCATTCCCGTTTTTATTTTTTGTTTTCTTTTTCATTTCTTTCCTTCTTTCACTCTTTCTTACTTTATTTTTTCTTTAATCCTCTTGTATTCTTCATTTCCTTCTTCTTCCCGTCTTTCCTTCTTATTATATCTCTTTCTTGCCTTCTTACTTTCTCTCTTTCGCGCGTATGTTAAAACTACCAAACAGAACCAAAACTTTACACCTTAGATCATGATTTTTTTTACAGCCGTTTGGTAACCTTGTGATCCTAAGAGATTGCATTAACAAGAATTGGCATCGCTAATAGGTCTCCCCTATGAAAGAGCTATTGGCTTTGACAATGTCTTTTAGCCATGTTCCATGTTTACAGCAGCATGGCTGTGCAGCATTGCTAAAACTAAAGTTAGAAAAAAGAGCAATATGACGTGGCCGGTAGTGGATGGGCAAGTCAGCACAGGAGAAGGGGGTGGGGATGACACAAAGTTATTGGAGGCATTTAGGGGTATATTCACAAGAACGTGCGATAACTACCGCAAGAGTAGCGTAACGCAACTTTCAATATCGCAGCCTATCGCAGGAAAATAACCCCGTGTCAACGTGGAATTCACAACAAGGCGGTAGCATGCGATACTCACCAGATAACGCGTCAAATGTCAGCGTGAAAATCAACGACATGCCGAAAAAATGCGAAAAGCGAACGCGAGAAATCATGCAATGAGGCCAATCGCGGTGCAAAAAGTAGCGAAAAGCAGCCACAAGCCTGCAAATCTCACGCGTCTGGCGGGAAATTGCACCATAAAAACCACAGAAACAACACACCAGAAACAAGCCAAAGCACGTAGCAACATGGATGCACCCTGACCCAGCGCAGAGGTCAACGCGAACCCCACAACCCCCACAGACCACCAGCAAGGAACAACGGGGTCGGGGAAGGCCAAGGAGAAAAGGGAGAGGAAGACGGGGTGCAGACCGCAGGAAAACAAGACCAGCGCCACGGAGTCACAGAACACTACCAGCAACTGACCCACAAGCAGACCACCTGCAATGCAGTCGGAGTGCCGAGGAGGCCAATCCAGGAGGCCAAGAGGCGCCGCCATGACGTTACAACCTAAACCAGGCACAAACCCGCTGCCAACAGGAAGGCAGCAACGGCGACAGGAGGTGGCAGTCCAGCGCCACAGGAGGAGCTGGAGGAAACCCAGGCCACAGTCATCAGTGTGGAGACGGTGCAAGGAGGTGGGAGTATGGACACAGCTCGACAGGACCCGACACAACAACAACAGGGTGAGGATCCAACAGGGACTGGGGGGACTGGGGGTGATGGGCACAATGGCACACATGCACAACGAGGTGTAGCACACTGCACACCCACAATTACCCAGGGACATGTCCCCCATCCCTGTGGCACACTGCAGCACACACACATAGCAATCACAGCACATACCATGACAATGTGGCACAAAGTGCAACACCCACACTGCAGAACAGGGGACACAACTGGCTCCGCCCAGGCGCAGAAACAGAACAATTACATTGGACAGAGCAGGGAACTGTGAGATGCATATCTACGGCTACAACCCCACATCAGCCATGTAGGCCAAATGTCCACTGTCCCAACTCAAATAGCCACCACCGCCCAAACAGTCACAATGTACATTGTCACACAGTCTGCATGTCGACAAGAACAAGGCGCCAACACAATGCCAACAAGCACCTCCCCTTCACAATGCAGAGGGACAAACAACACCTCCAGCAGGTCAGAACAGACAACCCATCAGTGATGCCGGAGACGAACACCACACCTTCGACACCGACGCCCTACAACAGCCCATGGACATCCCACACAACCCACCACCAGGACCAGGGCAGACAAGCTACTCAGAGGAGAACCCAGCCCCTGCAACAGACCACACAGCATGAAGCACCCGCAATCACGGCTGGCTCACAACACTTCACCGACCCACACATGGCACCCCAATGCCAGGTGTCAGAACGCCAAAAGGAGGTGGCCCAATAGGTGCGGGTGTTGCCGAACCCATGGAATGCAAACTAGAACACATACGTGGGTGTCCAATACCCTTCAGGGACCACCTACACCCCACAAAGGAGACCCACACTGCCATAGAGACACATGCAGATGCACATACCCAGTACAGAACCACGCCCAGGGACACGCACATATCAGTCACACACCCACGTTGGCTCTGCGTACGACGGCACAGTCCACTCCCCTTACGAATTGAGTGGGTGACGACAAAGCTACATGTCCAGGTTCTAGCTCACTGCCTGCGGTGACATGTCTGCGTCCGCTGTACACAGCACAATGTAATGTCGTAGGGCCCAGGGCCCCCATGCATACAACAAGACCACAGGGACACATGCACATATCATGTTGAACTGGCTACGGGCACGTGCGCCCGGCCCCTTTATTGGCAGGGCCACATGTATAGTGACGCCTGTGCTGGATGTGTGTGCGGTGAGTATAAGCCAGCCCGCACGGAGTGCTTGGTGCTGGCAACAACCTGAACAGTGGACACCAGTGTAATGGAAACAGAAAACACCAGCATAACAGAGTCAACTGCAGAGCAACATGGAGGGATCCGGAGTAAGGACAGAGGTCGTGAAAACAGAAGTAGTATGCCGTTCCTAACACGTCATGCAGGTAATGGTAAGTGATCGAAAGGTTAAACCAGTAGGTGGATATATAAGAAGGGCATGAGAAAAGTTTCCTCCTTTCGGAAAAAGACCCTCACACACCCAGCGTGCTAGGTGTCATGCTTCATCATCGGGTCTGCTCCTTATCGGGTCGGCACTGCAATACCCGATCGGCACCCGTGATGGGGCCTTTTTGGCGGAGATCTTTATTCCTAATGCCGTTGGGTGCAGTGTGTGTAAGGGCCCTAAAAGATATAGTGTAGGTGATAGTGATGTGTAAGGATGTCCGGTAGAGCGAAGGGTAGGAATACGGATGGTTCTTAACGACGCAACTGACACTACACTTTAGTGTCTGCCTCTACCGGTACACGATGCCGTTAGCCTTTGACCCGATTAGGGCTTTGGTATAGATCTACAGGTACCACTTTTTAGGGTGCTGTATTGGTGGTCATTTATGCACTTCACTGAGTTCCTGACCACCACCAAAAAGTGTAGGTAGATCTATTTCTGGTCCTGACGAATTGCCATTAATAGATAACAGGCAAGAAACATGTTGACCTATTTTTGTAGCATATCTCCTCAAATACCTGAGAGTGAGAGTGTGCGCCTTTTCTGTTTTTAATCAGGGTAGTGTCCACGACTCATTAAATTTGGTCTGAGTGGTTCACTATTCCCTGTTTTATTTTCACATCCTTACACATCACTATCACCTACACTATATCTTTTAGGGCCCTTACACACACTGCACCCAACGGCATTAGGAATAAAGATCTCCGCCAAGAAGGCCCCATCACGGGTGCCGATCAGGTATTGCAGTGCCGACCCGATACGGAGCAGACCCGATGATGAAGCATGACACCTAGCACGCTGGGTGTGTGAGGGTCTTTTTCCGAAAGGAGGAAACTTTTCTCCTGCCCTTCTTATATAGCCACCTACTGGTTTAACCTTTCGATCACTTACCATTACCTGCATGACGTGTTAGGAACGGCATACTACTTCTGTTTTCACGTATATTTGGGCATGTATGCCGGACCTGAGTGATTTATCATTCAAAAGCCCTTAGTTCCCCTCCTTTGACGAGAGTAAGGACAGAGGTCACCCAATATTCAGTCAGGAGGTTCCGTGAGTTGCAGTGCACTGAAGTAGGGGAACTAGAGAAGAGCGCGCTCATGTGAAGAAATTGCTAGGATTGTGTCCCTTTGGGTTAGTCCTGATGCAGATGCAGTGGGGTGTGTTACACCTGCATCAACTTCCTCATCAACGTCCCAGGTCTCCCACACTGCCTGAGGTGACAGTTGCGTCCGCAGGCCACAGTGCAATACCCAGTAATAGATCCGGTTGTGTAGCTTGACTACCACCACCAGTCTGCATTCCTGCCTTGGGGCTGTTGCCTCCTGCCCTCCCATTGTCTGTGCCTTCTCCCGTCCGCACACTTGACACATCTTCCTCATCATAGTCCCAGGTCTTCCCCACTGCAAGAGGTGACATTGCTGCACAACCTCACAACAGCACAAAACTCAATCAGTAACGGACAATGGCTTGCGGTGCACTGAGTCACTGGCACCTGGAGTGCTGAGCAGGGTATCAGGCTGATGATGG
Organism: Calotriton arnoldi; assembly: GCA_963921515.1. NCBI lineage: Eukaryota > Metazoa > Chordata > Amphibia > Caudata > Salamandridae > Calotriton > Calotriton arnoldi. Next base: position 680,572 of record CAWUFW010008834.1, on the reverse strand, counting down.
CATCCACGACAGGTCTGAGCAACTCCGTAGGTCTGTCAGGACCACCGTTTCGACTCTGGCAGATGGCGGTTGGAGGTGGTCCTTGCGGTGGTGGCGTGTGCCTCCTGCGGTGATGCGACGTCCGGGCCGGTCAAGACTCAATGCTATGTGTGGGCCCTGGTGGCCCGCAGTTGAGGCCGGAGGATGCAGACAGCGCAGGGCCACAGACACATGGCGTTGATGACTCCAAGACCATCGCTACAGAGGCCATTCAATTTCTCAGAAGAAGGGGTCCCAGGCCTGAGCAGCACAGAGTTAGTGGCCCCGGATGCACTGCGGCCGGCACAGGCACCCAGCCACGGGACGGTGACTGACGGTGCAGTCAGATGGGCCATGCCACCTGAGCAGGTCCCCATCAATGTCCGAGGTGTATGTTGCGGAGGGTTGCAGGGGACAGTGGAAGGTGTCCCCCAGGGCATGATGCGGAAGGTCTGATGTTATCTGGAGCGATACAAAAGGGGATGATGGACGGAACGCTTGAGCCAATCAAACACTCACCCCCAGTCAACTGATCTGGGTTTAATCCATCATCATTCTTTAGCTCACTCCACCACCCCAGTTCAGACATGGCCATATGCAAATCAGTCTGACCCTGTGCCTCATGGGAACAGTCCAGCCCAAACTGCCAAGCCATGTCTTCCCTGGACCGGAAACAAGCATCCTAGGACCGGTTTCTGGCATTTCAGCCGTCATCAGCCAGGCTTGCTTGAATCCAGTGGCAAAGTGAGCAAGGGACCCACGTCTGGGCATACCCCCGCCAACTTAGGGCGACCAAAGCGATACAAAAGGGGATGATGGACGGAGCAGCTTGAGCCAATCAAACACTCACCCCCAGTCAACTGATCTGGGTTTAATCCATCATCATTCTTTAGCTCACTCCACCACCCCAGTTCAGACATGGCCATATGCAAATCAGTCTGACCCTGTGCCTCATGGGAACAGTCCAGCCCGAACTGCCAAGCCATGTCTTCCCTGGACCGGAAACAAGCATCCTAGGACCGGTTTCTGGCATTTCAGCCGTCATCAGCCAGGCTTGCTTGAATCCAGTGGCAAAGTGAGCAAGGGACCCACGTCTGGGCATACCCCCGCCAACTTAGGGCGACCAAAGCGATACAAAAGGGGATGATGGACGGAACGCTTGAGCCAATCAAACACTCACCCCCAGTCAACTGATCTGGGTTTAATCCATCATCATTCTTTAGCTCACTCCACCACCCCAGTTCAGACATGGCCATATGCAAATCAGTCTGACCCTGTGCCTCATGGGAACAGTCCAGCCCGAACTGCCAAGCCATGTCTTCCCTGGACCGGAAACAAGCATCCTAGGACCGGTTTCTGGCATTTCAGCCGTCATCAGCCAGGCTTGCTTGAATCCAGTGGCAAAGTGAGCAAGGGACCCACGTCTGGGCATACCCCCGCCAACTTAGGGCGACCAAAGCGATACAAAAGGGGATGATGGACGGAACGCTTGAGCCAATCAAACACTCACCCCCAGTCAACTGATCTGGGTTTAATCCATCATCATTCTTTAGCTCACTCCACCACCCCAGTTCAGACATGGCCCTATGCAAATCAGTCTGACCCTGTGCCTCATGGGAACAGTCCAGCCCAAACTGCCAAGCCATGTCTTCCCTGGACCGGAAACAAGCATCCTAGGACCGGTTTCTGGCATTTCAGCCGTCATCAGCCAGGCTTGCTTGAATCCAGTGGCAAAGTGAGCAAGGGACCCACGTCTGGGCATACCCCCGCCAACTTAGGGCGACCAAAGCGATACAAAAGGGATGATGGACGGAACGCTTGAGCCAATCAAACACTCACCCCCAGTCAACTGATCTGGGTTTAATCCATCATCATTCTTTAGCTCACTCCACCACCCCAGTTCAGACATGGCCATATGCAAATCAGTCTGACCCTGTGCCTCATGGGAACAGTCCAGCCCGAACTGCCAAGCCATGTCTTCCCTGGACCGGAAACAAGCATCCTAGGACCGGTTTCTGGCATTTCAGCCGTCATCAGCCAGGCTTGCTTGAATCCAGTGGCAAAGTGAGCAAGGGACCCACGTCTGGGCATACCCCGCCAACTTAGGGCGACCAAAGCGATACAAAAGGGGATGATGGACGGAACGCTTGAGCCAATCAAACACTCACCCCCAGTCAACTGATCTGGGTTTAATCCATCATCATTCTTTAGCTCACTCCACCACCCCAGTTCAGACATGGCCCTATGCAAATCAGTCTGACCCTGTGCCTCATGGGAACAGTCCAGCCCAAACTGCCAAGCCATGTCTTCCCTGGACCGGAAACAAGCATCCTAGGACCGGTTTCTGGCATTTCAGCCGTCATCAGCCAGGCTTGCTTGAATCCAGTGGCAAAGTGAGCAAGGGACCCACGTCTGGGCATACCCCCGCCAACTTAGGGCGACCAAAGCGATACAAAAGGGGATGATGGACGGAACGCTTGAGCCAATCAAACACTCACCCCCAGTCAACTGATCTGGGTTTAATCCATCATCATTCTTTAGCTCACTCCACCACCCCAGTTCAGACATGGCCATATGCAAATCAGTCTGACCCTGTGCCTCATGGGAACAGTCCAGCCCGAACTGCCAAGCCATGTCTTCCCTGGACCGGAAACAAGCATCCTAGGACCGGTTTCTGGCATTTCAGCCGTCATCAGCCAGGCTTGCTTGAATCCAGTGGCAAAGTGAGCAAGGGACCCACGTCTGGGCATACCCCCGCCAACTTAGGGTCAACTTGCTGATGACGGCTGGAATGCCAGAAACCGGTCCTAGGATGCTTGTTTCCGGTCCATCATCCCCTTTTGTATCGCTTTGTTCGCCCTAAGTTGGCGGGGGTATGCCCAGACGTGGGTCCCTTGCTCACTTTGTCACTTTGCCACTGGATTCAAGCAAGCCTGGCTGATGACGGCTGGAATGCCAGAAACCGGTCCTAGTATGCTTGTTTCCGGTCCAGGGAAGACATGGCTTGGCAGTTCGGGCTGGACTGTTCCCATGAGGCACAGGGTCAGACTGATTTACATATGGCCATGTCTGAACTGGGGTGGTGGAGTGAGCTAAAGAATGATGATGGATTAAACCCAGATCAGTTGACTGGGGGTGAGTGTTTGATTGGCTCAAACGTTCCGTCCATCATCCCCTTTTGTATCGCTTTGTTCGCCCTAAGTTGGCGGGGGTATGCCCAGACGTGGGTCCCTTGCTCACTTTGCCACTGGATTCAAGCAAGCCTGGCTGATGACGGCTGGAATGCCAGAAACCGGTCCTAGGATGCTTGTTTCCGGTCCAGGGATGACATGGCTTGGCAGTTCGGGCTGGACTGTTCCCATGAGGCACAGGGTCAGACTGATTTGCATATGGCCATGTCTGAACTGGGGTGGTGGAGTGAGCTAAAGAATGATGATGGATTAAACCCAGATCAGTTGACTGGGGTGAGTGTTTGATTGGCTCAAACGTTCCGTCCATCATCCCCTTTTGTATCGCTTGTTCGCCCTAAGTTGGCGGGGGTATGCCCAGACGTGGGTCCCTTGCTCACTTTGCCACTGGATTCAAGCAAGCCTGGCTGATGACGGCTGGAATGCCAGAAACCGGTCCTAGGATGCTTGTTTCCGGTCCAGGGAAGACATGGCTTGGCAGTTCGGGCTGGACTGTTCCCATGAGGCACAGGGTCAGACTGATTTGCATATGGCCATGTCTGAACTCGGGTGGTGGAGTGAGCTAAAGAATGATGATGGATTAAACCCAGATCAGTTGACTGGGGGTGAGTGTTTGATTGGCTCAAACGTTCCGTCCATCATCCCCTTTTGTATCATGATGTTATCTGGAAGCAGCAAATGGAGGAGTGGAAAGCGCAACCCTCATTTTCACCAACAATTCGGTATCAGCTACATGAGGATGAAAACTAGCCCCTATTCCATAGACTCAAACGCCACCAATGTACGACCAGTGAGTGTCCATGAATGTCGAGGAACACACTTAGTGGCACAGGTGCTGAGAGGGGATGCAGTCTGCGATGATGCCGGTACACAGATGTGAACTCCAACATTGCCAAATCAAGACTCTGTGACCTACTGGACCGCAGTGTAGGCCGGAGACAGCGGTCAGCATGGGCCCACAGCCACGGGTCGTGTGCTTGTGATGCATTTGTTTGCTTCACTGATAGCAGGGAGTTTAGTGATATCAGCCCTGCAGTAGACATCTGGTCACTGCCATTCATGACTCAGGACACAGTTTCACACATGGGACCTACTGGACCGCAGTGTAGGCCGGAGGCAGCGGTCAGCAGTGGCCCACAGCCACGTGTCGTTGGCTCGCGAGGCACAGAGTTAGTGACACAGTGGCAGTTGTCAGTAGTGTTCAATCACCTCCGTAACGATGATCCTGTTCCCTCCGGACTGCAACGCGTCATCCTCTTACGCCTCTCCGTGCGTGCGATGAAATGTATTCTGCCTTTTGAATTACCGATGTTCAGTTCCAAATCTGTGATCCCACTTGTGCGCAGTGTATGCCGAGGGCAGTAGTCCGCGTAGGCCCACAGACACGTGTGGATGTGATGCCATGCACAGACTTGTTGCCACCACATCGAAGGGTGTATAGTGAATTGTTCTCTGCCTTAAATAATGTTCACTGCCATGGTGTAATCAAGACTCAGTTCCAAATGTGTGACCTACTTGACCGTGGTGTAGGCCTGAGGCAGCGGTCAGCACGACCCATTCACCGAGTGTCGCCGGCATAGGTTGGATGGCCCCACCGGCCTGCGTAGTTCAGGTTCAGTGGCACCACGTGTTCGGTCACCTCCGTGTATGTGACCCGGCATTCGTCCGGACTGAGCTGCATCTTCCTCTTACACCTCTCCGTACGACCACTGGTGTGGACTCTGCCATTCGTGCTTTGCGACTAGGTGCTGGATGTGTGACCTACTGGTCCGCAGGGTAGTCCTGGTCCCTCATCCACGTGTCGCCGGCTGGCGTTGAACAGGGTTAGTGGCACCACGTGTCGCCGGCTGGCCTTGAACAGGGTTAGTGGCACCACGTGTCGCCGGCTGGCCTTGAACAGGGTTAGTGACACCACGTGTCGCTGGCTGGGGTTGAACAGGGTTAGTGGCACCACGTGTCGCAAGATGCCCATATGGAACTATGTCTCACAGTTCGGGGGGGTCTGGTGCTGTGGCCGCAGGCCTGGATTTGGGGTCACTGCCATTCATGACTCAGGACACAGTTTCACACATGGGACCTACTGGTCTGACGAGTGTGCTGAAGGCGGCAGTAGAGTGCGTCAACGAGAAAGGAGTAAGGCGGGCCTGTGTCGTGGAGGCCGTGATGGTCTGAGGAGGCTGCCAAGGTCCCGGGCCTCGGGCTTGGAGCTTGCGCCAGCACGTGGTGGGCCCTCCTTGACACATGCCGGTGTCGGCAGGTGATCAGTGTGGCCTGGCTGCGCAGGGGCGGGCCTGACGGGTTCGTGGTCCAGCGTGCCGGGGTCCAGCAGGCGCACAGCATCGCAGGCAACTCCGCTCACGAGGACGGCGTCGGCCTCGTGGCGGGATGGGAGGCGCCGCCCTGGCAGAGACGTGGGTCTTTCCGGAAGAGGAGCACACCCAGGCCTACGTGCTTTTTATTCACACCCCTACGCTGACGTGGCGTACGCCGGGCCATCCCACTCCGGTGACGCTTAGGGGGGGCGTACCAGGCAACATTTCCACGAGGTCCCCCACTGGCTGGGGTGACATGGTGGTGTCCACTGTCCACTACACTCCATACACCAGCGGTGTATGTCGCCATGGATATGGGTGTGTTCTGCATACTGTGGTGTGTCCAGCACATCTCCACCACTCTTGGCATTGTGTACTTTCCCAATCATGGTTCTACTGCATCCTTCACACATGCCTGGTTGCCACCTCTCCCCACATTCGGCTATTATGTGGCTGAGGTGCCATGCCGTTGCTGGCTTATGTTCAGGGCTTGCCCATGTGAACATTATAAGTTGTTCTGTCGTGTCTGGTGGGTGGGCATGTTGTTGTGCCTGTTGTATGTGATTTTGTGACGTGTGCATTGCCAGAGTTGTGAGTTGCATGGTTGTGGAGTTGAGGTGTGTGGGGTGTTCATTTGGATATTGCCAAGGGGCTGTGCATTTCCCTTGTTGCCATCCGGGGAACGCTGGTTGATGATGGACTGTCGGAGGATGAAGGTATCATGCACACTGGCTGTGTATTTGAAGGCGACATTGTTGGGGGTTCCACGGTGTTCTGTTGTTGCCTGCACATTGATGTGAGACGTGTGCTTCCTGTTGCGGTGATTGTGTGCTGTGTCACCAGGGGGCACAGGTAGTACATGTGTGCTGTGTATTGGCCCCAACATGTGCGTGCATCCTGCTTGGGCATATGGTCCTTGCTTGGTCTCCAGCGGATCCTGCGCATTGTGTTGTACGTATGGGGACTGGGGTACCAGGGTGATGGTGATGTCCAGGACAGGTGTGGGGGACTTGGATGTGGCTGGCTGTGAGACTCCTCCGACTCTGGCGGGTGTTGGTTGGGGGTCCCAGGGGCCAACAGGTGCAGCCAAGCCAGCAGCTTTGTGTGGGGTGGGATGTTGGTTGTCCGCTGTGTTGGTGCCGTAGGCCTGTTAGGCGATGATGGTCAGGATGCGTAGGATGTTTGTCACTTTCAGCCTGTAGTGGACGGTGACATTGTCAGATGTTGGGTCTGTGCGGCTGGTACGCTTCCTGGGGGTCCGCTGTCTTTGTCTGCGCTGCGTCTGTGGTGGTCCGGGGGGGGGGGGGTTCCTGGTGTGGGTTGGGGTCCTGGGGTGGTGGCGGTGGGTGTTGTGGCCCTCTTGGGTGTCCGGGCCGCATGATCAGTGGCTCCATGGCATCTGTTGCCCTTCGGATGTGGCCCTGGGCTGTGCTCCCTTTTGTAGTGCTGGCTGCCGTCCGACTTTACACCAGGTCAGAGCAGGTGTAAATTTCCTGGTGCTAACGCGCCTTATCGCCTGTTTTGTGTTCTTATCGCCGATGTGGCTGGTCGTTGTGAATGTTGAGGTGTGATGTCTCGACTTTTGGCACGGGAACGCCTACTCTGCATCTCATTAGCAATATTTGCGGGGTCCTCTGTGGCGATGTTTTTTGCTGCTGCTATCGCGGGTAAACTGGTGCTGTGGGCTGTTAACACCGGCTTGTGAATGGGAAGGTAAATTTATCACGACTTTGGCTACAATAAAGTGCTGTTAATTCGGCGATAGCTCCTTGTGAATATGCCCCTAAGTTTTTCAGGCAGGTGGCCAGAAGTAAAAAAAAAAAAAAAAAGTGGGTATGTTGATAGATAAATATGAGTATGTGTGGTGATAGTGGTTGTCAAATCTGCAGAGATTTGTTTAGCTGTTCAGACCTATAAATGTAGTATTGTCCTTGACAAATATATCAACTCAAATGGCTACGCTAAAGTGTGTGCAATATAACTAGGTTGCATAAACACAATGCTACTTTTCTTATTTCAGCTGTGTATATATTTAATTAGGAATTTCTTCAAGTGACATGGCAATCACTCACTGCTATTTATTTAAATATTTTGCATTTTTATAAGAGCACTCAATAACAAGGCATCAGGATACTGTACGTTTGAACAGGACGCATGACAGTGTTATAAGCATATACAGACAAAAATATGTAATGTGATGATTCTTTATTCACTTATACTTTGCAGGACAACACCTCTCTTCTTAGTCATACTTTATATATTGTTATGTTGAAGTCCTGGGGCAAGTGGGTCTGTGTTAAGTGTTTCACTTACAGATTAGCAATCTTACAGAAAGGCTGCATTCTGGGACTTGTAGTTTAGCTTTCAATATTGAACGCATGGGCTTAAAATCCAAAGCACCGAAAATGTTAAGAAAAAGGGAATAGTTGCTGAAGTTGCAGGCATGAAATAATAAATACCACTGCATAAAAGGCATTAGCCAAGCAGTTGTACTATTTTAAACTGCCTAATATTCAGATTAATCACGATCATGGCAAGATTATATAGCCACATGCTTAATCACCATGCTGCTCATATAACAAAAGTGACTGGGGCAGCGCGCAATAACTCTTACTGGCTGGACAGGTACATCCATTCCACTCTGGGTCATCTTAAGACTGCCATCGAGGGGGTCCATCGTTCATTCTCCACCTTTCCAACATTATCTACGCAGAACACACTGCCGTCCGACATCCAATAAGCTCCAAATAGGGCCACTGGAATTATGCGGCATTGGAGCACCAAATTATGTGTCAGGATTGAGTAAATTATGTGGAAAAGAAATGCAAATGATGCGGCATGATGAGGCATATTTTTTGATACTATTGCTCCATTATTCTGACATTTTTGCACATGGTAGTACTGTCTGGGCAAAGTTTAACAACCACATACTAAAAATAGGAACCGAAAGAGGACCAGTTAACCTCTGCAAAGGGCCTTCCTCTGAGCTCGAGCTCAAACTCACGTCGACACATTTTTAGTAACCTTTGACCTGTTTGAAGAAGATGATGTATTATGTGGCAAATGTGGCAAATCCATAATCATGCAAAAAAGCCCCGGCAGTGGAATTGCATAATTCCAGTGGCCCTGGCTTTATGATGAGGCTTTCAGTGTAGCAACGTCTGCTACTACGCCTCTCTATAGCATATCTGTAAAGATGCCTCAATTAATTTAATTAACCATGTACCTAAACACAAAAAAAGACTAAAAATTGGAGCCAATAACCTAAAAAAAGCATGGGCAAAGCCAATAGGTCAAGTCTATGTGCAAGCTGTCAACTTTGCCAATGCCTTTTAGCCATGTTCTACAGCAGAATGGGTGTGCTGCATGGATAAAAATAAAGTTGGTCAAAAAAATGAAACAACATGGCCAGCACTGGTGCCGCATCATAGCGCTTTTTTTATGGAACGTGGAGCACGGGCGGGCAAGCAAGGATGGGGTAAGGGGAAAGGGGGTATCGGCAAGCAAGGACAGAGGGGAGGGGGAGGGTGAGGTAAAAGGCACAACAACACAGAGAAGTGGTGGGTCGGAGGGGAAAGCAGCAACTCGGTGAAAAGGAGTACCTCAATCAAAGCAGCGAACGGACACTAATCAAGAGAAATATCTGTGCTTGGCCCATGCACCTGGGAAGAAACAGTAAGTGATGTCTGGCATGTGCCGGCTAATTAGGAGGCAGAAACTCAGAGTGACAATAAAGTCAATGAATGGTAAGCAATGGGTGGGCATCAAGCCCTTAATTGTAAACAGTATCTCTTGAAAGTGAGAGTGCATTTCATTAAAGCTTTTGTCCCTCAGGTTATCCTGCTATAAAAGTGTAAAATGCAAAGCTGTTTTCAATCAAAATGGACACCTGCAACAGAAGAACTGAAAGGAAACCAGCAAGCCATTATTCAAAAGCCACCACAGTGCTACACGGCAAAGGCTGAGCAGCTTTAGTCTTGCCTGCGATGCAAATACTCGCCAGCCCTGTTTTATTCCATTCAGTCACAACAAAACACATTCCTAAACAGTTTCTATCCACCATTACTTAGATTGCGTTTACAACAATGAACGTCACTAACAAGAATAGTGTGGAAGGCTTGAGAAGGGTGGAGACAACGTAGAGCCTTCAGTTTCACCATTATCAGATTGACTAAGCTTAGTGGCACTTCGCATCATCAATTAGTGATTATTAGAACCCTTATAATAAAACCAATAAGTTGCTTTTTGCAACATTTTTAGGGTTGAGCCTGTGAGAGCATGTGCTACTGCATTTGTCTCGCTTGCGAGGCACTGTTGTATACAAAAAGGACTTTGAACCTGCCCATTGCTTGCCATGTGTTGACTTCAAGGCACTCTTCTTTATATATTCCTTAATTGGCCATCGCAGGCAAAATGTCACTTTTGATTATTGCTTTGGACCAGGGACCAAGCACAGATTGATTAAAGTTAATCCATGCCCGTCCGCTTCTCCCCACACCATTGAGGTACTATTTCTTCCCCCCTCCTACTCCCCCTGCCTGTTGCTCCCTGTTTTTCTAGCACGTTATTTCTGTCCCTCCCCCAGCCTTCCCACCTTGTATTGCTTCACCCTTCCCCCTTCTTGTTACTTGTCCACTCCACCTGCTGTCCCTCTTGCCCTGCCCCCACCTGTCATAACAAAACAGGCATTGGCAAATATGCGAGATCTATTGACTATGACAATGTTTTTTAGCTATGTTGAACAGCAGCATGGCTGCTATGCAGCATGGCTGAATGTAAAAAATAAAAGTGCTATGACAAGGTCAATGCTGGCTGTCAGAGCACTATGTTTTTATCTTCCCTTTCAGCCATGTTGCACAGCAGATGCCCTGTGCAATATGGCTAACAAAACATTGACAAACCCAATAGATCTTGCATAGGCGCTAAATATTGGCTTTGCCAATGGTTTTGTTTTTGAAGGTACCCTCATCTGTCCACTTGATCCCTTACGTGTTGATTGAAATGCAGATTGTGGTCGCGGTTTGCAGCCTGGCGATGCTATGCTCTCGTGCTGTGAAGTGCTGTAGAGCTCAGGAAATTGAGGCTCAGCCTGCCTTCAAGTTAAGGAGAAGTTTAACAAGTTTAAGTTTCAGCTCTTTGCATAATAGATGCAAAGAAAATAGTATGCAGGGAGGTGAAAATTGCTTTTTTTGTCAAAAGTCTTTTAATTCAGCATCACAAGTAAATATCATAACATGGGCACAAAAGAGTGCATCGGACCTCGAAACAAAATAGTTAGCTAATTACAGTCCAGTTTCTCATATCAAGAGGTCTCGATACACCCCCAACCGACATAAGAAGAAATGCTAGATTTTCTAGAACATGTTACAGGGAGAGTCCCCCAAAGTTTAACCAACAACAAAGAAAGAAAAGCAAAAAAAAAAAAAAGGAGGAAACCTCCCCCCCCTCCCCTCTCCTGGTGGTGGTGATCGCTCTAAACTTCACAGGTGTTTCCTCGGACACAGTGAGTAAGTAAGGCAACGGGAGGCGTACCTTGGCCTTTCATGGAGAGGATACTATGCTCCCTGACGATAGGTGACGGGTCTAGAATTGAAAGAGGTGCATCGCCCGCAAGGAGGCAGGGCACACCGCTGAAGGTAAGCCGCGGGACAAGTAGTTAACCAGGGGGCCCCATTTACACTCGAAGTTCTTGTATTCGTCCCTAAAAATGTCAGCGAGCCTCTCCATGGAGAGAATTCTCCAAAGGAGCGAGTGCCACAGCGATATTGCCGGTGTATCCTTCTTCTTCCAGCCGCTATCGTGAGTTTAGCTGCCCCACAAGATGGCTTTGTCAGCCTTTGATTGGTGCTCAAGAGCAGGGTCTCTAATGCCCAAAAGGGTTCCCTCTATAGTCGTCGGGACGTGGTACCCCAATAGATCTTTAATGTGCGAGAGAATTTCCTCCCAAAATGGCCGGATACCGGGACAGTCCCACCAAATGTGACGGAAGTCCCCCTGTAAAACACACCCACGCCAACAAAGGTCTGATGTATCAGGGAAGATCTGTTTAAGTTTGGTGGGGTAAAGGTACCAGTCTAGGAGCGTTTTGTAGTGTGCTTCTCTTAAAGCTACTGAATGATTGTGTTTAGTGAGATCCCCCCAAATGTGTTTCCACTCTTCATCAGTAATGTCTCGCCCTACCACCTGTTCCCAGAAAGACATGTATCGCGCCCTAGGAGCGTGTATGTTATCAAGCAGCATGGCAAATAGTGAGGAAATTGCACCTTTCATAGTACCCGCCCGCCGAACCAAGTTCTCCATGGCTGTGTATTCCCTGGTGGCCGCGTCCCTTATGTGCGGTTGGGAGACCCAGTGCTTCAGCTGGAGGTAGAGGTAGTGCTCGCTGTGTGCAACGTGAAAATCTCTTTTGCAGTTCTCGAACATCAGCAGGTCATAGTTATGAAATAAGTCTGATATCATTATGCACCCCCCCTCCCTCCAACAATCAAAGGGCCCCTCGCGCAATGCCGGTTGAAAGGCAGGGTTGAAGTGAATTGGGGTATAAGGAGAAGGAAAAGATGTCCAGCCCTCCATCCGCGTAATGGCATCCCAGACTTTGAGCGTGGTGCGAGTGGGTGTGCTAAGATAAGCGTTCGCGGGCCTGTCCTTCCTCGGCTTCCACAGAAGATCCCAAATGCACCTGCCCACTATCGCCCTGTCCATGTGGAGCCAGTGCTTATCAGATTCTCTCATGGACCATTCCGTCGCCACTCGCAGTTGTGCCGCTTGGTAATAAAGCGCGAAGTCTGGCAATGCCACCCCTCCCCCCTTTTTCAGACGGTGCAGTACATAAAATGGAAGTTGTGCCCTCCCTCCCTGCCAAATGAAATTAATGACAAGTGAGCGTAGATGTGGCAGGAATTCGCGATCTAGGTCGATTGGGAGCGCCTGGAATAGATATAAAAGTTTAGGTAGCACCGTCATTTTGACTGCGTTTATCCGACCAAGCCAGGAGATGTACAAGGGCCTCCACCTCTTAAAGTCTTGTCGGAGCTGAGTCATTAGAGGGGGATAATTGGCTCTGTATAAATCATCAATTCTAGGGGTGAGGTGGATGCCGAGATACAGGAGGGAGTGTTTAGCCCATTGCAGCGGAGTCTGGCCTCTCAGTCTCGCGGCGTCAGCTTCAGGGAGTGTAAGGTTTAGAATGGAAGACTTGGAGAAGTTGACTTTGAAACCCGCCACAGCTTCAAAGTTCTTTAAATCTTCCTGCACCGCCCGTAGCGAGGAGTCAGGCTCAGTGAGTGTGAGCAAGATGTCGTCTGCAAAGAGTGAAGTTTTGTGGTCAGTGCCGCCAAATGGAGTTTGCTCAGATTGTGGCTGCTAGGGGTTCGATGCTGAGCGCAAATAAAAGGGGGGATAGCGGGCAGCCCTGCCGTGTGCCTCTGCTCAGGGCAAAGGGAAGAGACGCACATCCATTAACCTGTACTCGGGATCGGGGAAGGCGATAGTTGGCCCGGACCATGTTGAGAAATCCGCCCCCAAAGCCGTATTTCTGCATGTTAAGAAAGAGGT